>CM042437.1:11472549-12015049 GCA_023631565.1 Gymnocephalus cernua | reverse complement strand
CACATGCAGAAAGACAATGTGAGAAATAAAAGGACATTACAGTCACAGGTGACATTGTCAGTTTCCCTCCATTATTCAGCCTCATTGTATAGCCTTTTATGTCTGTCTTGTGTAGCTAAACTAATATGGTTGTCTTGGTGCACATTGTGACTCACTACTTTCACAGCTCTACAAACGCTATATTTAGATGGTAGAGCAGGTACGAAACATATTTTAGAGAACACTTGTAAATGGTGCATTTACCCATTTGTGCATTTTTTTTCATTGCATTAGTCACTAAGCAGGTGGATTACTGTATATGTCATGAAATGCTGCAAAATATCCTGAGATTTAATGTAAATTTAAGATGTTTACATCTAAAATACCTTTCAGTAATTCAGTTCAATTTCAGTTTTTTATGTAACTTTTGTATTACATTACATGTCATTTAGCTGACACTTTCATCCAAAGCGCCTTCCAATTAAGTGCTTTCAACCTTGAAGGTACAAACTCCAGATAACAAGTAGTAAGTGCAAGTGCATTAGCTTCAAATAAGCAATACTACAAAGAGCCATATGAGTTATAAGTCACCTTCACCTCATGGTGAACCTAACTTATAACAATCAGTTACAAGTCTACTTATGCCCTGTCTTTTGTTGTCTGTTGTCTGTCCTGTCCCTTGTCTGTCTTAAATGCTCTACTTTAAGTAGTAATTGCACTTTATGTATAATCTATAATGTTTGTCTCAAATGTCGTTTTCATAAAATGTCGTTTTTATATAATGTCATTTTTATATAATGTCATTTTTATATAATGCCATTTTTATATAATGTCATTTTTATATATTTTAAATGTGTAACACCACTTGATCCACGGTGAAATGTTTCGTTTCACTATATACAGTGTATATGGTTGAAATGACAATAAAACCCACTTGACTTGAAAGTGCAGCTGTAAAAAAAAAACTATATATATATATATATATATATATATATATATATATATATATATATATTAATGCTTACTCCAATTACTGTATGGCCATTAATCAGCTTAAATGTTTAGTTCTTGTAATTAATAATGTATTAATTCATGTTTATTTATTACTTTTGAATGTTGTTTAGTGTTAATTAATTTATTAAAAGATCCGCCAATCAATCAATGTGGGAGTGGTGAGTGGAGTGGAGACTGCACTTTTGTTTTCATATGGATCACAGATTGTGCCTGTAAGATCAGCAGATAATAGTGTTTATATTGCTTATATTTCCTGTTTTGTTTGTGTTTGTATTAATATCAGAATATAACCTAATAAGCAGCCCACTGACACTCACTCCCCCATTCACTACTTCCTCACTACACTCTCATTGTGGGAATCTTTGAGGGCACTACATAGTGATGAAAATTCAGAATACGGACACTCAAATCAAATGGTGGAGGGTAACACAGTAAGCAGGGAGTGATTTTTGGACATAGTAACTGACTATCAAAATGCAGAAATAGATCAACAAAGTGCATGTGAGGGAGATGAGAAATACAGTAGCTGGACATGAGGCCTGCTGCTTTCTTCCGATGGTACTCGGTTCAGTGTAGACCTAATGGAGTCCGGGGTGTCTGGGGAGGGATCCCTGCTACAGCTGCTTAACAACTTGGTGTAGTGTGTGTGCATAATTGTAGTGTGTATTGTTAGGAAAGCAGCACAGAGGGAGATAAAGTCCCTATCACTAGAACCCTGGGAATAGTGGGGTGTTAACCTGAGAGAGAGAGAGAGAGAGAGAGAGAGAGAGAGAGAGAGAGAGAGAGAGAGAGAGAACACACCTCTATGTGTCTGTCTGTGTATGTGTTTGTATGAATGATTTTTAATGCGTTGTATGAGAGTGTCTGAGAGAGAGTCAGTGAGAACTCTGTAGCTGAACGGGAAACCCCTGTTACACTGTTACATAGATTCTCCAAGCTGCTTTACTTCTAATGACATTATCTAGAGCCAGGAGCCCCCAATGGATTCCCTGAGAGAGAGAGAGAGAGAGAGAGAGAGAGAGAGAGAGAGAGAGAGAGAGAGAGAGAGAGAGAGAGAGAGAGCTAAGTAAAGCATAGGTTTTCTACTGCCAGGACCCAGTTTTACACAACGTTCTGGTACACAGAGTGTGCGTTGGTACAGTACCTATTGTTTCTCTCATAGGGCTTATATGGGTCATGCGCTATATTTTTTGTTCTACAGTCAAATCTGATAGTGTTTCATTTTCCAAGGAAAACCTGTGCCTGTTTCCCAGCTTTTGTGCACCTGTGTCTTGAATGTTGTTGAAGTCGTGCCATTTTTTTATTGGAAGCTTGAAATAAGAAACTTAAAAAGCTAAATTCGATCCACTTCATTTAAAATTCATTTAAAGATTACTGGCACGTCCCGCTCATAAGTGGTGAATGTCATCATCACAGTTCATTAGAGGTATAAATCCAGATCACATGTAGTGAATCTAAAGCAAGACTTTGAAATGACTACTGAAAGGCGAATGACTGTGTTGAAATTGGATTTCAGCCCTGTGCTGCCTTCAGAGCAAGCCCATGGCAACAGTGGGAAGGCAAGAGTCTGCCTGGCCTTAAGAGGAAAAGTAAACTGTGGGGGGAAAAGAGCAATCAGGCTGTAGGCAGGCAGCAACAGAGGAAACATAATATCAGTACATATTTTAATAGATTCCTCTCCTATATTTCTTCTCTCATTTTATTCCCTTATTTCTCTCCACTCTTTCTCTGGTTTGGCTGAAACAAAGCCAACGCGTGTTGCTTCCCTCCTCCTTCCCCCCACCCACTCCTTCACCTCCTCCCCTCCCCACCAGCCCATAAAAGATGGAGGTTAATGAATTCGGCGCTCATGCATGCCTCAGCTAATTGCATTGGCGTTGGGAACTCCTCCCAGTATTGCAAAATGTTTTCACCATCAAGATGGCCACCGGCTGGACGACCAGTGAGCGGGACTTTGACTTGGCTGCCAAGCTGCTGCTTGTGGAAATAATGACAATTGATGTAGCATCTATGGCATTCTTATTCACCCAGTGCAATTTACTTAGGTTAAACTAAGAAGCTATTGTCCAGTTTGTAGTAACACATTGACAGACATACAGAGAGAGAATCCTCTCTACTGCTAAAGTTACAGTGATATCTTGCTTCAGCAGTCTGACTACAGTAAATCATATCAAGTCACCAAAATTACAGCCATTTTAGTACAAAATTAACTCCTTTTCTTACAATTCCTTCATTGCAGCTCAGCACGGAAACACTATCTAGATGGCATTTATACGTAATAGACTAACTTTGGAAGATAGATAAGCATTCAGATACTGTACATTGTTGCACTAAACGAGGACTGTGAACTTTGTTTCTCATCACTTACACTGTAAGCATGGTAAGAAGGGATCCTTTACTGGCCAGTATGAACAGGAGGAATGGCTATTCAATTTTATTTATATAGCTCAATATCTTAAAACACACATTTGTCACAAGGGGTTTTAGATTAGATTATAATCCTTAACATTTTCATGTAATTCAGATGGCCAGATTTACAGGAAAACAATGCAGCATGTTATCCACTGTAATTGTATCGCACCATATCAGCTCTGTATTACAGTAGGTTACTGTTAATGCAAACCAAACATTTCCTACGGCTGCTGCTTCACATTAAAAGCAGCAACTAGCACAACATGGCAGCTTTTTATTGTGACGCAGCCACAGGAAACACAGTGTCACCAGGGTTAGCACTGACCGTGATTGGTTATCAAAGACGCAGCTGCAAAACGAGAAAACAGTCATTTTGGTCATTTTTTTCCGTGTTGCCAAATCAACCGAGGTCCACTAACAATTCATATTCTAGGCCTGTGTCATATTTTCTCATTAACATTCACACTATATAGCACAAGTTAATCAGTCTATTTTAATCCACACTCTTGTTATAAACATGGCCTGAAACATGCAGGATCTGCCAATGGGCGACACAGCGTCCTCACTCTACTGTATGCTGCTGCTATTGTTCTACATTCGCTTCAGTCTCTAAGGGGAAATGAGAGCGTGTAATAAGGATTGTTCTAATTATTGATCTACCACTTCAAGGGTCCTCACTGAGAGCTACTGCTAGGGGATGGTGTGTGTGTGTGTGATGGGATTTCTTAGGGAGCCCTCGTAAATGGAAACCTGTGTATGTGGGGATTTGTTTGTCCTACCACTGGGGAAAAAAATCCATGTTGTCTAGTTGTGGTTCCTGGTCTGGTTCATCTGACAGTCTTTCTCCTTGTTGTGCATCAGGTGATTTACTGCATGTTCAACACTACATTATGACATCCTTTTACCAGTCACATAGGCACTGGATAAAGTGTGTGTGCTCTAGAGAGTCAGTGAGAGAAAAGCAGTGAGAGGAAGAGATAGAAGTAGAAAGAAAGAGGAAGAGATAAGGACTAATAGATGGAGAGAGAGTGAGCATGTGTGTGTGAAAGAGAGGAGAGTGAGAGATAAGAATACATGTAGAGAATTACTGTAGAGAAGCAGAGAGAGAGAGAGAGAGAGAGAGAGAGAGAAGAGAGCAAGATCGTAAGCCTAAAGGTCATTTGAAGGTGAGTGGTGTCTTTCTTGCTGCTCTTCAAATCCACATGCACCCTCCCTCCTCTCCATCCTTCCTGCTTCTCCTAATGGATGTGATTTCATATTTTAAAAAATAACATTTAATAATTTCGTTGTTATATTAGCCTAAGGAAGAGGAGAATTATCTCAACCCATAAAGGAGCCATAATCCTTTAGTCTATCTGAAAATCTCCAAATATGGAGGTATACTGGACAGGAGCGACATATGAAATTCCTGTTATGTAATACAAATGGATGAGATGTCAGATACATACCTATATGTAAATTCATCATATGTAAAAAAAATCATATCTATCATTTTGCATGTGTATATGTGTAATTCACATGGGAAATGATGCGTAATTGGTTTTTGCCGTCACTTTTGGATTAAGAAATTATTATTTTGTAACATTTCATGGACCAAGTAATTAATCAAGGAAATAATTGTCAGATTAATTAGTAATGAAAATAATTGTTAGTTGCAGCAATGTAAGCACAGAAACAATATACTGTAGCATGCGGCTATAGGAACAGATAATACATTATACATCTAAATACAGTTATTGTTGTGTAATTTTACTGCTATACAATTGTGCAACTGTTTCATTAATTTTGTTGGCATCAGAGGCATGATTCTTCAATCCTGCTTGGTAACAGTAGGAGCAGGATATGGGACTGAGTTTATGCAGTTTGCCTCACTGGAAATATAAACAGGTACCATGCGATGTCCTATAAAGATGCAGGATTGTAGTTCAAGTTCAATGCCAACACATATAGCAGCCAAATGAGCGGACAGTAAGGAGCCGATTGTTGGAAAGAAACATGTCCCATGCTGCTGTTGTGCAATTAAAGCAAGTTATATCAAACTATAAGACTTTCCTCTCTGAACTAGTATACCATGGACTCACCTCTCCATCATTCATCTCATTGAAATAGGACCAACTCCCCTCTGATGCTCAAGGGTGAGACAGAAAAGGAGTTTAGCGCAGTAAATGCAGTTCACCGTGAGATTATTCACACAGTTACAGATACAGTAATGCTGCTTAATGATGTGATTACAAAGCTGAATGGTATGTAAAGGGGGGGGGGGGGGGGGGGGTGTAGGGAGAAGGGGGGAGGAGGGGGAGACCAAAGACTGAAGAGGAAATAAGGGAGTAGATACTTGATGAGGACAGGACCCAGGGAGAGAAAGGGAGGCCAAGAGGGGAGCAGGTGTGGAGGAGATACAGAAAGGAGAGAGGGGAAAAAGGTGACTTTCTGAAAACAGGGAATAAGAGAAAAGAGAAAAGAGACAAGAGACAAGAGACAAGAATAGAAAACTGGATGTCAGATGATGCCAGAATCGGTGTTTGAAAGGCAGCAGAGGAAGACGTCTACTATGCACTCAAACATGACAGTGAATGATTAGCTCTCCCTCTCTTTCACCTATTAATAATATGATGCATCAAAAGCGTAATGCTACCTACAGCTTCTTTCTTCCTTTTCATTTGTCTGTCCTTGGATCATTCAACTCACTGTTCACTGAAGCAGGTGTGTGTGTGTGTGTGTGTGTGTGTGTGTGTGTGTGTGTGTGTGTGTGTGTGTGTGTGTGTGTGTGTGTGTGTGTGTGTGAGAGAGTGACAATGGCCCCGCTCCTACAACATCACACTCATTAATCCCCTACTGTGCATCAATGCCAGACCTCGTCCATCAGGCTCTTAAACGCGCCAAATGGTGTGTCACAGGCATGTGTGTGTGCGTGTGTGTGTGTGTGTGTGTGTGTGTGTGTGTGTGTGTGTGTGTGTGTGTGTGTGTGTGCATGCATGCATATATGCATATATGGCAGGTGCTTCTCATACCCTCAGAGATAAAGCTTATCCTATTGAAATGGTGCTGTCTTGCTCTCTCTCACACACATACACACACACACACACCACTTTGTTCACCCTTGGGACTCACGCCTGTACGGTTTGATAATTACTTTCTTTTGCCTGCCCCCACCTCCACCTCCACCACAACGCCGTCTCCCTGTCCTCCACTTAACCACCTGCCACTCCACCATCATGTGCAGTGATAACTAGAATGCTTGGTCATCAATGTTTTTGTCTGGCTCGACTTTGTTCAGGACCCCACCAATAAAAACAACTACTGAAAACCAGATTCAAGTCAGCATTTCTGAACATCATGATTTTATAGTTAATATCTCTGTCAGCAGCTCTGGATCAGTCACCCATACCTCTCACATGTTCTCCCCCAGAAAAGCCTCTGTCCCTGGGCAAGGGCAGGAGCGTGTGGTCCTGGCCTTGCAGGCTGGAGCTCAGAGCCTCTGGAGCTGAGGAAATGGGCTGTGTTAGGACAGATCGATGGTAATCACACCACTTCACAGTTAGCTCTCTCGCATGGGGGAGGGAGAGGAAAGGACGGAGTGAGGGAGAGCGAAAAATGGGGTGTGAGGGGGGAGGAGGAGGTGGCAGCAGCAGGGAGGGTGGGTATATGCAGGGCTCCCTTGGGAACACAATAACGCCTAGTTTTATGATTAGAGAAAATAATATACACCCCACCCCCGTCCTCGTCTACCCAACTCCCAAACATGCATGCACTCTTCTGTCTGAACATGCACCAAACTGATTGTGTTGGGTGTTTTATCTTGATCATGTGCTGACTCCATCCTACCTATACCTCTATTCTTTTGCTCTTTTTTATTATAAAGGATTAAGCTGTTATGGTCCTCATGCCCTGCATTTCTTTTTTTTGAAATGTGTATTATTACCCTCTGCAACACAATAAACCACCTGCAATGTCCAGCTAATAGACTGAACTATAATACTCGGTCTTAACACCACTTTGTCACTAAATTATCAAAGTTGATAACATGTTGGTTACGACAATTAAAAATAAATTACACTAAAAAATGTAATTAAAAAAATCAATATAGCGTTTTTTTAATATAATATGCTGCAGCTGTTCTCTATATACCTGCGCAGGTCCTACCATGCCAGTGACGTCATCGAAATTGTCAGTTCTAATACTAACAAATGCAATTTTTGTGTTGCTTAAAAAACGCAATATCCATCCGTGTAATATCCATCAACATCCACAAGGAAAAAATCTGACAACTCTACACTAGCCTAAAGTAAACGGCAAAACTCGTTAATCCTCCGTGCATCTATGGTCAACCTAGGGTGACTTTCCTACGTGCAGCTAACTTTTTTGTTTTGTTTCAAACTTTATTTATTTTCAGTCAGACACTACAGGCCTCTCTCTCACAGGCTCAAACGCGTAACCCATGCCGTTAAAATTACTCATTTTTGTGTGTATATAATATGCTGCAGCTGTTCTCTATATACCTGCGCAGGTCCTACCATGCCAGTGACGTCATCGAAATTGTCAGCGTTCTAATACTAACAAATGCAATTTTTGTGTTGCTTAAAAAAACGCTATATTGATTTTTTTTTAATTAAATTTTCTAGTGTCATTTATTTTTAATTGTCGTAACCAACACATTATCAACTTTGATTATTTCAGTTCAGTTCATCTTTAAAGGAGGTAATTTAGTGTGAAAAGGTTGCAGTCTTTATTGCAGTGTAATCTTAGCATGAAAATTCTGTATTTTCACTGTGTGTGTGTGTGTGTGTGTGTGTGTTTGTGTCTGTTGCCTTGGGTGTACTATGCAGTATAGTGGGAGGTAAAACACAGAGTGGAATGATTGCTTTTGTCATCTGCTGGCTAGTACTGTACATCTTATTAAGCAAGCCTGTGCAGTAATCCACTAAAATGCTGGCTGATGGGGAAAGGTTGATTGTAGCTCCAAGGTGGGATTGGTATTCTTTTACTCAGTTTTTTATGTGTCAGATCACTGGAAAAATAGACCTTTAGACAGTAGAACATTATATACAAACACACACACACACACACACACACACATGCCAGAGAGCTCCTTGGCTGCATTTCTTGTGTTTTTGCTAACAGTTGTGTGGACAGCCAGAATAGAAGCATTTATTTTGATACTGAATAATTCACAAGCAGCTTTGCCAAACATGTTTGGACTCTGTTATCAGTGACCACTCACAGCATATTGTGGGGTGGAAGTGTATTTTATCATCCCCTTATAGACTCTCCCCACTAAAAGATGACTTGACCACAACCTGGTTTACCATCGACTTACTGAATGATGGATTTCGAAAGGTCAGAGAGGATTCCTGCCGTGGTTTGACAGAATCTCAGTATCAAATTGTACTAGGTCTGAAATTCAAGGATGAGGCTTGGAACATAGCAAAGTGATGATTTATATCATGCCTATATTTGTGCTTTAACCCAAATGTCCTCAGTTTTAAACCCACAGTCTGCTGAGTACCTCTTTTAGATTTTTTCCCCCCTCTGTCCTCCCCAAATGCCCTCCTGCTGGTTGTTCCTGAGAGTAGCCAGAGAAGGGAAATCAATGACTGGCCTGGAGTTGTTTGCAAAGAATTGTGTTTCATTCCTGCTCTCAGATCCAACCCATAATATTTTTCATCGTTGTGGTACCGTCATCATACCGTCATCACCCTTATTCTCAGCAATAAGCATCAATGATTATTTGAACATTTTAATAGGCCATAAATATACTGTAAATAGCGTTTATTTTTTATATTTTATGGTGACTTTTGGCTTAAAAATTATAATTTTTTTCTTATGCTATTCCTGTCAAACACATGACTGTTTGACCCCAGTCTGTTGATATAAAGTATAATTTGAAAGGTTATGGTGTAGCAAAAGCAGTGTTTGTTTTAAGGGCACTAATCAGTGTGGGTTTACATTTAAGGTTGGCTTGAACTTTAGGTACATCATTTTATTAAAATAAAGGTAGTCTATATCCATGACGTTCCACTTCCGGGATTGCTCCGTCAGACTTCACTCATTTAGGCTGTGTATCTGCTGCCTTGGGCTTCCTTTGTGTTGGCATTTTAAACTCTGGTGGATTTATGAGGACTATGGTTAACCTTTTCTCAGATCTCTGCAAGGTATCTAGACTATCTGTCCAATCTGAGTTTTCTGTTGCGCGAATAAAACAACCTTTGAACGTACACATATTCCACCAAAACAAGTTTCTTCCCCAAGGCTATTTTGCAGAGGCACAGCTTGGCGCTTAGCGACGGCCAAGACAATTGTGATTGGTTTAAAGAAATGCCAATAAACCAAACCAAAGCACGTTTTTCTCCCATCCCGAAACGCTGTGTGGACTCGCCAGACCGTCCTCAATGCTGTGGAGGAAGGTCTGGCAATGCGAGACTACAGTAAAGGATGTGGTGCTACAAGGGGCATTGTCTGTACATGTTGTGATTCAAGCTTACCTCCGGGGCAGAACAGGCATTCAGGATTGATGCTGTGTTCTGTCTCTAGGTGCGCTCTGAGCCCACTGCTCCTGCCAGAAATCCATCACTAATACTGTACAGCAAGGGAATAACACAGGAGGAGAGGAGAGAAGACACATAGGAAAGTAAAAGTTAAAAAGTAAGGTTAAGCTTCAGACAAGATATGATGGGTAAAAAGAGAAAAGCAGGAATAAGAAAGATACAGTGTAAGATGGATTAGTAGTAGTTTGTGAGGATTTGCTGCTTAATATCATTATGAAATGTTTCACATTTTGGACGTCACATTGGACTTTATAGGAAACTGTGATGGGCATTTAGTGGTGGGTATTATTAGAGCTGAAATGATTAGTCAATTAATGTATTGTTAGATCATAGTTTAAGAAATCCACAAGATTCACTGGTTCTAGCTTCACCAATGTAAATATTTCCTGGTTATCTTATTCTTCTATGATAGTAAACTGAATATTTTTGTGTTTTGAACTATTGGTTTTTTATTTTTCTAGACATAACGATTGATCGATTAATCAAGAAAATAATCAATAAACTTATAACGATACGATAATGAAGATAATTGTTTATTGCAATGGAAATTTGCCCTGTCTTCTGCTTTTCTTGTCACTGGAATAAAGAGGGATCTGTCACCACTGAAACACTGCTAATGTTAAACATAAAGTATGGATGAAGACTGGTAGTGTACTGATGATGACAGTGAAACGTAATCTTTGCTGTATCAGCTTTCACCTCACACACTCATCTCATTTCATTACCAACACACGAGCCTGCTCTCCAACACTTAACTGAGTCATGGCAATTCCTCGCATTCCCCATGTGATTATTAGTTCTTCTACACCATCACTGAATGGACAGCTGGCATTAAGTATCTTCTCCTTCTAGTGGTTCTTTCCCTTCTGTTTGGTTACAGCCGCTTTCACAAACACCCATCATGTTGAAAATAGAAGAGCCCTAAAGCAACTCCTAGCCAGTTCCTTTGATTATGTGTATTGCTACGTTGACAATCTCGCTCTGGATATTTTTATTCAGCTGAACAACTCAGAGACACCCAACCTTCTATCTGTGATCTGTCTCATCTGTGTTTCATAATAGCAGTATGTAGTATGATCCCATCCAGCCAGAGGGAAGTGAGTAATCACACCAGGAGCTGCAACATGGCTGATAGTCTGCTTGTTGTCCCTTTGTCACTAGAACAAAAATGGATTGGACTCATATAGCAGATAGATAGTTTAAGTTTTGGGGTTAAAACATTCTTTATTGGTATCTGTTGTAAAGTATGATTTTAACTCTTTATCATCATGCTGGTATTGTAGTTGTGCTGAAGCATTAATTCATTGATTTGCCCTTGACAGAAAATTCATCACCACCGATATGAAAATTGTTTGAATTGTTGAAGTAATTTATTTAAAGAAATACCAAACATATATTGGTTCCAGCTACTCCAATGTGAGGATTTACTGCTTTTCTCTGTTTTATACTTTTGTAAATTGTATATTTGGGTTTTGGACAGTCGGTTGCAGTGATGTGCACTAATAATGACCTTATTACACAGATCAGGTTTTAGCCAGATGTCACTGATCCACATTTAATACAGTTTTTTCTTTCAATGTCATGACAAAGTCTGCTGTTTTTGCAATAAGCTACATTCATTTAGTCAAGTTGCAGATTTTAGTGCCACAGCTATCCCTGGTGCATAATATTGTCTTATTTTATCTCAGTGAGCTCCATACAGCAAGGTAGCTGTATGGAGAATGAACAATTTAGGGTAAAGAGAGCAATTGGATCGGATTGCTATTGTTTTCCTGTAGCTATCCTGACTTAGGTATTAGGCTAGGTATTGGAATTGGTCTTGGGAGATAAAAAGTTAGAGCAGTGCATCCCTAGTTGGTTGGTCAAAACAAGGACTCTGAAGAAGTCACCTTGATGAGCATTTTCACTATTTTCTGGCATTTTATAAATCCAACAATTTGATCCATCAAAAAATAAATGACAGATTAATCAACGATAAACGTTATCTTAGGTTTTAGCGCTGTATTGTAAGATTCAATGCCACAGGTTACTGTAGGACATGACATGCTATTATTGAAAAGCAGACACTACAATGCCCTCTCCGTCTATATAAAGTTCTGTCTAATCGCACACATTGCTATCTGTCAGCATGAAGGCCTGAGCTGATGCACTGAGACACAGCAATATGAGTCAGGTTGTTGTTAGTGTTGCTGCTGACTAGATTGCTGTCACCGTGTGTGTGTGTGTGTGTGTGTGTGTGTGTGTGTGTGTGTGTGTGTGTGTGTGTGTGTGTGTGTGTGTGTGTGTGTGTGTGTGTGTGTGTGTGTGTGTGTGTGTGTGTGTGTGTGTGTTGCTGACTGGGATGCTGTCAGCTGTGTGTCAGCCATCTTGACACCCACAGTGCACTTTTAAATTTTCTGGGACTTCCCTCCTGACAGCCAAATGGCCGCTCCAGCCGTTAGGAGAAGCCAACACACACAAGTTGCTGAAGTGACCAATTAGAGGAAGTGTTGGAACTAAGCAGAAATGACAGAGAGTAGACAACAACAGAAAAAAGCTGGGCTTGTTCTTCCTCTCACAAGGTCAGCATGACTTCTGTATCATTTAAGTCTTAACCTTTAGAATGTACAGTATTGATACCTATCATTAAATGTATTCAGTTTGTAATGGACTTAAAAGCCTTTCAGATCTTCTTGATTAGTCTGTTTGATGATGGTCAACTGAATAAAGTTGCTCCAAAGAGTCTCTCATATGCCATTCTGATTTGTTGGCAGAGTTGAGATTCAGCACTTTAATTCAATGTTGCCATGTGTGTTATGAGTCAGCCATAGGCCATTTTACAACTGGTGTAATGAGCAGCTATAGTGCAAATGGTTGATTGGTTGAGGGGTAGAGATGTGTGTTTCTTTGTATAAATATGTGTATATTTTGTGTGTAAATACACAGTGCATATGTGTTTTCTACATGCATTTGTCTGCGCTTGAATCATTATAGCTTTATCTTTCTGAATGAGTGTTTGTAGATGACACAAATGTTGATGTTAGATAGAAGAGCCACTTCAAGGTGAGCTGAGTGTGGAGACTATACAAGCTATACAGACTTGATCATTTTAGTTGTTGTCAACGCTGTCATAGCCTCAACGTGTCCTTACGGGAATACACATCACCCTTAACATGGTAAAAAATAACCTCAGTTTCATTGGTTTTATGTCTCTCATGGCTGTAGTGAGGGAACATACTTTGTACATGGCGTCAATAGCAATTTCACAACAAAGAAGCCAACGTGTAGAAAATGAGTGTGCTGCTCTGTTGGCTGCTATACACAAGCTAACTGTACCCATCAGTCAAGGTTGTGTCTTATTATAGGTCATTAGTCTCTCTGCTCAGCTACAACCTTGACGCTACCTGCTGGAGCATGTATATCTACCATAGTAGGCAAAATGTGTGTGTGTGCACCTAGGCTGCTTAGTACACTATTGCACTGCACAAAATAGGTGTTCAAGGCTGCTTACTGTATGTGTACAGTATGTGTTGATTTTTAAGTGTGTCTGTGAGCTCACACGTGGCTGCAGCCTTGATGAGCAGACAGCTCTGGCTGTGTGTGATGGATGGATAGACACGGGGGTCAGAGAGGTTCAGCCAACACGCCCTCATACGGAGGGGGGCGGGGAAGGCTCACAAGGATGTCAGTCACAGATTTTAGTGCTTCAGGACTAACGCTGAGTAAAAGTGCTGCCACCCATGATAAAAAATTGTCTGCTGTGCAGGACAATAAGCCCACCTGCCACCAGTCATTTACTGGTGGTTGCTTTTTATCTACTCTGACAGTTGCACAGTAATATGCAAACTACAGTATATGATCAAGTTCTTGCCCAGATATTGAATCCTAACCTTTATTGTGTCTGTGATGAATTTAAGGAATAATTCAATACTGAGTCCCCACTGGTTGCCTGCGCCCAGCCAAGAAATTGTCTGGCACATAACCCTCCTACGTAACCACTTACAACACTGTTAAACAACATCATATTCCATGAATTTCCAACACATTTTAGTCCATTGAGACCCTAAGGTTAGACCAGTGTAGTAGTTTGTCATTATATTGGATCCAAGCTGTTTTTTGTTGGATATTGTGCAGATGCATTTGATTTATTGTCTGTTATAACTTACTAATATTACAGTGGAATCTTTTAACCAAACATTTGACCTGATTCTGAACAGGTATGCATGATGATGATGATGATGATACACATATGTAGCTTCAGTGGAGATGTTTGTTGTTGGTCTAACTGCTCTTTCTGATGTTTTCCCTGCCAGTTTCATTAAATCGTGTATCATATTCTGAAGGAAATACAACATACTTATAGTTGTAATTTGTGCATTGTGCTTTGTGAACTGTACAGCATCAGTAATAAGTCATAAGTGATTGGATCAGTCCCACTAAATATCAGATGCACCTTTAGCCAGTTCTGTTTGACAGCTTGCATCCACTACATAAACTGCAGTGTTTACTCCTACATACAGTATCTAGTCTAGAAACCACCAAATGTTGACTTGCATGATGCTCAAGCTGGTTTGCAGAACATAAAAAATAAATAAATGCTTACGTTGCTGTATTGCTCTATACCAGTGGATCAGATTCATATTGCAGTGTCCCTCAGAAAAAGAAAACAAAATTAACCCAGAGAGGAGACATTCTGGATCATCCTGTACCCCTCCCTCCATCGATTTCCGTGTCTTATGTCCAGTGCTAAACACGGCACAATTGGTAGAAAGACACTGCTCATAAGCGTAGCTTGTGTTAGAAAGAGAGATGGCAACAGGGAAAGCTTTTTCATTTTCCTTTTTTCTTTTTTTTCCTATAAAAACTCACATGATATGACTTTCAGCATAGGCACTAGGATTGTTGCACTGGCATCTGCTGGTGTTATTAATCTAAATGAGTTGCTCTAAGCAGACAGACCAAATGGTCATTGCACTGCTCTGTCCTATTAAACATGTTGAAATCCTTCTTCAGGCCACGCTTGACCCAGTTGACCCCGTAAACTCTCGTGACCTCTGGGATTGATTTTGTGGTGGTTTGGTGGTCATGACGTCATTATTGCCATAGAAGGCTTACTATAGAGTTTTTGTTGCTTTTCAACAGATGGCTAAACAAAACTAAATATGATTTTCAGACTTGAAAAAATTGCTATTAAAGAAATCCTACAGACAAGGTTTGTCTTCTGGGATATTGACCATTTCATAGCAAGAAAACGCAGGTGAATTTCTTCACTCTAAACACCAACAATTTCCTGTCTTGTTGTCACGTTTGGGGAGTGCTGCTGCTATTATAGATATGGGCCTCCCCATTCAAGAGCCTATTACTTTGTGTTGCCTGAGGGGCAGCTGGCTGTTTCAGCGTCTATTAGCCTTCTGTTTGCCAAGCAGAAACTCCAGGATCTGAAAAACCATTACTCCAGTATGGGAGGGTGTAATGTGTAATAATAACCTCTGTGTTTGTGGAGCAGGGTACACAGATTTAGTACAAATGAAAGATAGGCAGTTGTATTGGTGCATGTCAATCTGCTTTCACTCTCAAACTTCCTACTTTCTTACTCTCTTTCATCCTCCTCTCCTCCTCTCTCAATGTCTGGATGGAGCCTTTGGTCCATTGGCCTCCAAAGGGTGATCATGGAGAATTTAAATATTGTCCCCAAATTTGAACATGTTTACTGAGCCATCCTTGCATGTTTAGTTTAGGTCCTTGTGTGCACGTTTGTGTCTATATATGCCTGCATGTGCGTGTGTGTGCGTGCTGTGTGGAGACTGAGGGGGGTTCAGGGGGGACAGATGGCTCGTAATCTGCTCTCGTCTGGTGCTCTCTGCCTGCCAAAGATCAGGCGAAAACAGTTACAGTACTCTCCTCTTAATTCAACCCTGGGCTGCTCAACAGGCCAAAATACCAGACCTTTTCTCTTTTATAAATAGCTTTATGAGCTATCAAAATGTTATGGTGGAAGCTACAGAAAATGACATTTACAGCAGATTTTGTTTTGTTTCACTGACAGACTTGATTTGACAATGAATACCTGGTTTTATTCTAAGCTCTTTGCTGTGGGACATTTGTAGTTGGAAGATTAGAAGGGAGGCATCTTTTTACACTATCTTTCAAACTGCATGACTTTACTTTAATACTTTATTAGTATCTGTACCTGCTTTGTCTTTGTCATGAGCAAGTATGTAGTACAGATTACATTAAACACTGTCAGTATTTTATATTTTATACATGTTTCCATTTTAAGAAGTTGAATGCAAACAAGACTACATAGACACGACACACATTTTGTTTTCTCTCTGCAGAAAGTTAACATTTTGCAAAAGTCTCTCCAGTAGTTGTTTTGATGAATGTGAGAGCACTGAGCTAAATGTATTTCACTACCATGGTGGTTTTGTGAGAATTGATAATGTGGACAAGAAGCTTTTAGATTTGGCTCATGCTTTTTCCTCTTCATAAAGTCTGGAGAAGAGCCTCTAGTCTGCTGTAGGGGTCTCAAAAGAGAGATAATTATCACTAACACACACACACGCACGCACACACACACACACACACACACACACACACACACACACACACACACACACACACACACACACACACACACACACACACACACAGAGTTGCAAACACGTACACACCTACTGCAGATATAGTGCAGTGTATCTGACAGAAACAGGGCATTGAAAAGGGAAATGGACAGAGACTGGCAAATCATCACAAGAGACACCTTCAAATTTGATTATAGTCTGAAAGTCATCTTGACTTCAATTTAGTCTCTCACTCTGTCCAAAGTACTTTCACTTACTGTTGCCCAGCTGTGGTGCTAACCCAGGAACAGACATGTACATTAGAAGGCTAGAATAAGTAATATAACATTTTCATAGCATAGCACAGTCTTTCCCTGTCTGTTACACACATGCAGACCCACACAAAAATCAAAGTCTGCCATTTAGGCCCAGAGGACATAATTTAGAGGTATTGAATGTTGATGGCTGTTTACTGTGGGAAAAGGGAAAGGGTATGGGAAAGACAAAGTGAAGGAAACAGGACAATTGAGACACACTGACTGAAAAGAAATACATGCAGTATAGATGGATGAAGGCAGTGGAAAGATGGATTGGATGGAGAAGAGCCAGGGAGATTAGTAAAGATTTGATTGAGAGAGAGAGAGATGTGGAGGAAGATGGGTGTAAAAAAATGTCATACATTAAAAGAGTGAGGGTGGAAAAGAAAGCTTTTTCACATCTGTCCCTCCATCGTTGCAACTTCTTTGCCACCAGAAATGAATTTGAACAAGTTAAGAGGAGCAATGGATGTCTGCAGTTGATGAAGTGTTTTAATCATGCACCTTTGCATACTGTTTTTAAAGAAACATAAAGAGCCATTTCTCTTGTTGAGTTACAGAGAGGTAGTGGAAGAAATAAAGCACTTTTTTGAGGCAAGCTGCATTTCTTTGTTCTTCTTCCTTCTCTGGATCAGTGGCAGATCTAACGTCCTCGTAACAGATACCCTACAGCCCAAACTGGGACAGTCCCCTTACAAACTGAGTCAGAGGAAAAACTAAATCTTGTGATTAGATTAATTGTGTCTTTGTCATCAGTTCAGGCTGCCCAATTATATGACACTCCAAGTAAACAGAAGAGAGGGGGGAAAAAAGTCCTTTTGCGTGCCTGTGCATGTGTTTCTGTGTGTGTAAAGGGAGTTTGTGTGTCCATACCCATCATTTAATGTAGCTGTAATGTTAAGTAAATGAATATTTTGAGCTAATATGCCTCCATCAAAGCGGAAGAGGGGAAAGTAGAGGACTACAGTAGTTAGTGAGGTTTATGATTAGGAAACTTGGTGATATCAGCGTTTGTACTGTGGGCCTTTGTCTTTTTTCTGATGCCATTTCAGTGGACTGACCTCTTTCTTTGTCACATTTTCCCTCCCACACACACCCTCTCTCTTCCATATAGCCACACACTCTTACAGTACAACTCATCTCAATTTCAGCTCCCGCAGCTCGTGTATATTACCTGCTGTTCACACAAGATTGACTCTTATTATTCAGAATAGTAATTTCAGTCGATCTGCTTGCTGGTCATTTGCATTTTTATGTCCCATTACTGTATCACAAAGAGTGGAAAGTCACTCATAATAAGAAAATGTCTGTAGAGAACTGCCTTTTTGAGACAAAAGGTGTTTTAAGAAGGTTTATGGACTTCTCTTTAGTCATGACTCTGAGATGGCTTCACTTCTCAGCAATATGAACTATGGATCATTGAAATGATGCAAAGGTTAGTTGTAACTTGGAGGTCTGTTTGGTAAAAGCACATACGTTATAAAGCAGCTATTTTCAATATTTGTATAAATGTGAACCATGAGTATTTTTTTTTTTAAAACAGAGAGAGTGAATATTGAACTTACATTCGCCAGGTTGACAGAAATGAATGATAGTGTTAAATAATAATGGTTTTCCTGTATCTGCTGGACATGTACACAGGCAACTGTTTGCCATACCAACTTAATTATGTCAATGATTATATTTCAGTGTTGTGTTTACAACTTGTTTCCGCAGTCTCTCCTGTATAATATAATTGGCAATAATCTTTTTGTTCCGTAATTCAACCTTTATTTATAAAGGATTTTCCAATAAGAGCTGTGCTTTTGTACACAGGGCAACACAAGCAAAAACATTTAGACACACATTACAATTTTCAAAACTGCACATAAAAATAAACGGATAAAGAGATAAGCATCAAACCCGCATAAAATAAAATTTGAACACAAATATAATTATGGGATGAAGACAAATTAAGTTACTCAGCTCTAACCATTGCATGTGCATGTGTAGTTAATCATGGACTCCCCAAAATTTCAAGATTAGCCAAAGAAAAGATGATCCATCTACATGTCCTGTTGCAGTTTATTCCATTTAGAATGGATCAAAACATTTAAAAGCCTTTTAACGAGCTCTGTTTTGAAGAAAATGTCACCTGTTTTAAACAATTGTCATACAGGAGACTGTCCACCAGAGTCCAGTGTTCGACTGTTGAACAGAGTCTGCTTCAGGTCAAACTGAGGCTAGAGGAGGAAAAGCAGAGGAGGACAGGAGGAGAAAGAAAGGAGTAGTAAGAGGAGGAGGAGGAGGAGTTTGGTGTCTCTGACTTTGTTTTATTGAACTAAACTTTAGTATGTTGTTTAGTTTTCTGTAGTCTCTTGTCACTGTTTGGCCATGAGTCCTGTCCCTCTGTTTTCTAACTCATGTCTGTCCCCATCTATATCTTTCTCTCTTTTTTCTTTCTCACACTCTCGTATATATATTCTTATTGCTTTACTCTTACTCTGTTCTGCCTCTATGTTACTGTCTCTCCCCTTTTTGACTTTCTCTCCTTTCAACCTTACCACCCCCCTCCAGTTTCCTTTTACCTCTCTCCCTCCTTTGTATTTCATTGTCTCACGTTTGCTCTTCTGGAGATTGTTTTAGGGTGACTTTTTGGCGGGACAGATATTGATTAAGCACGGTGCACTAGTGTGTAGATTTCACCTGTATAGCTGACGAGTCAGTTGGATAAAATCCAATGTGACATTCAAGTTCTCCTCATGTCAGTGTCAGCGTTATTGTCCCTGGTCCTAGACAGTAGAGGGACAGGAGGCTTAATGTGTGCAGTAGTAGTAGAACTGCGGGATTACATATGGTAATAAGGTTGTAAATAATTGAATTTGTACAGATGTCACCTCAACATGCCTCCAACTACAAGCACAAAAATAGTAGTGTAGGATTAAAAAAAAAATCATAGATGTATTACTTACCTTGTAGAGCTTTTGTCATGAAGTAATAACTTGATAAAATAATCTGAACATACTGTATATATTAGCCAAACTGGGTTGTGATGGTGCATGATGATTCACTCCTTGCTCTAGTTGAATGGTTCACCTATTTTCCTTTTCAAGATTGCTCCCTACTCTTCACCTCTTTCTCTCCTTTCTACCCTTCCTCTCTGCCTTCTCAGCTCCCTCCCTCCCACAACAGTTTCATGTCCCAGGTGACAGAGGGGAGCTGTGCCCTTGAGCAGGCTCTGTGCGGCAGTAGCAGTTCAGTAAATATCTGCTGCATGTGGTGTGTTGCATATGATCTCGACAGAAATTGAGGATACTTCCTAGAATGAGGACGGTGTGATATTTTACAGCTCCTCTGAGATGGCTGAGCCCGACAAGTATGTTTGTGAAACCAGGAAAGGAAAACCAGCCGGGAGGCAATTGGATTCGCCCAGAGCCATTTCTATTCCCTTTGAATGTACATATACATTTTAGGGTTGGATGTCATAAGCATAATACAGTTCTGGAGCAAAGCACTACTTCCAAGAAATATTACAGCGCTTTTGATTGGTACACTTTGGTAATATTTGTGCACACTGATCATATTTAGTCAAGTTGGTGAGGAATAGTCAATCTACTTATTTGGTCATCATCGGCAATATCAATATTGCTAATTCCCGTCTGGGAATTTTATCTGTAAATGTTTTTTTTTATTGAATTTCCAGAAAATGTACTACTATATTGCTATAATATATGGCAACTAAACATGTCTAGCTTCAATTTAGAATTAAAATAACTATAAAACAGAAAAAATAAAGAAAATTAGAGTAATATAATTTTAATATAAAATATATACATGTATCTATATATATATCTATATCTATATAGATATAGATATAGATATATTTACACAAATACATGCTAGAAGATTTTATCCATATCAACCACCTCTCTGTCTTATATTGTTTCTTTTTTGCTAATAATAGCTTAAATACGCAATTGTACAACTACACATATGCCACCACTAGAAAAATATCTCTCATATAATGTATTAGACATACTGCTTGTGTGATTTTGACAGACGCTAACATAAGAATGACTGAGGTGCAGTGCGTGTGCGAGCACAAATGTGTCAAAAGAGATAATTAAGTAGGTTTGACTCCCTTCCTCTTCTGTTGTAACCTCCCTCAGTAGCCATGGTAACCCTGTTTTTTCCAAGGAGGGCTGCTCACTGCGGTGTAAGCGTGAACGGTCCTCTGATCCAACAATCACATGTTCAACTCGCCTCTTCTGGTCCAGAGCATCTGTCACTCCCTCTGTCAGCTCTCACGTACACCACTCTCTGTCTCTCCCTCCTTTTGAATTTCTCTGACCCTCGCTGACTGTCTCTGATGCTTTTTGTCTCTCGTCTGAAAGTTGATAGCACTGGAAAATACCCATAATGCAGTGGTGCCATTCCTCTGGAATAGTGACAGAATGTGAAGGCAGTGGCTGAGGGAGGGATGGCTGCATGTGACTGTCTGTTCTGTATGTTTGTGTGTGTATGACGTTACAGAAAGGGCTGCCAGAACAACAGCATTCCCGCTATAAATAACACTTACGGGTGTGATACTGATGATTATTTATTATAAAAATACTGTAGGCAGAAGGAAAGAGTGACCACATAGCGGTGTGTGCCAGGGATTTTCCATGTGCTGGAAGTTAATGACCACAGCATTTGTTTACACATCTGTAGAGAGTAACTTTTCCACTGACAATAAAAGTACCTCTTTGGCCGAGTATCCCCACAAATGATGCTTTAATTGAACCATTCTGTTGGATGCAAGAGACCGAAGCTTGCATCCTGTAACAGACCAGCAGTCAGTGTTTTTTGTTTTTTATTAACATGATCATGATCCTTTCTTAAGTATTTTAGTTGCCTAACCATCCATAACCAAACCATAACCATAAATTGCCTAAACTTTGCTGAAGCCAACATACGTTCATATGCTGTCTTACCGAGATTTAGATGAAAATGTTGATACCACTCTCATGTCTGTATGATAAATACCTGACCCCCACTGGTCTAATCAACATTCAGTCTAGTAATAGGAGTTGATCTATTGTGGAAATACTATATTTGCTTTTTAAAGGTAAAATGGGTTAAGAACGCTTTACAGCTGTGGGTGGTTTTCCAAGATAAGACAATCAGATACCACCCACCCACAGGTGTAATAACCCAAGATCAAACGTATAACATGGATACGGTAGTTATGCTGAACGTTACGCTTAACCTCAACTCAGATCACAGATAGTGATCAGATCCAAGCCCTCTACATAGATTTTCCAGGAGAGCAGTGAGTATACTTGGCTGCTATCATCCTGCTATCGTGTTGGGGCTCAGCTTTGAGAAGGATTTGTGAGGAGAAATCAGTGGGGGTGAGCTTCTCATCCCCAGCTCCCACTCAGCTGACTGCAGTGGGGCGTGACTGCTGAGGGGTGAGAGGTGGGAGGACAGAGGGTGTCCCTAATACCAAAGGAAAAGCCCCTAATCCTCTGTTAAAGTGTCCCCATTGGCTGTTCAGAGGCGGGTTGGGGTTCGGTTCACTCGCCCCAAAATAGCATCTGGTGTTATTGTTCTTCTCTGTTGGTAATGGATTTGTTAACCCTGCTAATATTCACACATATTTCTACTGTTCCCCAGCTCCCATGCATTGAGATCCCTTTCATGCAACCAGGTAGCAAGCAAGCCCAGCCTGGAAATACACTCACAACACACACTAACGCTGGTCTTTGTTAGGGGGGGGGAGCTGATAAGCAGGATGACAATAAAGACCTGCTGGTAGAGACTGAGGGAGGAAGGGAGAGTGAGCCAGGGAGAGTGAGCCAGAGAGAATGAGTGGGAGGGAGAGTGGGTGGGATAACAAGAGAGATGGGGGGGGGTTTGACATATCACAGTCGAGTCACTTTTGCTAAAGTATTTGTTTCAGCTGCTATTTTCAGTTTGACCCCTCTCCCTGCTCGCCTCCCCAACCTTGGATATCAAGATCACATTAACCCCCCACCACCACCATCCCCTTCACAGTAAATGAAGGTGAGGAAGAAAAGGAAGGAGGCAGAGAGGGAGGGAGAAGCATCAGCTATTATGGTAAGTCAGGGTGCTCCTCCTGCACCCTCCCCTCTTGAAGGTGCTTTCTGGGGCAGGGGCCAGCTTCTGTGAGGCGCCAGGGATTTACCCTTGTTGACATGTTTTTTTTTTTAAACAGATAGAGAGGACAGGGAGGGAGAGAGGCAGCAGAGGGGATTTGTTGTGTGCCCTTTGCGTGAAAGGCGCTCAACGCTTTGTTTACTCATCACTGAAGAGATAGAACCCCTCTCTTCTACTTTCCTCTCCACCCTCTACTCACTACTACTTCCAGTGCTCACATGTGTTGGTGTACTTTGATTTCATTTTTTTTTTACCTGAGCCAATGGCACCTTGCTCTTTCCTCTGAGTGGTATGGATGCCCGTGAGGTTAAGATAAGGACAGAATTGATTGACTGACTGAGTAGATGACTGGTTGGCTGTTTGGCTGCTTGGCTTCTCAGCCACTCTGAGCTCAGGTTTCACTCCTTTTCATACAGCGGAGAGAAAGAAAGAGGGAGAGAAAGTGAACATGGCTGTGGAAGAGGGTGTTGTCTTCCTAACACAAGTGAGTAGTGGATTTATTCATACATTAGTAACAGTGTTTTTTTTAATTCTTAGATTAAAAAACTTTTTGTTGGTTGTGATTTGGTATTATCTTGAAAACAATGTAAGAGAGGTTACTGACTGTCTCAGAGGCTGATGTTGTGAGTTCAGTGGTGCACCAAACCACTGGAATGACCTAGTCCTGTATCATTCAATATGACTGCATGGTGTTTGGGTGTGTTTGAACATGGAAAGCTGATCTGCTGCAGTCAGATGTAAAGTGTATGTTTGTTTGGAGGGTAATAACATGCAGGAGTTTTTCAGCAGACATAAGGGAGTTTGGAGTCTCGAAGGTTAATTGCCCATGCACCTGCATGTTCATGCTGTATGAAATAGAGTGTTTGTGTTATTTATTGAGCAAGTTGGATACTTTTTCTTTTTAAAGGAATAGTCTGACATTTTGGTAAATACATTTATTTGCTTTCTTAGACACATATTTAACAAACAAGATGTGTTAATAGTGAGCATTTATTTCTCACAGAGCTAGGCTAGCTGTTTCCATGTTTCCAGTATTTATGCTGAGCTAAGCTAACCATGTCCAGTGTCCAGCTTCATATTTAGCATACAAACAGACACTGATACCAGTCTCTGAAACAGAGATGTTTTCATTAAACTGCCAGCAAGACAGAAAATAATTGTTTTTCCCAAATATATTCCTTTTAATATGGAATAAAAGCATGTGGTGTTGTGTGCAGGGCTTGTTTGTAGTGCTTTGAGGATTTCCCTCACCAGTATCTTAAAGCAGCTTCATTCATTTACTCACTCACTCTGTCTCTCACAGTCATTTCTCCTAGTGGCCATTAGAGGGCATGACACATTGAACCACTTTTCTCCTCTTTGCGGTGCTCCTGAAATGTGTGGTGCTTCCCATCAGCAACACTACTAAAATAGAGGAATGTTTTAGAGTGATGTTGATAGACATTGGTGCACTTTACATGAAACATCTTGTACATTTTAAATCTGAGGAGGCTCTTAAATCTCAAGACTCCTGTTATAGATTACCATTCATTGTGTTGCCAATAATGTGCTTTGCATCCATACCTCTTAAAGCTGTAATAACGATTTTCTGGTGACAGTGAAATGGGGGCATCAATTCATCAATAGCGTTGCTATATATTAAGCCTTGAGAGACAGAGAGAAATCAGGATACTATGAGTAATTAAGCAGGAAAGAGGGGTTTAAGAAGTTGGACAGTTAAGAGATGAGAGAAATAGATGTGGAGGTTGGCGGGGTGAGGTTCTTTGGCATTGGTGGGTGTTGTGGCCAGCCACTGGATGCCCCTGGCTTTGTGTGAGTAGAGCTGTGGCGCTCTGTGTGTTTTGTACTGTCAGGAGAGAAGGGGATAAAGTGAAACAATACAGCCTCTGCTGGTCTGGCTCACCTCTTCTAAGCTTCAGTTCACCCAGAGCCTACAACAATGGCATCAACATGCCTTGTGTTGTCTGTGTTTGTGTGTACATATTTTTCCTGCATGCGTTTTAAGTGAACACTGTCCTAAAGTGTGTGCAGGCATGTATGTGTTGATGCATCCCTTCAAATGTGTGCAGTGCAAAATGCTTTTGAAAAATGCTCGAGTGCCAATCTGACGTCATCGCAGTCTGGTGGCCTGGAGGTATCAGTCTTTATACATCTAAATGTCCGCTATCCATCTAGACTATCACTGTGTTGATGTCAGGAGGAGGAGAAGTGCCAAGTACAGATTCAGCAGAAATCAAAACAAACGCTTTGCAGTGTAATGAATCTCCATGGCTAGAATAAAGGAACGATGAACCACCCAAAAACCTGACTGCTCAGCTTCTATACGGTATACAGATACGGTGTCTCAATTGCATACTACATACTACTTGTATTACTACAAGTACTATGTATTATATTGTATTTTGCAGTTAGTATACAAGAAACTGATATTCTTTGCCAATTTATCCCAAAAGGAAATTATACACTACGTGTAACGTTGGACATCAAACAACTTGCAACTTTGGAATGCTACTGCCAATTAACCTTTGAAAAAGAGAAAGCAATTTAAATAATTACTTTTATTTGTAATTTTTGCTTTTTATTCTAATATTTTGCAGCTGCAGGTAGCTCCTCCATTTCCTTTGTCTAAGTCATGATGATGATGATGATAGCGTTCATTAACAGCTACCTCATAAATCATGTGTGTGTTGTTTTGTAGGGTTGATAACTTTTAATTATCGATCGGTATCTGTCTCACAAATATTGGTAGGGCTATAAAACAGGGTTTGCAGATTGGGCTTAAATGGGTTGTTTATCTTTAAAGATTTTGATTGAAAAGTCTGACTCTTAAAAATAAGAAATAGATATGCAGTAATCTGATCAAACCTACATATTACATCCATTCAACAGGCAATACTAAATTTCTCCTCTCCCTTTTAAAGAGCATCTGCAGACACCAGTCAGTGACCAGAGGGCATTTTTAATTAGAACTGAGATGGTTAATTGGAATTCACAGTGACTTACCCAGAAATTAGCTGCATTTTTGACTTTGTACAACTGTAATTGGGAATGCTAAATACTCAGCTTTTCCAGTTATTACATGTGTGTCAGATTCCTCTCTCTCTCCCTCTCTCTCTCTCTCTCATCCTCTCCCTTCTATCTAACATTAGATTAATACTTTCCTTCAGGCTTAACCTAGTCTTTAATGGCCCCATTTTCTTTGAACCTTTGATCTTTGGAGGCTTAATGATATTTCTTTTACTAATCTCTTGCCTCGTCCTGTGTAATGCTTCATTCACAAAGTCTTCAAGATCCCTCATGTTGGACATAGATGGGATGTGGATGGAGGATTGGACATGTTGGTCACTGGTTTTCACTGCAGGCATTAAGGGATAAACTGACGAGAGCAATGAATAGTGATTCATGGATGAAGAGTACTTAATCTGTTGGCAAATGTAGAAGGGGAAGCAAAGAGCACTGCTTGATATTTATAATTCGACATCCTGCCTGCAGGCCCGGGCAACTTTCTGTCTCTCAGAGGCTGTAGCAGGCTCAGATTTGTATCATATGAAGCTAGACAATCTAAAGAATCCAGTGGTACCAACCACACCATGCTAGGTTGTCAGGAAGGTGGCTAAATAATGCTCCAAATTTAGGCAAATTAGGCAAAATTTCCTTGACCTCTCACCTCAAGATATCTGAATGAAAATGGGTTCTATGGGTCCCCACGAGTCTCCCCTTTACAGATATGCCCAGTCTTTGCTAATTTCATGCAGTTTTTCTCATGCAGTTTAAAGGTGTTATTTTTTTCCGTCTATTCTAAAATGTTGTTTTTGAAAATGTCATACTGGGTTCTTGGAATTACATAAATTAGGTATTTCTGGGAAGCTGTGACTCTTGTGGATTCAATGAGAGCAATTGTATTCCTGTGTGAAAATGTTACTCCCCATAGTAGCCTTTCAATTTAGTGAGACTATTTAGTGAGACCTCTGGCATACAGATGACGTGTATGACTTAGGTATATTCACAATAAGGGGGTTTCTGAGCAGTTCCAGAACAGAAGTGCTCGCTATCCAGTCACCGAAAAATGCGGTTCTTGCAGAAATCCCACATGATACCAAATCAGAGCATGGATTTCTCTATGGTGTTCCTCAAGGTCTTTTTGTCTTAATGGGGTATTTTGGAGGGATTTCTGACCAATTTCTGAAAAATGGTTAAAATGTGCACCAAATCTGTGGAACAAATATTATCAACCCCAAAAACTGCTGCAACAACAACAACTTATAAGTGAGCATAATAATGGCCATCATAAACTCATATCATAATGTACTAACCCTTATACACTTTTTTATTCTTCTTCTATTCTTCTTTTATACACTATTTATTTTTCCGTCAAGAACACTTTCGTCATAGATTTAACCATTGATTGTAACAAATGGAAATACAGTTATGCTTGGCGCTGATGGCTCCGCTCTTGATAATGCTCCCTGGACCAGCCAAGCAGCATGCTAAGCTGAAACAGGGAGCACTATGCAGAAACCCCATTGGGTATAAAAAAGTGAGCCAAAAGAAAGAATTTGAGTAATGTTAGGACTCTGAACTAGGAAGGTGGAGGCTGGGGTGGTGGAGGTAAAGCGTTGCCAGCATCAGCAGCAGTGAGTGAAGCAGCGTCAGTGCAGGTGGGACCAATGAGGAGGGAGTCGTATTTAAACGGATCGTCTTGATGTGAGAATGGCTGTGATTGGTATGTGTCTGATAGGAATGATAATTCAATCAGCGGCTGTATGACTTCCGTGTCCTATGAACTAACACTATTAATTAATTAATGTTTATTTCTGATTTATGACTTGAAAGACATGACACAAAGTGCTGAGCTGTATGCCAAATTAATCCTCAGGTGTCCATCTTTCAAATGCTGTAAACCACTTCTGTGCAGAATCTACTGTTGACCTGCTATCATCCCTAAACATCCCCTGTCCCTCACCCTTATCCCTTTAGAAAAAGGGGTGGAATGTTAAGGGGTTAAAAAGATTATTGCAAAACGATGTCCTATGAAAAAACATATAAACTTTTAAAATGCTCTTAGACCCCCATATTTTTACAGATGTGTTCTAGCTATTTCTAAAGTCAGAGTATGTGCGTTTGTAGTATGGTCTTAGTTGATGGTCTGTGTGCAAGACTACAGTAATACTTGCCATGTTTGACTTGCATAATATTTGATAGTGTAAATCACTGAGCATTTGCATTGCATGTTGCCTTTCCACAGCAGTGTGACCTGTGTGTTTCCATGTCAGAGGTTTTAGTGCCAAGCATTTCGTGACACTCAACAAAGCCTGAGAGTCATAGGTCACACAGGCGTGCTACACACTGCATGGCACACACATGGCGGTTATGTAAGAAACAGGACAACTGTTGGGATGTGTACCAGAATGCAAACAAACACACACACACACACACACACACGCACACACACACACACACACACGGAGAGACTTTGACTGAATAATTGATGATGAAGCTAGGACTGATGGTGACATTCTGAGTGAATATTAAGATTATCTTGATGTTTGAGTTGGGCATTAACTGGCTTTCAGTCATTTAAAGTATTGCAGAAAGTCAAGTAAACTTATTTATAGTGCACTTTTATAAACAATAATGGTGACTTGAGTGCTCTAACAGATGTTAAAAATACAATAAGATAAATACAAGTAAACAATACTAAAGAAATCAATAACTAAAAATGAAAAAGTAAGAAAAAAATCCAGCATGACTGTTGGTGTTCTGCTGAGTCTTGTAAATTGTATAAGTCATAAGTAAGTACAATGGAAATTCATGTGAGAGTAAATATAGCAATCATAAGATTGGACTTTATTTTTTTATTTTATGATAACGTTCTTTAAAAACATATTGGAACAGAAACTGTGTTTTTCTTTATGTTCTCTTAAAACTTCTTTAAAAAACTGCCCTGGCAAATAGTTTTAGTGTAACAGCAGAAGAATAAGATGGAGAAGAACTACAAAGAGAAGAAGAACAAAAAGAGGTTGTAAAATGTATAAGTTAATGTAAACATTTAAAGAGAAAGTGTGTGACGTTTCTTTCAAGAGGATGACCACCATGACCTTGCTCAGTAAATATTCCCTTCTTGCTGGCATGTTTTCACATCACAAATACATTGTTTTCATTCCTGCAGGGCAGCACTTGTAAGCAATAGTCACTATGAATCATGTCGACAGCATACGATATGTAGACGTAACGTAGAAGAAGTATAATAGAGTAAGTGCAGGGAGTTGACTTCAGTGACAGTGTTGAGATGGGACGTTGTGATGACAGAGAGCTGGTGGAGAGTGCCTGCTGGCTGGGTTTAGACTGGACGGGAGCCAAAGTGTTTCTAACAGGTCATCATGAAGGACACTGGTTCTTGGTGTCCATGATTAACAAGAATTTGATATAGTGGTCTGTTGAATTATAATATAGAATCAAATCATATTTTGATGATATGCAATTAAATCATATTTAGATAATGATGAATTGCAAGCTTGTTTTATAAGTCTTGTTGGTTTGCCGTTCATTGCTGTGGAAATGTCGCTCCTTTCTCATGGTTGGCATCCAGAATAATAGAAACCAAACACAATCTGGTACACAAGCAGAATGATCACAATGGTTCAGGCTCTGTGCCAGTGACTGTCTGTTGTATCGTGACTTTTCTCAAGGCCACAAGAACAGAAATATCATCAGTGGTTCAGTGCTATCAAAGAGTTCTCTGGTTGGGGGTATGGAAAAAGGAAGCAATTTCTAGATGTGGGCTGATATGAGCTTTAGCTTAATGGTTTCTTGTATTCAGGGAAAGACTTGGTTTCCAGTTAACGCTGCTTCATCTGCTATTATTTAGTTTAGTAGACACAAATATTTTCCACTCACAGTTTTATACAGCTTATTGGTTAAACAGTCTGATGTTGTATGTCTTGTTCACTCACATTTTGGCTTTGGGTCAGATCCCTCTATGTTCGTCACAGTTATTTTTGGAAAAGCACGGCGGAGGGGGAGGCGGAGAGTACAATGTTGGATAACCGCTTGTACCGTTTGGCCCTGCTGAGTTTATCCTAAGTGTCTTTGGACGCAAGGCTAAATTTAGCAGGTCTGGGCTTTTGATAATTCAGGGGAATTTGGTTTTTGAGCCTCTATTATGAAGCAGCATATCACAGCTTCTCTCCCTCCTGCTCTCAGCAGCTCCAGTGCTGAGTTTTACAAAATGCTCTTTGTAAGGCTGCTTCGAAGAAGACAAAATGTGCAGAGTTTGCTGTGTGTCATTTTATGTCAAAGCAAATGTCCTAGGAGCTAACATGAACACAGAAAAGGAACACAAACTCCCTCTTGAGCTTTCTCCATCTCTTTGTCTACTCGCATCCTTCTTTCGATCTCTCCCCCCTTCTTTTCTCCTCCTCGCTCTCTCACATAAACACACACACACACACACACACACACACACACACACACACATATACATGCACACCACTTTTGTTATAGGGGCAAAAATATGCCTGCCTCATCATTTTATTTTGGTGTGCAAAGCCCTATTCCTGTAGTGAAATAAAGGACAGCCAAGCAGTTTAGAGAATGCTCTGCTTCTGGTAGCACAGCAACATACAGTCACAACTGCTTTACTGGTGGATTCAGAAGAGATCTCTATGGAAGAGAGGAGGTCTCTGGCAGCTGTGAGGACCACCCGGTCACTGAACTTCTTACCTTTGGGAATTGGAGATATTTGGATTTAACAAAGCTGAAATAACAGTCCGATGGGATATGACGGAGGATGTGGCTGTGGCTCTGTTGGCTTTCTAATGGATTTACTTCTTGAGATGTTTGCATTTTAAGCTTTGTCTTGCTTTTAGCTTTTTAATGGGACGATGGACCTACTGTGTGTGTGGATATTGGCTTTGTTCTTTCCCATGTTAAGATATATTACGGATGTCTGAGACATTATGACAGAGTTCTACCTGGTACAGTAATATTTTGGCATTTGTATGTGCTTTTCTTCTCCTGTGTGCCTGATTGTAACATGTTGATGCAGATAAGCATGTTGGCAGACAGAGTCAGACTTGATATACTCACCTCCTTACTCTTTCGCTCTCTCTTGTCTCTCTCCTCTCCAGTCTGACAGCAATGCCAGTTACCTGCGAGCTGCCCGGGCAGGGAACCTTGAAAAAGTCCTTGATTACCTGAAGTCTGGGGTTGAGATTAACATTTGCAATCAGGTATGTTTTCTGAGACTCTTATTAAGAAGCTGAAATGTTCTTGCGAGTGTCTGTCCTCCTTTGGTTTGAAGAAGAATACTAAGTTATTCTTTTCTACACACAAAAACATGCTATCACCATACTGCTACATCAGCTGGATTTTAAATTCAGGGCTCAAGGGCTCAACTGAGCAAGCAGGATCATCCTCCAAATGAAATATTTTATGATTTTAACCTATCCTTTAAGCACAATTAAACATTATATCATGGTTTATCTCCTACTGCATGAGCTACACAGACTCCACTAACTATGTTTCTTTCTTAGAATGGTCTGAACGCTCTCCATCTAGCCTCTAAGGAGGGGCATGTAGAGGTTGTTGCTGAGCTGCTGAAGCTTGAAGCCGCCGTGGATGCAGCCACAAAGGTAAGGCCCAGCCCATCACCTATTGCAGCTCAGCTGACAATGGACTATATTTGGATCCAGCGCAAAACATGACTGCACTTTAAGATTAAACAGGATGCAGCTACAGTACTACTACTGTAAGTGTGCAGCCTTCGTTTGGGGTTTTTATGGATCAATATTTAATGATACCTGTGGGGAATGCTGCTGGAAAAAGTGAGAGAATTAAGCAAGAAAAAAAAAAGTCAAATGAGTATAATTTCAACAGTATAATGAATTAATTTGAAATATATGTAATAAAGAACAAGGTGGGCAAAAGCATCAGAACTGTTATATGTATGAACTGTACAATACAATATAATTTAGTATTATTCATCAGGGAGTCTCTTCCTTTGAAGCATATTTACTCTGATGCTAAAAGGAGTTGAGAGGGGAAGCCAATGAAAACATTATTCAGATTTGAGCCCAGAAGGCTTTCCCTCCCATTTAGTTGTCTGGTTCAGCCTCTCTGCCACAGGCCACATGCCTAGTGCTGACATAAACAGAGGACACAATGAAATATTCAAGATCAAGGAGAAAATCTCCCCAATTAAAGCCTCTCTCTACTGTGACCCTGAGGATACTGAGGGATTAGCTTGAGATCTTGGGAATCCGCTGTCTGCGCCCTAACGCCTATCAATTTCTACTTTATGCAGCCAATGGAGACAATCAGTGAGGCAGTGCTATCATGGATACCTAGATTTAGTAACACAGTGTTTCATTTAGGCTGTGTTGGTGTTTAATGCTAAAGTTAATTGTATATCCGCCAGTCTAATGTGGTGCTACTCTTGTGGGAGAATTAAACTACAGGCCTTGTCCGCGGTTCATTAGCCCCTTAGCATGTCTGTAACAAATGGTACTCTTGTGAAGCTTACAATGTTGGGACTGTCAAAGAGATGCTGATTTAACTTTCTGTTTGTGGTGATTTACTGGATTGTACTTTTGAAGCTTTCAATGTTTAGTTTAGGCTGTAGTGGTGTTCATGGTGCAACCCAGTCTGCTAGAAATTATTTTTAATTTACAACTAATTTGTTTTGCCAAATACATTTAAGGGAAATTACATTTTTGCCTGGATTATGTTCAGTGGCAATGTTTTTTTTCCAGGGAACGCTATGGTTTTGTACTGCACATAAATCATAGAGAGGTGTTCAGGGTTGTTTGGGTCAAAGTCAATGTTGACTTATACACTGTTAAACCAGTAACACCATGTTTGACTACCCTTACAGGGGTTGGGGCCGAAAACTACTAGCTTTAAAATGAGGTTTGGGTGTGGCGTTAGAAAGAGACCTCTGCAGCCCGCTCCTCATCTCTGCATAACACAACTGAATCTCTGACCAAACTGTTGGTGGTCTAGTTGCATTGTGGCTACTTTAGGCAGCAGTTTTTGACATTTAAAATAAAGTTGTGGATTAAATCGGTGGAGTAGTCTTTTACTCAAGTGCTGTATACTGCTGTTCAAAAATGACATTAAAGTTGATTCAACACCGCTTTCAACTAAAGCGTATATTACGTTGATGATGATGGAATTGTGTTCAACATGTAGAAGCATTTACAGTTCTATGAACATATTTGTTTTTCCAAAGAAAAGGGAACAAACCAATATTAAGTATCTATAATAGAACATAATCAGTGAGATAGCCTGTCAACCATAATAATGTAGCTGTATGTCCATTAAGGGTTCAGATTATAAACTAATAGTATAATTGGTCTTACTGTTTTGTACTCCAAAAAGCCTTTAGGCTCAGTAAAACAAACTTATCTTCAGCTACATTATATACCAACCAGTCTTTTCTGTCTATAGTAATCTGCTTGTGCTTCAGCCGACATGGCTATCTAATTTCCTTGCTACAGTATACAGTACATGTGACAGATGATCACTGTTGTGCAACAGCCACGAATAACAGGGCTCTGTATCACGCGGCCAGGAGAGAGGCTGGGGGTCGACTCTGCCTTCACAAGGACCTGTACCAGTTCATAAACCGCCGGCTGTAGTTTTATTTATGGCCGAGGCTCAGCAGGAGCTCATTTATGTGTGGGGACGTGGAGCATCGGAAGTGACACAATGTTGGCAGTGTCGGCAGGGGGGATGCCAGAGCTGGAATGCCAGTGGTACAAAAGTGTGGTTGGCGTGAGGGGATTCACTGGTGCACATGGATACTGACATGGATATATACAGACACACACAAGCAATACGGTGGGACAGGTGTGGCCGGGATTAACACACATTCCTGTGGTTGTTCCATGTAATCTAGAAAGGAAACACTGCTCTGCACATAGCCTCGCTGGCTGGCCAAACGGAAGTCGTTAAAGAGCTGGTCACAAATGGAGCCAATGTCAATGCACAATCTCAGGTGGGATATACTCAACACACACACACACACACACACACACACACACACACACACACACACACACACACACACACACACACAGTCAAAATAATAGTAAGGTCCTGTTGGTCTACATTTAGAGCCTGAAACAACCTCAATGTAATTACTACTATTTGTTTGGATGATACTGCATCATGAAGTCAGTGACACTGAGGGGAATCACTCAGTGGAAAGATCCTCACTGACAGAATCTGGCATCGAGCCAACTAGGCCTCTCCAGGAAAACTGAATTCCTTGCATTTTACATTTACAGTAAGTCTATCAGATCAAGGTGAGAAAGATTTCAAGCACCTTCTTTCTCCCTGGTCTTATCAAACCGTGAAACAGTCAATAAAGATGTAACAGCAGCACAAAAGCCTTACAGACTTCCTGAACATTTTGTTTTGTTAATGAGATCTTTTTGTTTGGGTATCTATCACTCTCAAGATTGTCAATCACATGTATATAATTTGATAGTATTAGTGTCATAATTTAAAGCATATTTGGGACATTTGATATAATATTCATTATTCATATTTGTATGATGCGGTTTATATGCAAAATAAAGAAAATAAGACTGCCGTGCATTAATAATGAAAAACACACCCAAAACCACATCTATACGAACTGACAACAAGGAAACATCTATCCATTTGTAGCATAAGTGGCAACAAAGTTAAATCTAGGCTTGTTTGTAAATGTGCATGTGTGTTTTGGTCCATGTTGTATGTAGAATGGCTTCACTCCTCTGTACATGGCCGCCCAGGAGAATCACCTGGAGGTGGTACGGTTCCTTCTGGAGCACAGCGCCAGCCAGAGTATGGCCACTGAGGTACTGTACATGTGTTGTTTGTTTGTTTGTGTGTGTGTGTGTGTGTGTGTGTGTGTGTGTGTGTGTGTGTGTGTGTGTGTGTGTGTGTGTGTGTGTGTGTGTGTGTGTGTGTGTGTGTGTGTGTTTTTGTTATTGTGTGTATGTGTGTGTGTGTGTGTGTGTGTGTGTGTGTGTGTGTGTGTGTGTGTGTGTGTGTGTGTGTGTGTGTGTGTGTATGCCAGTCCTGTGTCCACCTCTCTACAGTCATACCGTTACAGTATGTCTCAATGCATTTTCTCTGCCACGGTCATGTATGGTCTTCACATCTCTTGTACTAACCACCTTCATCTCCTCTCCTCCTCTGTTTCCTCCCCCTTCTTTTATCACCCCGACCTCACTCACTCTGCATCTGCCTGTGTCTCCGTCTGTTTCTTCGTCTCTCTGTCTTCTCTTTACTTTCCTGTCTCTGTGTCCTTTCTGTCTCACATTCTCACTCTGTCTACCTCTCTGTCTTTCCACCATCCTCCTCTTCCCCTTCTCCCTCCTTCCTCATCTCCTCACGAGGGACTAGGCAGAGCTTCATTGATTGGTAGTGTATGGTGGTGGAGGCAGAGTAACCTTGAGTGGGTCACAGATGAGGTCCGCTCCGCTCGCTGCCTCTCCTCCACGGCTGCTGCTGCTCTTACTGCTCTGATTTACGTTGCTCAGACTGTGGAACCCATACACACGCATACTTACCAGTCACCACACGTATACACACACAAGCATGTGCACATACAGAGATAAATAGCTGATGGGGCTAATGGAATGCCCAAGCCCGTCTGCAGTCCACTGGCTTACATCTATGGGCTACATGGTTGAACATGGGATGCCCTTCAGGACATGCACATACACGCACCACATGGAGTATGTTTGCACATGTGCACACACACGGATCTGCACAGCAATCTTGTGAACATGATATATAAATACAGGCACATATGGACGTACACAAACACACACCCATTGAAGTATGCAGAAACGCACTGTTGTGGCAGGGAGCTTTCAGCTAAATTATGCATCATAAGAGTAATGTGTGTAGGAGATAGGCATGAGCCTTTTCCACCCCCTCATCTCAATATGTAACTTACATCAGTGTCCTATATGGTGGTGAGGCTTGAGAATATACAGAAAGTGTACAGTTATCACTACATCTTTTTGACAAGTTATGATTTACTGTCCTAAATGCTACAAGCAGGTCAGACAGTCTAAAGCTTGAACTTGAAAAAGTTCTATTTTAAGATTATTCTTTTTCCTCAGAGCTCCCAAAGAACCATGTGAAACTTAAACAAGAGATAAGATTGTGGAAACATAATTATAAAAATGTAACCTCCAGGTACTCTCATAAGGTCATCTCTAGCTTGTTTCAGGAAAAATTATCAAACTAAAACAAAATGTTTGCAGTTTGCAGGAGTTTGACTTCATGGATTATGAAACATTACCGTTGCCCTCATGTTTCCCATCAATTTAGATTTTTAAGTGACATTTTGTTGACATTTATACATAAACAAATCAAGTTTATCTAGTTCTCAAACTAAAGTACCATGTGGACACTATAAAGCAGATTTTTATTTTTCATTAATATCACCTGCATTCTACCTTCCTTTTTTAAACTTCTATAGGACTCAGGGGTCTTGCATTGCTTTCCTCTCTGCCTGCAGCACAATATTAATTCAGCTAAATGTAATAAGGAAGCACCATCTCTCCATAGCCCTGCTCCTAACCTGCTCATATCATGCATCCAGTCACACCATCTCAAAAGCTCTGTCACCAGTAATGCATTAATGCGCCCCTCCAGACCTCAGTGACACCTCCTCTCTCCTCATACACAGGATGGCTTCACTCCTCTTGCGGTGGCCCTCCAGCAGGGCCATGACCAGGTGGTCTCCCTGCTACTGGAGAACGATACAAAGGGCAAGGTACGCCTACCTGCCCTGCACATCGCTGCCCGCAAGGATGACACCAAGGCCGCGGCCCTGCTCCTGCAGAACGACCACAATGCAGACGTTGAGTCCAAGGTGAGTGACGACGCTGATGCAGCCAGACTCAGGTGCTGGATCTTCAGTTGGTTGCTTTGTTTTTGTTTTTTTTAACTCTTTGATTCTTTTCTTGTTTAATTGTTTCTTTGATTATTGATACCTTTGGTTTTCTATATTAGAGTTCTCTTTTTGCTTTCTTGGTTGAATTTGCTTTTGATGTTCTTTTTTGGCAGAAAGGGTAAAGAAGCAGACATACATTTGTTTTGTATATTTAATCACATTGGACAGGACAGCAGTCACTGTATAGAGGATTTCAGTTTGCAAATATTTTTCTCATATTTAAAATCTTATCTATCTCGATCGTAAATAACAACAGAACTTTGTTGCCATATATTTTTTTGCACTGAGCTCCTTCTCCCCTCTCTCTGCTCTTCCACTTTATGTCAGTGGAGGCCCTTTTCTGTTTTTTGCTCACTAACTGCTCATTCTCTCCTCTCTTGGCTGACTTTAGATGATGGTGAATAGAACCACAGAGGTACACCTCTACTCTGTACATTACCTAGTCTCTCCATCGCAGCTCATAAAACTCTGAAAAACCAACCAACCAAACACTTCAGTGCCCCTGACTTGATGCAATAGTGTTTCTGCAGCCCTTTGTCACTTTCCCTTTCCCATTGTAACTCAATCTCATCTTCCTCTCCATCCCTTCATTCATGTAGTGGATATCTCTAGTCATAGATAAAGTCAGAGTAATAGCATGTTTCACTAATACTGATTTAGTACATCCTGAGGCTGGAGGCTTGGGTGTCAAGGTTTTCCTTGATTCTAATGGTTTCATGGTGTCCAAAGCTTCATCTGTTATTTTTGGAAAATTCATTGTGACTGTTGACAAAATGTTGACCTAATGTGTCCTATCAAGAGTCCTTCCATGAAACTGATTAACATGATAACCAATGCTAGCATGAAAAGTGGTTATCATTCATTGATTCATTGAAAAGCAGTGGTTTGTCCATAACCTGCATGGCAACCAAATCCCCATAAAGCTGTAAATAAACCCAGCCTTCTAGCAACAGACAGCTAGTCTAATTAGTTTCCTACTACTACAACTACTACTACTATTGATTGTAGTACTTCTAATCCTCAACCCTTGCACCTAAAGCATTTTGCATGGGACCAAAGCAACAAGCTACCTCGACACTGCTTCTATGCTCCTTCGTCACACCAAAGTCAGGTGACCACCTCCTGTGTGTGCCTGTTTTGGTTGCCATTGTTTTTGGCTTTGGCAGGCTGGCCAGTTATCTGGCATGATTCATCCAAAATTGGTTTTGCTGATCTGAGGCTCCTGTATCGTGGTAAACAGATTGGAAGATAATCATTACAGATTTTTGTCCACAGATTGACTATATAAAGACTTTTTGTGGTTAGTTTTAATTTTTGGTTACCTCACTTTCCTAAGTTTTAAGTATACGTATAAAAATATATTTTTAAATTATCCATAGTCACAGTGTTTTGGGTCGGGATTTTTGAGCCACCAGATATCAGCAGAGTGGATACACATGTCTGAGGTTATTTGAAATTGGGTTTCCAATGATTAGATAGCTTAATGTGAGATTCATTCACTCATTGGACATATTGTTTCCAGTGTCCTTCTGTTGCTTTGACAGCTGTTGCTCACTAAGCCAGGGAGTTTCGCTGGGGAATTACTTTCATTTAAGATGGTTAACAAATGGACATTAGGTTCATTTGCAGGACGATTTTTACACACTCAAAGTATCAGGAGGTTGTAAATGAGATGATATAGATTACCAGTAAATAACATCTGTCAAAACTGGAGTTGTATATTACCACTCAGGCTTATATAGTTTAAATTTACTTTTCCCAGTGTGATGAGTTGTATTTCAATATCATGAAAGCACATAGAAGCCCATATGGTATACTGAATCTAAAACCCCTCTAGTTGTCAGCATACCATTGGCCCCATGTTTGATGCTTCGATAAAAGGACTTCCTCTGCCAATGTGAGGAAAGTCAGGTGTTAGTGTAACCGTGTGTAGTAGAATGTGTCCTCGTCTGTACGTCAACCATAGGCCTGTGGAAAGGCTGCTATAAAGCTCCAGGTATGTTCTGTACATGTGTGGTGTATTGCATAGTTTGTAATGTAATGTGTGTGCTTGTCTGGTTGCATGTGTGTGTTGTACGCCTTTCTCCAATCCTCAGAGTGGTTTCACCCCCCTTCACATTGCGGCTCACTATGGCAACATTAACGTGGCCACGCTTCTGCTGAACAGAGGTGCTGCCGTGGACTTCATGGCTCGGGTGAGTTTATTCTGCCCTCTGCTGTTTGGGAGGGGTTTTACCCACATTCAATGTAAACAAGAGTGGAGATGTAGATAGTATAATGCTACATAATGCTGAACACAATGATCCTACACAGCTGCGAAAAAGTGGTTTGGTTTAGCCTGTCAAATACTGGGGGAGATTTAGAGACATTGCTCCTTAAGAGGGACGGGATTTTTAATTGGACAATTTAACCCCAAGAGGGTTAAAGGAGGAAGTAGACACTGCATTGGATTATATTTGGATTCTGGATCATATAAAGACATTTGTTAAAGGATGTGTTGAATCAACCTCAGATTGGTTTTGGAATTAGTTCAGGATTATTCATAAATGTAGTGACATGGAAGAGATTTGAGTATAATGAAAGAGGTTGAAAGAGTACAGAATTTGCTGCTTTGCATTAAAAAATGGAGATGATGTATCTATGGTAATCTACAAGTCACTTGATTGACTAATGAACTGTATATAGCCGTCAGACAGCACCCTGATGAAAGAAAGATAGTTAAAATGTTCAGTGAATAAAGCATGGTGTACCCTAGAGGTGTTGTGCAACATGTTTTTTTTAAATTGGATGGACTTGAAGCTCACTCACATCGGTCTGCAGCTCGCTGTTTGTGCATTCTTAAAGTTACACACTGTAAACAATGCCAACTAGCAAGAGGCATCATTATCAGTTATGTTAAGTGGGCAATGGCAAATAAATCCCCATATGTCCTTTAGATGAAGTACACAGCAGTATAATTGTTAAACTAGCTGATATGCCTCTCAGTGTTCATTATAGGTGCATCACTTTACAAGGCTGCACTCTTACTTAAAGAAATGTTTTGACATAATAAGAAGAGTGGAATTACTATTTATTTTACTGTGATATTTACAATGTAATGCAAGAGTGGGTGCCATTGTGTGTTTTTGTTAGTTAACCAAGAGTGGCCTGTAATTACATCAGCTAGTGTGTGAAGGAGTGCTGGTGTTTGTGCTGCCGTTCGACACTGATTACAGGTTAGGTCTAAAGAGTCATGCTACAGCAGTGGAGATAGATTAGATAAACCATGGATTGGGCTTGATAATAAAAGACTATGCACCCATAATAAGGAGAGTGCAGGGATTATATGTTATATATTTAATGAATTAATTCAATTTAATTGTAGACTTTTTCAGTTCATCATTTTGTATAATTAACTAACAATTGCATCTAATTTGACAGCTGAATCATAACACCAGTTTACTCTTTGTTGTTTAGAATGACATCACACCGCTTCATGTGGCTTCAAAAAGGGGCAACAGCAACATGGTCAAGTTGTTGCTGGACAGAGGGTCCAAAATTGATGCAAAGACCAAGGTGAGACCGTGGACCCAATTCTCCTCCCAAAACTGTAAAACATTCAGAAGCACATGAGGCTGATTGATATAGTTTGTTGGATGCCGATAGACCTATTTTTTTTTTGGTGGAACGTGTGTTCAAAGGTTGTTTTAGTCGTGCAACAGAAAACGCAGATTGGACAGATAGTCTAGCTAGCTGTCTGGATTTACCCTGCAGAAATCTGAGAAAAGGTTAACCATAGTCCAAGTGTTAGAGGCTGAAGACCTGCAAATGTCCGCATGCTCTCTCTTCAAGCAGACAAAGATTTTAAGTTTACGTACCAACAGATTATAAAATATATTACGAAATCATGCCGGCTAAACACAAACATCTGTCCAGAGTTTAAAATTCCAACACAAAGAAAGCCCAAGGTAACGGGTATCCGGCCTAAATGAGTGGTATCCGGCCTAAATGAGTGGTATCCGGCCTAAATGAGTGAAATTTCGGAGCAATCCCGGAAGTGGAACGTCGTGGACTACCTGATCACTTAAATGTAATGTTTGTGGTGGAAAAAAATACTCATTGTTTCCTCATCTGGATTTGACCTTTTTCATCTTTTCAGTGTCAGTATCTCTACTTTGTTAGAGTTGTAAAAAAAAACTTACCAATTGTGGAACCAAACTTAATTTCAAATATGAAAGTTTTAAAATGAAAGTTTTTTATAAACCATGTCAAATTATATTCTTTACTCATTTTGCTGAGAACCATATGCAGTTTTAAACATAAAAAAATTGTAGAAAAGACAGGGATGATGATTTTTTGTGTGTCTCCTGTCATTTATCAACACCTTTCCTGTCTTTCTTCTTTTTTAGGATGGTCTGACACCTCTTCACTGTGGGGCGAGAAGCGGTCACGAGCAGGTGGTAGAAATCCTACTAGACCGAGGAGCTCCTTTCCTGTCCAAGACCAAGGTAGCTACTGGGATGATCAATTCAGGAGACGCTGCTTAGCTCAGAATAGGAAAGGTCACATACATTGTGTTTCACTGGCTGTTATAGAATACAATAGAATAGATCACATTTCACTTGAAATAGGGTAGACATTGTTTATAACATTGTAATACATACGTTTTGCATTAACTAGCTATCCTAAGCACATTCGCTATTTGAAATGTGTTAACCAGATCAGATAGCAGGTCTGTTGTTGTTGCTGTAGTGTTGTCGCATTGTCTCCTTGACGTGTGTGCGACCTCTCCAGAAAACAGCCTGTCTCCGCTGCGTAGCCCTACAGTTTGACCGCGCTGGATGATCAGTGTAACAAAATAGACATTGTTGTAATGTCCTCGTTATAACAATGCTTCCGTAACCTTCTCAGCAACTTCCTTCACAGTCTTTCTGTGCAGCACATGGCCACACTCTAACTTACTGTGTCCATCTGTCCATCTGTCTATGTGTCCGTCTGCGTGTGTGTTTGTCTCTTTTTGTCTCGCTCTCTGTCTGCCTCTCTCTTTCTCTCCCCCTCTCTCCCCCTCACTGTAGAACGGGCTATCACCGCTTCACATGGCCACCCAGGGGGACCACCTGAACTGCGTCCAGCTCCTGCTCCAGCACGATGTGCCGGTGGACGACGTCACCAACGACTACCTGACGGCACTGCACGTTGCTGCCCACTGTGGTCACTACAAGGTGGCCAAGCTCATCGTGGACAAGAAAGCTAACCCGAACGCCAAGGCTCTGGTAGGGATAATGGGGTGGACAGGGAGGGAGGGATGAGAGGGGTGGGACAGGTCCAGGTGTGTACTTACCAGAGAGCAGCAGCAAAAAAAACATAGATCACAAATTAAATACATCAAATATAAAGAGAATAATAAAGTGTCAAAGAGTTAATCAGAATGATAATATTTAAAGGGAGATACTACAAGATACATACTGTACACACTAGTCTAATAGTAATATTGTTAGTTGCTAATTGCCAAAAGACACTAGTTTTGTGTTGATGTTTAATGCTTCTGTTACATTCAGTGTGTCATACAAAATGTTTTGCCTTTCAAAAAGAAGGGCCCCCTCATAAACACTAGAGGAATAATGAATGAAATTTATAGAAGAAATCTGCAAAGAAAATGCTATTTTACAATTGCATTGTGTGGTTTTGTGTTATGGAGGAACTTGTTTCATATAGGTGGTACAAAATGAGCCAGCCAATAGGCTTTTGCTGCACCGATGAGTTAGGGAATGAGATACTAAGGGGTACCAGAAAGTGACAAAAAGAATTGATACATAAAGCAGAAGAGAAGAAAAACAGAGAACTGGGAATGATGAATTCTGAAGTGTAGATTTGAAACTGATGCTGACGGATTTTCTAAAAATCAGGATTTAAGAAGAAATATTTTTAAGAATTGCGAGAGACCCTTGTGGTTTTCCACTGACATTTTTGGTACCACCTCTTTACTTCCTGGCAGATCATTTGCTTCCTCTTATCAGCGAAATAATAGCAGTCACAGATCGATGTCTTACGACTGTGGAGTTCCCTTACTCTCTTACGTTGATTATACTAGAGTGTGGGCTTTACACTGAGTTTTTATTTTCTATCTTTCTGTGTGCAGAATGGTTTCACTCCGCTTCACATTGCCTGCAAGAAGAACAGAGTCAAAGTGATGGAGCTGTTGCTAAAACATGGAGCGTCTATCCAGGCTGTCACTGAGGTACTGACCTTTTAACACTGACACCAGAAGTGGTTTCATTAAACTGCACTGACTTTTAACTATTCTGAGCTCTACCATATTATGCATTGCTTTAATAGTGCTTGTCTTTGTTTGGACTTGTTTGTCTGCAGTCTGGCCTGACGCCTATCCATGTGGCAGCCTTCATGGGCCATGAGAACATAGTCCATGCACTGACACACCACGGAGCATCACCCAATACGACCAATGTAGTGAGTGAATAATGTATAATGCACTGGTACATCAAATACATACAATGTCTGTTCAGTGTTTAAATCCCACATCACTGTAAATGAAAAGCTCCCATTGACAATCTTTTCTGTGTGCCTTCCAGCGAGGAGAGACATCTCTCCACATGGCAGCCAGAGCAGGCCAGGCAGACGTAGTCCGATACTTGCTCAAGAACGGAGCCAAGGTGGAGACCAAGTCCAAGGTTAGAACACTGACCGCCATTATCAATCATTGCTCCTGGGAGAAGAAAAAAACAAAACAATGATAAAATACTCGGCCAAAAGTCACTTTCTCCTTCTCCCCAGGATGACCAGACAGCGTTGCACATCTCCAGTCGTCTGGGGAAAGTCGACATTGTCCAACAGCTGCTGCAGTGCGGTGCCTCTGCCAACGCTGCCACCACCTCAGGCTATACCCCCCTTCACCTGGCTGCCCGCGAAGGACACCAAGATGTTGCTGCCATGCTGCTGGAGAACGGAGCATCACTCTCCTCCTCGACTAAGGTGGGTCTGATGGAAGATCTTATTTCAGTGCATGAATTCATGGAGTTGAATGTCTCTATTTCTTCCACAAACACACATCTGAAGAACCAAGCATCACAGAACAGGCTATCTTCATTATTTCAGTACCATGTATCTCCACTAGTGGGCACCAGTTTCTAATAAGTAACTTTATTTGTATAGCACCTTCAAAAACAAAAGTTTACACAGTGCTTTGACAGTGGAAATAAATGACATACAAATCAATACACATATATAAACATCAAATCAACACACAAACCCATAAATAGTGAAAGAGGAAAGATGGGGCAGCTCTAAAGGACAGAATGACAATTAGAAAGACGATAAAACGATGGCATCACATAAAAGCAAACTCTATAAAAGTGTGGTTTAAGAACTGATTTAAAAGAAGTCACTGATTCAGCAAGTCCTATCTCCTCGAGCAGGTCGTTCCAAAGCTGAGGCACTCTGATCGAGAATGCACGATCACCTCTGGTTTATAACCTCGACCTTAGAACGGTTAGAAGAGCCCCGCCTGAGGATCTAAGGCTGCGAACAGGCTTGTATGAGGTCAGATTTCAGTGATATAATCAGGGGCTGGACCCTGATGAGCTTTATAAGTAATCAGTAAAATCTTAAAATCAATTCTAAAACGGACCGGGAGCCAGTAAAGTGAAGGGCATGGACTACTTTTTCAAGGTCGGGCTGTGACAGTATGTTTTTGATTTTGGAGATGGTTCTGATATGGAGGAAGCAGGACTGAACAACTTTATTGATATGTGGGATATCAATAAAGTAATAATAGCATCCATGGTGCTTGCCTTATCAGTTTTATTAGTTTATTAGTCAGAGTTTGTTGTTGCTGAATATATTCTGTCGTCACAACAAAATAATTTATAGTCTCAAGTTATAAGACCGATAACCTGTGCCTATAACCAGCCTACAAGGCTCAAGCATGTTGAGTTTTGTCATATAGAGGAGTCACGTGCATTTTACAGTGTTCACATTTGGGTCAGTGGGAGTATAAGTGTTGGCCCAATAATTTAAGACAATACTTTTTACCTCAGGAGGGTCGATCATAGATGATGTCAATTTTGTGTGGTGGTGGTTTCACATATGACTAATTGCACGGATCAAGGTCAGAAAGAGATTTAGAATATACTTTATGGAATTGGTTGGTGCATGTGTGTAATTGTATTTAATCCTGGGGGGCTGTCCTTGAAGGTGGCCTCTGTCAGTGAAACAGATTAATGAAGGGTAAACCCCATGGTGCCAGTGCTCTCTCTCTCTCTCTCTCTCTCCTCTCTCTCTCTCTCTCTCTCTCTCTCTCCTCTCTCTCTCTCTGTCTCTCACACACACACATACACACACACACACACACACACACACGCACACACATACACACGCAGCATCTTTGGGGACATCACCTGAGTCAGCTGTTCAACGAAATGATGTCACACGAATCTGGGAACAGAGGAATTGTGGGATGGAAACCATGAATTGACCCATATGTGATGTTTATGAAACAAATGTATCGTTTAGTAGTTTAGTTTAGTTCGTCGTAAGTGCCTACATTTTAAAATATTTAAAACTAACCTCTCTATCTAGGAACCTGTCTTCTCTAAAATGACCTTTTACTGTATAAACTGTATGAATACTAACCAATCACACAAATGAGGTCATGTGTTTCAGAGCGTGGAATGGGAATCTGTTAGAGTCCCACATTTCTCAGGAAAATGTGACCTAATGTCTTTAAATATCTTCACATACACACAGGAAGGAAGCCAAGATTAACATGATCACATAATACAACAGCCATTTATAGATCTGGAATACATGAGGAAATAAGGACCATTGGCTTAGTTTCTCAGGGTATCACATACATTGTTGTTATAACTAAATTACTCAAGGAGAAAATACTCCTTTAAAGGTCATCATGAGTTTTAATTAAGTGAATTTGTTAGTTAAAAATCTATTTGAACTTAAAAACTTCACAATGTTAACTTCTTCTACAACAGATATTGACAATGCATTTGAACGATAAGGTCATGTGTCAAATGTCATCCAAAGAAAAAACCTGCATGTAAAAACATTGTAGCTAAAAGACATTTTAATTTTGGAAAGAAATGGGCCTTGAATGGGTTGAAAAACACCACATTTTGTCAGTTTGAGTAAAAACTAAATATTTGTTACAGTAAGTTCATGCTACAGACACGTTACGTGTACAGGTCGTTTATTTCTTAAGTTTTTAAGTAGAAATGGATACTGAACTTAATCATTCAGATGAGTTATGTGAGAAACTATGTTGTTATCAAGAAGCGCTTGACCCCAGGCCAGCGAGGACTGACCTAAAACAACACAAACATTCACTTCCTGTTTACATACCCGTCTCTATTCCTCTTTCTATCCTCTCCATCTTTCATTTTGTTGATGTATTTTGTTTTGTGTTCAGCAGAAAGGGTTCAGTCCCCTGCACGTGGCAGCAAAGTACGGCAAGATGGAGGTGGCCAGTCTCCTCCTACAGAAGAGAGCTGATCCTGATGCTGCTGGAAAGGTGAGATGACTAACACAACACACTCAATCCTAATCTTGACAACAACATTTTAGGGTGTTTACAGATGTGTTGCTGCTGGAAAACATGAGCTGTCTAAAGAGGGAGGGCCTGGCACAGGAATGACTCCACATATTGTGCAGGAGATGACTCCTACACAAAGCAAAGAAAAATACAGGGTTATAAACTCAAAATGTCTACATCGTTGTTACAAAAGACCCACAACAAGGTGTGTTGAGATCAGAGCCATTGTTTTCAGATAATGCTTCAAAACTCCTGCGAAATATAAATAGGAAGTGCTCGAAAAACAGCCAATAGGATTATTAGCAGCTGTATGTAGAATACAACCTTATATATCAAAGTACAAAACATCAAGAAAGAAAGCATACATATGTAGCTGTTGAGTTATTCTAAAGCTTTGTAAGATAATTTGTGAATTGGTCAACTTTTCTGGTGAGATCTGGCCAACAAATTGTCCAAATTCACGAAGTCATTCAGATACTGTGACCATTTATCATTCAGTCACTCTTTCTGATGCCTGTTCTTATCCAACCTGTCTCTTAGAGAGTAAACAGTTGTATTTTCCAAGCAGTGTGACACAGGGGTGGTGGTGGGGAGGTTGCATGAAGGAGCTGCAGGTTTAGGACTGTTCCCAGGATAACACAGCCAACAGATGCTTGTCCTGTTACAAAAACCTTCTGGGTAGATTTGCTTTTATTCCCCTGATGATGCACTCATTCCACCTCCACATGTACCCTTGTACAAAAGCATTTGTATATACACACACACACACACACGCACACATATTGACACACTTACTCAGCACAGGCCTACAGGCACTGATTATTGTGTTAGCTAGTTATGTGTGTGTCTGTGCCACCATCTGAGAGCGTTTAACATAATGGCAGTCAGGTATGGTAATGAGGCTTCCACACTGCTGGGTGGTGTCGTGCTAAAATCAGTCCCATTGAAATACTACCAAAATAGACTAAATACAAAGCAAAACCAGGCCTTTATTACAGTCTAATTATACACATTTTCTTTAGAGATTAGAAGAAAGACAATAGTTTGTTTATTTCCTCACATTTTGACCAAAAATATAATTAATACCCCTCTCCAGGACAGTTGTTACAACACATCACAACAGTTCATGAGAGTATCAGGATATATTCTGCTCACTTTTTCTGAGTAAATTCAAGTGTTTGTTAGATACATGGAACATTTCAGTGACTCAGTGAGCATCGTGGGATAGATGTTGTTTACTGTGTGCATGGAATACTTCGGGTGTAGCTCAGAGTGCACAAACACAAGCATTGTATTTTAGTGTCCTAAAACATGTCTGGCAGGGATCTTTCAACCAAAACAATAACAACATGTTGCTACTTCTGCTGCTGCTAGTACTCTAATACTGCTACTCATCCTACTACTGCTAAAATATGAGTAATTCATTGTTGCCTCATCGCTGTCCAATGAAAATAATCTATCTCCAATTTTGGTGCTTTCAAAAATTTGCTGATAAAATGAACTACCGATTTTCCACATCAAAGTCTGTTTAAAGGTCTCGAGGAATACTACTTTACGTATGTGTGAAAAAAGTTGTATGAAGCCTTTTGTGACTCCAGAAGGAGCTGTGCAAAGTCTGATAAATTGCCTCAATCGGTCGGTTAGATCTAAAGACTACAAGTTTGAAAATGAAAAGAATCTGGCCATGTGTAGTTAGAAAAAAGTGATCTTACCAGACCTCTTTAGCCCGCTCCTCATCTCTGCTTAAAACTAGCAGCTCAGGGCTACATTAGCCGCCACTAGCATAGCAAACTGGAATCTCTGACCGAACTGTCAGCGGTTGAGTTGCATTGTGAGTAATGGCTTCAAATTGACAAGGAAGAAGAATGTGTGGAATGAAAAAGATGATAGCTCTGGTTCTGCTGCATCGATTCTCAACCTTTTTTTGTCCACCGGGGGTCCAACAGTGTAGAAGAAGTGCAATGCGAAATCAGTAGCTCTGTACTGTAGAGTACTCTTTTAAGTGTTCCTTTATGGGTTGAGAAAATTCGAAGCTAAATAAACCATTTAAAAAACAGTTGGAGCAAAGTTGACATTTCATAGGCCAGTGAAGACATGCTCCCCCTAACTTCTTCTTCCAGATTTCAGCATTAAGTTATTGCTCTAAACTATCTCCTGCACTGACTATCTTCCATCAGTTTGATGTCCATGTCCTATCATGTCTTTACGTTCAGTTTATTGTGCGTGTTCAGTGATCTTCTAACCTGGTGTTGTGTTGCGTGTGTGTGTGTGTGTGTGTGTGTGTGTGTGCGCGTGTGTGTCTGCGCACGCTTTAGAGTGGGCTAACTCCACTGCATGTAGCCGCTCACTACGATAATCAGAGAGTGGCACTGCTGCTGCTGGATCAGGGAGCTTCCCCACACTCTGCCGCCAAGGTATCCACACAAACGTGCATAAACACAAATACTACAATTAATTTGCCTGGCATGTGCCTTTCAGTGCTGTATGTAATGCATGAGGATCTAATGCTCACCCATTTTCTCTCATTCCATCTTGTCTAGTCTTTGACGTTGTGAGTGAATATGTGGCTTTTTCACAGCTCTGCAAGTCTGTCTTTATAATCACTCGACTAGCCAGAATTTAGCTCATACAGTCAGCACATTGGGCTCGGTGGTTTACTGGATTTTATATTTTCATATTTCTCATAAAACAAAACTTAAGAGTACATGTGAATGGACTGGTGATGTGTTATACATGTTGTAAATTACTTCAGAGTTTAACTATTTCAAACCACCCACTCTTGTGAAGTCAGTTTAAGAGCTGTAAATTCTGTGTTCCCAATAAAAATGCTATTTAGTTACTGCTCTTGTTGAAATGTCTGACAGACACAAACATGCATGGTCGGTGACATATGGTCAAGTTGTGGTTGGTATCCTGCTAGGCTTTGATAGTCTGTCAAAACCACAGAACAAGTATGAGCAGAATGGCAGAACTGCCAACCAAAATATGGCAGGAAATGCCTGTTTTTGGCTGCACAGTCAACTGACGGTGTTTCCTGCAAGAGGAGACAAAAGCTTTTAAAGCTAATTTAACCTTGCTCTATGTCTTCCCTGTTCTGTCTTTCCCTTCTCACTGGTTCGGTCTCCTGCTAGCTCTCTCTCACACTTAATCTGTATCTGTCTGTATATCCCTCCCACACTCTTAGTCTTTCCTCCCTGCCTCCCTTTCTCTCAGTTTCTCCCCTATAAATTGTGTTTAATTTGGCTGGGTGCTAAAGTGGGTGTGCTTGGTCTGATTTAAGGACTTTTGGAAACGGATCAATCTCTGTTCACTAGAGAAGCTGTCTTGAATGCAAGATGACAGAGTTGTGGCAGAAAACATGGTGCATGCGTCATATGTAGTAAAGACGGGAGGATGTGAAATTGTGATTTAGACACGTTAAATAAGTCTCGCTATAAACAGTCTAAAAATGAGGACAGTTTGGTAATAATGTATGACTTCAGTTTGAAGTTTCTGAGCTCAATTTTACAAAACACAGTGATGATTCTAGAAATATTTGTGACTTTTCCCTTTTCCCTCACTTCCCTCGTCCTTTCACTCACTCTCATTTAAACTAAAATCACCCGTCCCTGCTGTGGACCTCAAGGCTGCCCAGAGAGTTGAATAAAGCCCACCTACAGCTCACACTACCGCCAGTTGAGGGAAATTCATTTATGCCATTTTTAGTTTAATGCTGTCTCGCAGGTCCTCTCCATGGTGACCAAAGTGAGGAATGTCAGAATAGTGACTGTTTTCATTTTCAGCTGCTCCCCTGTCTGTTCATATTGTGTCTGTGTCTGAGGGAAACCTTTTGTCTGAGGTCTCATTTACAAGCTCTTCAACGAGTGGCAGACAAAATGTTTGTAGCACTTCAGCCCTTATTATCGTTTGTAAATTGTTGTGTTCAATTTGGTCATGTTTTTAGTTACGTCTCTGCATCATGACTGTTCTGTATTGATGCCACTTTATCACTCTGTATTACTTCTGTGGTTGCAGTAAAGTTGAACTACTCTTACTGAACTGCTGAAACTTCTGACGTTTTTATAGAAGCTTATCATTTTGTTTCGTGTCAGAGTCTTGATTCAGGATTGGGTCCTTTTAGTGCAGACAAAATAGTTGTATGCCCTGTTATTATATCAGATTTGTTGTATGTAATAAAAAAAGACTAACCATAGTGGCCATCCTACATCCTTGTCTATACTTCAGTCTAAAATGTATGAAGTGAATTCGATTTTGATTCAGAATGGAATAAAATACATTATAGAAGATTAGATTAAGATTACCTATATAAATCTTCAGTTTTACTCAATACTGAGCAAAACAAGCCAATTCTGAGTAAAATGAAAGACAGACAGACAGATAGATAGATAGATAGATAGATAGATAGATAGATAGATAGATAGATAGATAGATAGATAGATAGATAGATAGATAGATAGATAGATAGATAGATAGATAGATAGATAGATAGATAGATAGATACTTTATTGATCCCCAAGGGGAAATTCAAGGTAGAAGCAATCCAACCTCCTAATCCCTGCATCACTTTTACCTGCCTCAGAATGGCTATACGCCACTCCACATTGCTGCCAAAAAGAACCAAATGGACATTGGGACCACACTGCTGGAGTACGGCGCCAACACTAATGCAGTGACTCGGCAAGGCATCAGCCCCATTCACCTGGCAGCGCAGGAGGGCAGCGTGGACCTGGTGTCACTGCTGCTGACCAAGAACGCTAATGTCAACATGTGCAATAAGGTGAAATCAGTGACGGAGCTACAGCATGTTCAGTTACTAAAAGAGTTCATTCATTCACACATACTGTGCACACACTCACAAATGTGCACTGTCAACCACTAGTTTCCAGCATCCTGTTCCCTCAGAGAGATAGAATGTTCCAGTCTTATTATGTGCTCCCACCTTAATAAATGTATTTGTGTTCACACGGGTGTGTCCTTTCCTTACAGAGCGGACTTACACCACTCCACTTAGCAGCTCAGGAGGACAAGGTCAATGTCGCAGAAGTCCTTCTTAACCATGGGGCTGATGTCAACCCACAAACAAAGGTAAAACGTTCTCATATAGCATACAGATAAGGGTCTTTAAATCTCTTTTTGCAGTTAATTTACATGCATCATTGACTTAGGTGTATATGCTTGTCTTTTCCTGTATAGTCAGTGTATTCATGGCAGCAGAAAAATACACTCACACTCTCTTGGGCACACATACACACACATTCATCTGCAAGCATCTCAGGTGCTACATAAATAAAGGATTGATACCTGAGCGGAAGGTGTTCATGTCTTTATGGATGAACCACATACTGCAGCAAACACACACACATGCACATGAGCACGTACATGCTCTAATATTCAGTTGCACTCATGTCAGTTACATTCACTTACAACACACACGGTCCCCATAGCAGGCTGCTCACGTTCACTGAGACAAATCTGCAGCAGCTGAAGGTTGGACTAACACAAGGTTATGTAGTGTGTGTGTGTGTGTGTGTGTGTGTGTGTGTGTGTGTGTGTGTGTGTGTGTGTCTGTGTGCTGACAGGACAGTTGTTTACAGCAAATAGGTTATTCACTCATTGAGCTCCACCATTACCATTATGCGCTGTACTTATAAGTCAATGAGGGCATGAAATATGATGCTGTTTCGAAGTTATATTTACAGTCAGAGATAGCATGCTAAGAAGCCAAGGCAAATTCATTGTTTACATCTTAACCACGAGAGTTCTTGAACAACAATTTTAAATTCTTGCAATTCACTTTACAATAAGAGCCAGTTTGTTCAGAAACTGTGATGTAACAAGATGAGGCCACCAGTCAGCATGTAACTATATTTTCCTCCTCTCTTCATCTCCTTGTCCTTTCATGTCGGTGTCTTTCCTTCCTGCAGATGGGTTACACTCCACTGCACGTGGCTTGTCACTATGGTAACGCAAAGATGGTAAACTTTCTGCTGCAGAACCATGCTAGAGTCAATGGCAAAACCAAGGTAAAAAAACACGTTCACCCACACTAAACACACATGCATAGTCTTGTATTACTGTTTTTCTGTAGATTTTCCTTTACATCCAACTTTATTCATACAATTTTAAAGAGCCCCTGTTTTGATCCTTTTCAGCATCACATTTGTACTCTTGGGGTCTCCTAGAAAAGGTTTACATGCTTTGATGTTCAAACAACATTATATTTCTCAGCTGGCCCACTCTGTTGTGATTGGTCAACCAAATTCAAACAAGCCACTGAATGGGCAGTGCTTGCTCAGGCAGCACCTATGGGCAGCACATTTGAAAAACTGGGCTGGCTCTCTCAATCAATCAAAAGTGCCGTCTGTGGGAGAGAAAGCTCTATTTGGAGTGAAATGTGTTTTTTTTTGTAGTTTATGCATCTATTCATACACACAAAAACTAATATCACACTAAAAGACCACAAATGCACAATAGGAGCTCTTTAATATTTCCTCTCTTTCCCTGATTGTGTCGCTGTCTCTGTCTAGAACGGGTACACTCCTCTACACCAAGCAGCTCAGCAGGGCCACACCCACATCATCAACCTGCTGCTTCAGCATGGGGCCTCGGCCAACGAGCTCACCATGGTCAGTGCACAAACACATTTGCCAGACACACTCACACACACTCCAACAGAGCTGAAGCGTGATGAAATACTGAATGCTCTTTTGTGTTTTCTGTGCGCCTCCTGTGAATAACTTCCTGTTGCTCTGTCGCTTGTCAGAATGGGAACACTGCCCTATCTATCGCCCGTCGTCTTGGATACATCTCTGTGGTGGACACTCTGAGGCCCATGACCGATGAAAACCTGACCACCATGGTGAGACACTGTGTTCCTGTCAATAGCATCTCATATAATGTATAAAATATATATAAAATAAACCTGTATTAATCCCCAGAGGGGGTGGTTAAATGTGCACAATCTTTATTACATCAGCAATACAGTACATTTCAAGCTAATTTCTATAATTTAGAAATAGGTTGAATACAAGAGCCCAGCCAAAATGTATGTGACATTGAGAAAATTAGAATGCTTATCATTGAAAAGTTGTATTTCATCTTTTGGTTTTTTTTAGTACACAGAGAATAGTATAAAATCATTTTAAAAGTGAAAATTCAGCATGCTCAGTTTTGCATGTTTTAGCGTGTTAACAAATCTCATTCTTTGTATATATTTACTTATTCAAAAGTAGTAAAGTTTTTTAATTGATTTCCTATTTTTCAGGCAGCAGTTGGTTTTTATAAATTCTATTAACTGTAAAAACAATCAACTTGAAACTAGCTTGAGAAAAGTTATCAATCTCACTGACCACTAAAACGCATCGCAATCAGGAGCTACAAGGCAAGTAATGATTACAAACTTGTGAGATAAATGGTAAAGTTTTGGTTGACGTTGCATTACGAGGGCTGCTGTTTGCTATAAACTTGAGATATACTTTAGACAATAGTCTGAAGTATTTGTCGCTATTGGACTAAAACATGTAAAATCACACAAGTGTTCCTTTCCCAAATTAAAGCGTGGCATCAGCCAGCAACATACCGTAAGTGGAGTCAGTGTGTGAATCCTGAAGTTGTCCTGATTAAGAGAGAGAGAGAGAGAGAGAGAGAGAGAGGGCTTAGATTGGAGCTTAAGGTTTCTCCTCAAATAGCTCAGGTCACTAACAGCGATCTGATCCACACACGTGTCTGGGAGAAAGAGGGCGAAGGAGAAGGAGGAGAAAGTGGGAAAGAAAGAGAGGCAGTAGGGTGATGGAGAGGTGACAGGAGTGAGGGGGCGGACAGAGAGGACACTGAGGATTCTGCGCAATCAGCAGCAAAGTGCATCAGTCATAACTGTCTCTATATATAAGTAACTTAAAGATCAAGGTCTTTTCCCTACACCTTTGTCTGACTGATCTATCGTTCACTGTGCAGAGGCCTCTGCTGTTGTTTAATGTCTCAATTGAACCTACATCTGCCGCCTGTCGGACCTTTGCTGGTCAGTTATGTGGGGTAAAATGGCCTTCAAACATACAGTATCATGACTTCTTAATGTGACAGGGGCCACGGCTAAGATTCAGTTTAATTTCCATATTAGGAAACATGCATGAAGGTCTCACTTTAGTTGGAATGTAAATGCTGAACTTGTCATTAACTGACTAGAGTTGTCTCTAAAATATTTAGTTTCAGGTGACATAACACTTTCAAAATAGTTATGAGTACTGAAAGTGAACTCAAATGATCAAAAAATCTACTACAGCATTGTAACTCATATTTTCCATTTAGACCTGGTTTAAAGTTTTAGGGATATGCCCAGAGTATAGATTGGATTTTGCAAAATAATTTTGTTTTGGCAAAACTGAATTGATAAGTTGTCCGTTTTTTTTTCACATTTACAGAGTGCCTCAGAAAAACACAAAATCAATGTCCCAGAGACCATGAATGAGTTCCTCGACATGTCCGACGATGAAGGTATGTGACGAATGCTCAAATTTCCGCCTCATTCTTCTTGTTTCCAGCCATTGAGTACTAAAATTAAATTAATTTATACTTGCAAACCGTTGCTGTGACTTGATTTTGATTAAAAATAAAGTAATATCAATACACTGCATGAGTTCCATACACTTGTGACTGTGTGCTATGTGATGTCACTTTCATTAACGTGCATGTTTCACTGTATGTGTGTCCAAATCATACAGTCCGGGCCAATGTGCCCGCAATTCTCAATGAGGAGTCTTTCTCAGATGTTGATGAAGATATTTGTCACCAGTTTGCCTCCACCATTCTGTTGTTTGTTTCCCTTTAATATAGCTTACTTCAACAGAACTCACCTGTCTTGTTGAAGAGCTAACCATCAAGCCCTTGCTGTACTACTTTTTAGCTTTGCTGTTCAGCATTTTCAATAGAAAGTCTCCAAGTGAAATAGGAATCAACTCAATCAACAGCCAGAGCACACACACTTTCCACTAATGTAGTACTTTCCACTAATGTAGTACTTTCCACTAATGCACTAATTCCAACATAATCAGACAGAGATGTGTCTAAAATCCATCAGCAACCATAAACTGTTCTAGCCTTTTTAGCCTTAAATCTGGGTGGTTGTCTGGCAGGTTTGAGTGCCCTGTTGTTATTCACCAACTGCTGATGTTATTTTCACTGCAACTCCAAAACACATTTGTTATTTTTAACTACTTGCACACCATACAGTAAGTCTCATACTGCCTGATTCATTGTGAAGTGTCATCCTGACTTCAACGCTGCAATCTCTTTGAAGGAGTTGCTGTGAGAAAATGAAAACAAGGTCAATGTGACTCACTTTATAATTTAGATGACAGACTATGAAAAGGCCTGCATACATTTAAAGAAATAATTGTCTTACTGTATGTAAACCTCAATAAATTGCATACCATTAACAATAGCATAGCAGGATAGCTGCTGTAACCCCCCACAGGGCCAAAGAGCATTGCCAGGTTTATGGAACAAGTCACATTGTTTCAGGCCACCCATTTTGTTTTGGAACCACAGAGTCAACAGGCCTGCAAAATTGATGAGCTTGTTCATGGGCTTGCTTAGGGACAGTCAGGGGGTGTGGAGTTTCTGTGTCAGGTGATACAGCTAGACTCAACAAGTTACGTACACACACATATCAGGTGATAGAGGCTGAGCTTGCACAGTAGCTATAAGATGACGATCCTCATTGGTATATCTATGATTCAGTGTGTTATAACTACCATGCAGGAATTGTAAATAAAGAGTATCCATGGCCTCATGTGCTCCACATAAACTGTTTATACTGTGTGCATAATTCATCAGCATTGTACTTGTGCAGTGCAGCCTTGATATTCACTTTGCCCAATATAAAGCAAGACCAGGCCGACTTCAGTTAGCTGTTGCACATTCAGGCCTGCACTCCATCTTTGTTGTATAGTGTGTGTGTCCATCTTTCTTGTATAGTGTGTGTGTGTGTGTGTGTGTGTGTGTGTGTGTGTGTGTGTGTGTGTGTGTGTGTGTGTGTGTGTGTGTGTGTGTGTGTGTGTGTGTGTGTGTGTGTGTGTGTGTGTGTGTGTGTGTGAGGGAGAGAGTTAGAGGAAGTAGAGTTTCCACGTCCCTGTTTAATCCTATATGGGTGGAAGTCAATCCTATTAAGTCGTAGGTGTGAGGGACACTCCTGATCTCTGGCTTGTGTGTGTGTATGTGTGTGTGTGTGTGTGTGTGTGTGTGTGTGTGTGTGTGTGTGTGTCATTTAATGCTTTCTGTACACTACTAACTGTACCATATTACTCCTTGTTGTGCTCTGCTGTCATCACAGTGTAGAGTATCCATTGTGTGTTCATAATCCCTATAGCACTGGCCCTACAGGATATTATTACTACAGCTGCTCTAATACTTAACTGTTAAACACCTCTTGCATCATTACTCTAAATGTACTTATTATTGTGCAAGTTATAGCCATTGTGTGCAACATGCAGAAGGAAGACATGTTGCTCAATAATAATAAAAAAGAGACAAAATGATGGTTATTTCATCATTATTTAAGCCCCACTCCCAGTTTGAAATGCAGCCAACTGAGGTTCCCAAGCATTTGCTCGAACGACCTGTCAGCTGACTGCTCTCCACAGAGCGGTACACACTTTCAGTGCGGCTCCTGTTGACTCTCTTCAGCCATGCTATGTTGAGCCAAAGGGCGCATCGAGACTTTCTCTCTTTAAATCCAATGAGATGAGCTTTTTTGAGCCGCCTGCAGGAGAATTAACCCTGGTGTGGCCGCATGGTTTTGACTTATAGCCTACTCTTTGTGCAGGGAGACGCAAAACTTAGAAGAGTTTGAATTGTATTTCTAGTTTGCGGAGAGACAGAGATGTACGCACCAGAAACAAACGCGCAAATTGGTCTGAGTGGAGTTAAGTGCGTGGGGTGAAGAGAGGGCAACATTTTTCATCATCACGAATTTTGAATGGACTACTTGAGAGTCCTTACCTCTCACTGGATTTACTTTTAATCCTAGGGGCGTTTTGCGGAGCTTTAGAAAAATAGAAATAAGGAGAGCTGTAATCAATATGGCCGCGTTGGACAAAGGTAAGCCGGTATTTGGTATTTTGAAGGTTGCGATGTAAAAAAAAAAAAAAAAAAACACAGAGGATTGACCGACAACAGAAAGTGGGACAGTGTCATGATGTGATAGCCGATGTGAAATTAGGGTATGTCTGTCATTATTTATTTTTGTTCTATTTATTCTGTTGTAGATATAGGCTAGATGGCGTTTAGGTTTCTGTGGACATTTTTTTTTACTTGTAGCCTACTGTTTTAGAGAGAGGGACAAAGAGAGGCTGTTTTGATGCGGCGATGCTTCAGGTTCAAAGTCAAACTATACAATAGAAGGATGTGTGTGTGTGTGTGTGTGTGTGTGTGTGTGTGTGTGTGTGTGTGTGTGTGTGTGTGTGTGTGTGTGTGTGTGTGTGTGTGTGTGTGTGTGTGTGTGAGAGGGGGGGGGTGATCTGAATGGGATGGTGATACGCAGCAGCGGGGAGCCAATTGTTTTCCAGTTGTCTCAAGTCGGACAAAAACAGCTAAAATGACATAGGAAGTTAGGTCTTCAATTTTACCATCAGAATAAAAGCCTGACATGCCTAAAAAAATGAAAGCTATGCAGCCTGTCTTGAATTCTAAATCCGTAATATTATGTTGGTTAGTTTTCATCCTCTTGAGTAGATAGGCTAACTAAAGTTTTGGATTGCAAAGCTGGTCACACTAGTATATTATTCTGTGTCCGTCTTTTAGAATAATGGTGCATAAGCTCCAGACTCAACATTTTTGCTCTGACATCCAGAAATGTCCAGAAAACATAGGCTACTAACTAAACACAACTAGCTAAATGTGGAGAGATAAGTTTCTTCAGCAATTAATGTCCCAATGCTTTTTCGTAACTTGTAACATATTGCATTTTGTCATCATTACTCTTAATTTATAATAAATACATGTTAACGGCATACTCTTCAGATTAGTGATTTGGGGACTAGGAAATTAAGATGGTAAAGAGTAAGAAGAACGAAGAATTTTCCAACACAAGTTGGTGATTTATGCAATATGGGATGCAAATTATGTTAGCTAAATGTGGCACTGTCCAGACACCCACAAAAACCTAATGGAACATACCACAACATTTCCCTAACTTTAACTTTCAAGTAAATTAGCCTAGGTCTACTTAGTTATCATAACGCTTTCGGAGAGTTGATTTTGGTGACGTCATGAGTTTTGAATGCAAGGTGGTGGCTATTTTCATTCTTAGGTGAGGTTTGACAACTAAACCCCTTTCACCAATGGTTTTATTTTGAAATTTGATACCGGAAACATCTGTACTTTTACTGCCATCTAACTTGACACTTTTGCTGGTGTCTGATTGGAGTGCGGCAGTATTGAAGGCAGGGGGAGGGGCTGCGGTGAAGGAGCAAGAGTGTTGCAGGCAGGACAGAGCCGGACATGAGGGAGAAGGGGAAGCACAGTCGCCGCTCCGCCGGCTTCATTGAGCGGCGTGTCATCGTTCACCGGTCCGCCGATAGAGGTGCGGTGCGGTTCTTGCACTGCCTGCTTATTCTCTGCTTATTGTGCTCAGGCTTTGGCCGTGGTTAAGTCCTCTGCTGTGTTCTGTGTTTGAGTGAAATGAGCTGCGTTTGGTTTTACAGGATAGCTCCAGATATACCGCAAAGTGGCTTTGCTGCTGATTCTGATGGCATTTTTCTGTGAAATTATTACTGTCTAACCTCTAAAACAGTCAAGCAAGTCATATCAGCTTTATGTTGTTGTTGTTGTTGTTGTTGTCACAGTCAAATGAATAGACAAAGTTGCAGTGGGCTATGCAGTTGCAGTGAGGTATGTTGGGTTTAATAAATGATCCAAGGCCTCCTCTCAGTACCATAATCAAATAAGCGAGAGACTGATGTCGGCAGTGAGGGCTTGTTTTTCTTCCCGAGGTGCCGCATCGCCTCTTTTTGCCCGGATTAGCTTTTGAAGTTAACAGGAGGATTTTATGATTTCATCCCCCCCACCAGGCGAGGATGCTATGACCGGGGACACGGACAAATACCTGCGACCACAGGACCTGAAAGAGCTGGGGGATGACTCTCTCCCACAGGAGGGGTATATGGGTTTCAGCATAGGAGCCCGTTCAGCCAGGTAAGCACCTCATTTATATTATAAAAAACAATGATGTAGGCTACTCTGTAACTATTATATCCAACTTGTCCTTATAGGATATTGTGGCCAGATTGTTTTTATATTTGCTATTGATGCTGTGGTTGTTCACCCTATGCACACAGATGTATGATGCCATATCTGATATGGATATGGTATAGGCTTGTTTATGTTAGCCCCTCCAACACACACACACACACACACACACACACACACACACACACACACACACACACACACACACACACACACACACACACACACACACACACACACACACACACACATATACACACACACACACATACACACACACACTCACACACAAAAACAGAATAATGGAAATCGCTAGAGAAAGCAGCTGGAAAGTTGCCATCCAATGATTCAACTTGACAAAATGATTCAGCATTTTGTGTGGCCTCATTCAAACCCAGGCAAAGATTACAAATGACCCATAGTTTAACACAAGAGATATAAGCTGTATCTTTGAACTGTGATGCCTTTGATACTCTTAAGTGAACAGCTGCACATCAGGATTCGGCACAGGCCTATAGTTTTAAATAGTGAACAAAGTATGTAGTGGAAAACTGGCAGGCTCCAGTGAAAACACATCAGCAGCACGCAGGATTGAAGTGTTGTACAGCCCCAGAGTGTATTGTAGCCACAATGACAGATGGCAGATGTACTGTGATTGTTGGATTGATAAAAACAACTACAATAACTGTGACAGGAAGCTACATGCATCAGCAGGCCACAGCATACAAAGGGAAACACTGAATTAAATGGAGATATTCCATGTAAACAAGCTTGTTTGAGTTTGAGCCTCGTGGAAAGAGTTTTGAATTGAACGATGTGAATTGTTGTTAGGAGTATAACTGTTCAAATTATATTAATTAAAAGAGGTATATGACCATATTTGAGGGTCTGAAGTTTCAGTTACTTGCTCAATGCTTTTTGTTTACAATTGTTAACAGTTTATTGGTATTTAAGGGTACTACAGAGAAAGGTATTTTTGTAAAAAAATATCTGCTAGAAAATAAGAGCTACAAGTACTAAAACGGTTCATTTTATACTGCTACTTCGGTGTAATTGCTTTTGAAGTAAAAGAACAGTTGAAATAGCTTTTGAAATGTTTGATTTTGAAATCGTTGAGATTGCAGGAATGTGAATGTAATGCTGTGACATACTGTAAATCGTTCGATCTATGAATGTATGATGCTGAGCAAGTTCTTTTCTTTTCCTTACCTTTCTGTTTATGACATCGACATTGCATGGTTTGCTTTTTGACTGGGCTGCACACACAAACACACACACTCAGGAAAACCTAGCAGCGCTTGGGCCTAGTCGTAACATACAACCATGCAAAAGCACAGCATCAATGTCATATGGGAGGAAAAAAAGAAAGCCGCATCATGCTTGAAAGTCTTCAAAATGCTTTGCTTTTCACTCTTCTATTTTGTTCTTTTCCTTGTTCTTTTCCTTGTTTTCCTGCACCGTGTCCCTCATTCTAGCCCTAGACTCAGGTAAGAAAAGAGTAGTAGTTGTAGTAGTAGTAGGCAGCATTAGCTGTGAATGGTACCCCCCCTTCCCTGTGTCACCCTTGATCTGCTGTTTAACCCCAAACCTACCCCCATAAAACTGCTAACCCAAACCACGAGTCATCCTTTGTCCATTGGTGTCATCAAGTGTTGGGTACTGTGCTGTTTACAGATTTGTCACTTTGTTGCTGTTACGTGTTGTATTTTGAGATCGTCACTCCATTTTCACATTCACCATATTCTCTCATCTGTCTTCACTTAATCATCACATCTGCAAAATGAAAATGTTTTTACTTTTTGATGCAGGTTTGTAAGAGGCAATCTAGCTGGAAATGTATAAAATAAAAGCCACACTTGTATTTTTTTGCAGACTTTTCTTCAGTTTGAGTTGTGTGGAATAATTGTATAACTTTTTGATCTGGCACTTCATTATTTGTGTATTTGTAGTGCCACTGAGTGTAACTTCCAGGGATCAAACACATGAGTTTTTTTAATAATATACCCCTTTTATCTGCTCCATTGACATGTCAGTAACTCATACACAGATGCATTCACTCATAAACACTCACATGGACACACAATGACTCAAACTGGACCCTAGTTGGGTCCTCAGAGTTACTGCAGGGAGGCCACCAAATTATTCATTTTTTGAAAGTTTTTTCAAAAATGAAAACACCTTAACCAACATATTAGCAAATATAAATGCCCACTGCTTACTGGCCTATAGGTAAGGTAGTCACCAAGGTAGCCATCCACAGATACAGTTAATCCTAAGGATTCACTGTGCCACATGTATGTTTAACATTAAAACATGATTTATAAAATCATGCCAACAATTTATTATTTTAATAGCTTAGTATTCTACACATTAAAATGTTACAGTATGTATAAAGGCTTTAGGCCACCCACAAGTTATTGTAGACCCCTGCAGTAGATTAATATACAATGAGATATTATAGAGAGGGAGAGATGATGGGACAGCATTATAAAGGCGAGTCCTGGTAGGTGGCATGACGTGCAGAAACAGATGACAGACAATAGAGTGGACAACCAAGATAATGAGCTACAAGGAAGGAAACAAGAAAATGGAAAAGCTTGGATGTTTAGGGAGGAGAGGAGGATGGACAGAATGAAAAGGGGAGGAAGCTGTAAAGAACAGAGTCTGGCTGAGAGTAGAGGAGGGATGGGGGGGGTAACGCTGTGCTGCCATGCCAGCGAGCCCATTCAGGCCGTACAGAGTTGCTTGGTAACTTCGATGGTGGGTTAGGCAGGCTGTGCTGAATAAAGGGCTTCTCTCTGTGCTGAATAGTGTGCCCACTCAAACACGCTGAGCTCTGCATTTTCTTCCCCCTCCCTCACCCGTTCTCCCCCCTCCTCCACATTCACACACTGGACACATCATTACACACATACAGTATACACACTGAAAAAGTAAGGCACAGAGTTGTCGGCTATGTCACTGTGATTGTATCCTTTTTAACAAACCCATACAAAAACACACTCATATACGTTATTTATCTGCCTATAGAAGTCAAAATTTATGTGAATGACATATTTCAGTTCTTCTGCCCTGATCAAGTCCCTTTAGCAAAGACCAAAAAAAATACTGAAAGGAATCTACAGCACCCAAGGGGGCCTGAGAGGCTGCAAAATTAGGCACACGTCACCACACACACACACAGCCATAAAGCAGACTGCAGCAAGACAGATAGGAAGAACAGCTTCCCTTTTGCGTTTTTGCTGCTCAGAAACAGGTCTAGGTCAGCTGCTAATCTTAGAATAAAGCAATGTCAGATTTAACTGTTTAAAACACTTTTGAGCAAATCTTATTGCGTTTTACTGTCGATACATGATGTGCACAAAGACTTCACAGCCACGTGCTTACACATACAGTCCACTTATCTGTCATATTTCATCATTTAGACAACAGTTAGTTACATCCGTGTTCATGATGCACACCAACCACACCTTCATATAGAAATGGTCCCAATAGCCATCTGTGTTTTCTTTCAGTCTGTTCCTCTTTCCCTTTATCTCTTAATACAAACAAACTGACCTCACTCACATTTCCATCTCTGAATAACCTGCTGCATTATCTTATCCTTGTTCAACTGCGGGCTCTCCAGCCTCTCTCTCTATTTTCCACTTATAACTTCTGGACTCTCTCTGTCCAGTAAGTGAAAAACCTAGTTCCCTGGAGGTTGCATGTATTAATGGATTCCTTGCTTTTTGTTTTATGTTGTGTTCCCCTGCCCATCACTTGTTGTTGCCCACGGCGCCGGGTTACGTGGTAACATGTAGCCTCCGCTCCTTCAGTTCGGATAGGTCCAACACACTCAACCGGAGCTCCTTCGCACGAGACAGTATGATGATTGAAGAGATTCTGGCACCCACAAAGGACACGGTAAGATCCATTTCTCGTTTTCTCTTTCACTTCACTTTTTCCTTCCTTAGTATCTTTAGCTGTCTCTTTTTCAAACTTTAATGGCTCCTCTTCACACAATTCCCTAGCATCTCTTATTTACTTTTACACTGTCTTTTTGTCAGTGGGTTGGTGAAAAAAACTAAAGCAGGGTAGCTTTACTTGTCTTTCACAAAGGTCATAAGAGAAGCAGTGTTGATGCCATGCTTTCTTTTGCCAAAATGCTGAGGGAGAGTGTATAGCACCTTGACGAAGAGTTTATTCCAACCTAAGGGCTTTGGGAGGCCCCCTCTTTGCTTTCTCACGCAAAAAACGCAGTGCTCTGCAGAGCTCGTCTAGCTTGTCCAACGCTTGTTTTGGTGGTCAGGAGCAAAAACAGAAACTGTAACCTCTTATTATAAACAACATTAGTAATATTTCCTACAAGTTCAATGACATCATCCAAGATCTCAAGCTATACATGGCCAAAATATGCACCTCAACTTGCTTCTTTTACAAAATAAGTAAATGTTTTGGACTTCCAAAGGGTTTCCCATTAAATTGATATTATATCTAACTGAAAATATACATGAGGTCAAATAATTCTTTTCCTCCTTGGTAGTCCGTTTCAGTGCCATCGTACTATAATCTGCTACATATGGTAGATGAAGTTTCAGTTATTAAGGGATTGTTTGACTAAATCGTAGGACCATCTCGTCTTCACAGAGATAGGATCATGTTTTCTTTGTTGGAAACTGTATCCTTCAGTGAAACAAAGCACCACAAACTCAATCGTCTGGACGACACAGTGCCCTCTGTGTGACTTCTGAACTGTCTCTCTTCTCCCCTAAGCTTCAGAGTGTCTGTAAAGACATTTCCTACTTGGTTGACCCACTCAATAAGGTATAAAGAGTTCATGGATGCCTCATTCATTCGTCAGTTTTGTTATTTTTCAGTCACTGTGGTTCAGCTCCCATTGCTCTTGAGTTTGTTTTGGGTCCATGGCATCCTCATCTCATTCTTTTGTGCTAGTCTGTGTTTAGTGAATGGTCGTTCCCATGCTACTTTCAGTGTACACAAGTTCCCAGGATTCGATGTCCACATACAAAATTATTTATTAAAGCTGGTTTCTAGTTTTCCAAGCATCATTATTGCAACACATAACTTTTGTATGTTTCAGTGTAGCACATTCACTGTGTTATTGAGTGTGTCTTTTTGTCCTAAACCTGGTGAGACTGTAGATACTGGTGACAAATTTTGTTGAAATTAAGAGTTAAGAAGCTGGAAATGTTTTCAGCTCATTGCATCAGCTCAGGTCATGAAAAAAAGAAGGGAGGGTAATGTCTATCAACTGTTATGTCTGTGCAAGGGTTAATAATTAGCTTTCTTTTGTCTTCTTGGTGTACCACTTTCCTTTCATTCACTATTTATTTTATTTCTGTCCTTTATTCCGCCTTCCTCTTCTTTCACCTTAATCTCTATCTGCCTTTCCCACGCTCTTAAACCTCCTCTTTCTCTGTCTTATCTTTTCTTTCTCCTCTCTTCACCTCTGTCTTCTCCCAGCACCTGGCTGTGACCAGAGACTACAGCTCGGAGTGTATGCGGCGCTACAGCTGGACTCCGGACACTATGGACCACAGCCACAACACTGTGTCCAGCCCCATTCACTCTGGGTAAGAACAGCTGCACTGTCTTATCCGAACTGTCACGATATGTTTACCAGCATGCACACACATACACCACATACACAAGCTGCATGTACATCCACATAACGGTTGCAGAAATTACACATTCCCTATGCTTCGTGCACACATACTGTATTGTATTTTGTCAATATTCAGCAAACCCTGCAGCACTGATGCAGACATGATGCAGGGCTGTGGGATTTCTGCAGTGCTGCTACTGTACACATTGCATTACAGCGACAAAAGACACAGTCCATCCTCTAAAGCTCTCATGTCATACCATAAGACTAGAGACATGGTCCAGACATCACCTCCATGTTCACTGACAGCATCTCTATTTCTGTCCTCACGGATACAAAGTACAGACTGTGTGAGCTCATGGTACAGTGGCTTGTGTGTTTCATTTGGATAAAGTGATAAGACTTTGCTCCCATGTCGTTCACATACTTTGAATATACGACATTATAAAGTCTGCTGTATATAAACGATGCTGTCTTTGCACAGAACTTATCTGCTTAATAATTTATTCGCTTTAGAAATGAAATACTGGGATCTGTCATGTCCAGTTTTGGTTGACTCGTTATTAGGCTTTGTGTGTTTTTCTGTATATATGTATATATATATATATATATATATATATATATATATATATATATATATATATTTTTTTATTTTTTTTTTTTTTTGTCATTTTGTCCCTTCTATCCCTTGGTTTTCCACCCCTGTGGTTTTTGATCTTTCTCTCATCTTCAGAAGTTATTACAGATCCCAACAGTGATTGTGAAACGTTGATACTAAAACTAGGTTCTGGGGGTTTGCCTCCTGCATTGCCTCCATTGTGTTTATTTTGCAGCCTCTCCTCCCCGCTCCCTCAGTATGACTCCAGGTGACGACTGAGTTTGCTGCTTTCACCCATGATGCCGCAGTGATGTCACTCACTCCTCTACCTCTGTCTTTCTACCTCTCTTCTCGGCACTCTCTCTCCCCCTCTCCTCTACTCCTCCATTCTGTGCTTGTCTCATCCATGTGGTCTGGTGATTCATTTGCACTGCCTAGATATTAGTGTGTAGTCAACGTGTTTGGAAGTCTTTTCATTGATGTTCCATCTGTCTTTCTCTCACAGTGCATATTTACAATAAATCTTCTTCAAAACCTTACAGGGATTCTGCTATTTCCAACATACAGTATAGAAAATGCAACCCATGTAGTGAAAAGAAGAGCGACATTTGGCTTTTGGTATAAGCACTGCTCATGAAAAATACAGTTTTCCCTACTCCATCCTCACTCTTAACTTGTGCCAATGATTATATTAACGGGATGCCAAAATGTGCTCTTAATTTGAGGACACATCCCATATTAATCACATTAACCCTATCTTGGTAAAACATCTGTGCAGGTGTTTTAATATTTGATCACTGAATGCTGCTTTAGAGGAACTGAATCTTTGACAACAGTCTCACCGTCAGCCTCAGAAATGGAAACAGAACTTTCTGCTACTTCATTCGCACGCTGTTTAGTTACAGACATTGTTTAATGTTCTAAATTGAGGCAGGTGAAGGTGAGAACTGCCACCTTTCAGAACTCAAAAGCATCATTTTTTTTCCTTCCTATCATTTTGTCTCCTCTATTTTTGTTATTTTCTCTGTTTTCCTTACTTTGTTTGAGTGTACAGTGATCACAGCATGGGAATCGTCTTCCTCACTTGTGTCCATGGTGTAGCTTCTGTCTATCTCTTTTTCACTGTTTCTGTCTTTTCCTCCTCTAACATTATTCCTTTTCACTATGCAGGTTCTTGGTCAGCTTCATGGTGGATGCCCGCGGTGGTTCCATGAGAGGCAGCCGCCACAATGGCATGCGCATCATCATACCTCCTAGGAAGTGCACGGCGCCCACGCGCATCACCTGCCGCCTGGCCAAAAGGCACAAGCTGGCCTACCCCCCGCCCATGGTGGAGGGAGAGGGGCTGGTCAGCCGGCTGGTGGAGGTTGGACCCGCTGGGGCCCAGTTCCTCGGGTAGGACACTTTTTTCTCTCTTTTTTCTTGTGTTGATGAGTTGCCGTTTTCAGCAGGCCAAGGGAGAAATCAAAGGGGAATAGCTACTTTAAATATTATGACTCACTGCATGGTTATAGTTTGCCAGTGCAGCTTATTAGGGCTGGGTATTGTTCAAAATGTTTCGATACCAATACCATGACTTCGATACTGATTCCTAAACAATACTTTTTTCGATACCAATTTAATTAAACAAAAATGAAAACAAAAATGAAAACAAAATTGCCACATTACGGCACAAATAATTTTATCTATTTGGGCGCCTGGGTACCTCACCTGGTAGAACGCGTGCCCATATACAGAGGTTTATTCCTCGACACAGCGGCCGCGGATTCGACTCCAACCTGTGGCTCTTTGCTGCATGTCATCCCCCCCCCCCTCTCTCTCCACTTTCATGTCTTCAGCTGTCCTATAAAATAATAAAAGGCCTAAAAAAATTAATAATTTTAACAGAGTGTCTATTTGCACCCCCGGTACGAATAGCCTCGGCCACACAGCTGAGCTATTCACAACCTGTGACGTAACAACAAAAACACATTACTCGAATTACCCGAACTTATTATTACGAAATTATGGCCGACGTTCATCTTCCTTGACAGCAGAAACAGGCATATTAAGAAAGTTTTGTCTCTAAAGTTTATAACAATTGAATTTTAGCGGAAAATTGATACTACAGTTGCGCTCTCTGTTTTCCGTGAAAGCATAAAACCGTTAGTTTGTTAGTTAGTAGACTACCGACTTTTTGTATACAGTATGGTCACCTAGCAACCGAGGCTTGAACACAGCAACAGTCATCTTTCATTACACAAGAACTGCTAGGTGAGTGGTTAGTGCACTGGGCTGTGATCTGGGAGACCTGGGTTTGATTCCCCACTGAGGTTATCTTAATTTTTTCATTTTAGATTGGATAATTTGTTTGCCATTGCGCAAGTCATGGTGGTGGGGGAAGACTCATAAATATTCATTATGGGACTCATCCCTGAATGGCTAGTACTCGTTGCCTGCTCTGGTTAGTTGGGTTAGGTTAGTGGGATTGGTTATGGTTAGGGTAACCATATTGGACACTGCAACGATAATATTCCAAAAATACATGAGTCGTATGGATAACTGTGTGTAAATATATGCCAATGTAAATGCTCTCTGTGTAACGTAGAGTTTTTCCTGTGCGTCTCTACGACATGTAACGTTAGACAGCCAATCACAAACATTATTAGATCTTGGTAGAAGCATGCTCCATGCTTATTGGCTCTCTGACGCTGATGGGATTTACTCCTTAGGTATTGAAATTGGGTATTAAATGACGAGGCATACTTTCGATGCAATTCGGTTGGTTTCTAAAAAGTATTGAATTCGCTACACAGCCCTATTAACCAGTAATTATTCTTAAAACTTCTAAGCTGCCCTAATGTTTGTGGTTTCATTTCCTCATTTCCTCAGACTGTTTTATTGTATTCTCTTTTAGTCCTGTGATTGTGGAGATCCCTCATTTTGGGTCCATGCGGGGGAAAGAGAGGGAGCTGATTGTGTTGAGGAGTGACAATGGTGACACGTGGAAAGAGCACCAATCTGACGCCCGACCAGAAGACCTCATTGAGCTGCTTACTGGAATGGATGAAGGTGAAAGGTTTTTTCAGTGGGCTCTAACATTTACTAACAATAAATTGTACAAAGACAGCTTTTGTGTCCACAGTGAATGGATGAAGGTGAACTGAACCCCTTAGGAAAACCTATACTACATAACCCAGGGCTATATGTCAGCTGGTGACCTAGAAAACAGATTTTCACTCAATTTTTTCAGTTTTATTCAGTCTGTTTAGCCTTTTTGTAGTGACACTGACCATGATGTCATACCTCAATAGTACCTAACATTTAAATGCATTTATAAAGTTAGAATTTGTATTTAGTGACCATTAAAATCACATTTCTGAAAGTAATATTTTCTGTCACAGAGCTGGACAGTCCTATTGAGTTGGAGAAGAAGCGCATTTGCCGCATCGTCACCAGCGATTTTCCTCAGTATTTTGCTGTGGTGTCGCGGATCAAGCAGGAGTCGAACCACATGGGCCCTGACGGAGGCTTGCTGTCCAGCAGCACCGTGCCCATGGTTCAGGCCTCATTCCCACAAGGGGCGCTCACCAAGAGGATCCGTGTTGGCCTGCAGGTACAGCAGGACTCCTGGATCAGCTCAAATTCAATCTGTTTCATGACTCAACTTTTTTTGTTGCAAACACTGTACACTGACCTGTTGTTTATTTATACATGACCTATTTTTTGGTTACATATTTCATTCTTCCTCACATGCGCAGACTTTTTATTTTCATAGAAAGTTCAGGAAAAGTTTGACCAAACATTTCTCAAAGTCTAAACTTTTCTCTGTCTTCCTGTGTTTCTGTTTAGGCCCAGCCTGTGCCAGATGACATGGCGAGGGCAGTCCTTGGGAACAGAGCCACCTTCAGCCCCATCGTCACTGTAGAGCCCAGGAGGAGGAAGTTCCACAAGCCGATCACTATGACGATCCCTGTCCCACCTCGATCGGCAGAAGGCCATCCCAGTGGCCACCGAGGCGACGCTGCGCCCTGCCTGCGTCTGCTCTGCAGCATCACAGGCGAGTAGACCTGTAGATAACTAGGGCATGATAATACTGTAGCAGTACATCTATCCAAAACTTGCTTGCAAGTAATAAAACGTGATGTGTGACACCAGCCATAATTAATTATCCATTTATACATGAAACAGAGTTAGCCACTCAGAGTCACTATGAATTGAATAGCCGTGGGTACATCAGGCCTACTTTGATGTCAAAAGCCACTGATTGATAGAGGGAAGATGAAGAGCTGAGGAGATGAAAGGATGAAGAATACGAAAGCTAAAACACTGGCAAGGTTTGAAAGGCAGTGAGCTCATCTTTGGGCCCTTGTTTCTTACAGGAGGGACGTCCCCTGCCCAGTGGGAGGACATCACAGGGACCACACCCCTGTCCTTTGTAACTGATTGCGTCTCCTTCACCACAAATGTGTCGGCCAGGTGAGACACACACACATACTACTATATTTTTACAGTGTGCCATGTATTGGATCACTAAAAAAACATTATAACAATTTTTCTCCAAAGCTGCGTAATATACATACTCATTTGCAGTTGTAGTAAAATATAGAATAGTTTTACAAAAACTTATAGTAAATTAAAATGGGCCCCACATTTTCCATTTGGATAAATAAAGCACTTTATTGATCTATATGGCTCAGTGTTGTGTTCTCATAAAAAAACCATCATAAAGTGAAGTTTAGTTTTCTCTTATTCTTCTTGTAGAAATGAAGTGCATGTTGGTCCTATCTAGAGATGTGTTGATTAGGCGATCAAAATAAAATGAATTTGCCACTATTTTGATCATGAATTAAGTCATTTTTCAAGCAAAAATGCCAAACATTTAATGGCTCCAGGTTTAAAATGTCACTGTTTTCTGACATTTTAATGAAAATGATTTTAATTAATGATCAAATGATTAACTCGATAATGAAAATAATAGTTAGCTGCAGCCTTGGTTCCTACCACTCTGGAAGATACAAGTAAATCCATGCAAGTTGAAATCGCTGCCAGAAGACATTTCAGTCTGACTCAAACTGGTGACTGTGCAGCACTAGGAAGCAATGAGAAATTGGCAGTGAATCCTGAAATCTATCACAAGAGAAAAACTCAGATTACTGTCAGTTGAATCGACAGAAGTTCATTTTTCCTGACTTCAGCGTCTAATTTTTCCCAATCATCTCTCTTTCACTACACACATAAGGAGAGCGAGTTCCTCTCTTGTCTGACTCTGCATGTGATTGGCTGACTTTAATTGAATTAATTAAGTGACCTGATTTTGAGGTTTTTGTCTCCCGATGCTCTCTTTAGTATTCAAACAGACAGTTTTCTCTGTGACCCTGTATACCAACAATGTTACACGTCCTTACTACATTGTTGAGGCATGCTTTCAAACTGACCTCAACAAGTGGACTTTTTGGTTGCAGTAGGTTAAGTCATGAATTATCATTCTAACTAGATTGGGATCATGTGGCGAGTGTGCAGCCTGATATTATGCCTTTTGGTGCTCTGTAATTAGATTACTAACCAGCTGTCATGTGTTTGTGTTGACCCTTCAGAGAAATAACCCAGCTCGTTTGATTTATTGCTTAAGATTGTCAATTACACTATTAGGCTGTAAGTCATCGTAATATGAGGCAAATTATTCACTTGGCTGACTTCCAGATTTGTTATTTTCTTTTTTGTGTCCCCCTCCCCCCCCCCCCTCATCTCCTCTCTCCTCCACAGGTTCTGGCTCGCAGACTGTCACCAGATTCCTGAGACGGTGAGTCTAGCGTCTCAGTTATACCGGGAGCTGATCTGCGTGCCGTACCTGGCCAAGTTTGTGGTGTTCGCCAAGATGAACGACGCTATTGAGGCTCGGCTGCGCTGCTTCTGCATGACAGACGACAAGGTGGACAAGACCCTTGAGCAGCAGGAGAACTTTGAGGAAGTGGCCCGGAGCAAAGATATTGAGGTGGAGTTGTGGGTTCATGTGGATAAAGAACAAATTGACAAATGAAAAAGAAAGCATTATTATGTTATTGAAATGCAATTTACAAGGTCTCCGGAATGTGTTTAAGCTGTGTTACTTTATTTTTCGTCAATGAACTTCTGTAGGTTCTCGAGGGCAAGCCTATCCACGTTGATTGCTATGGCAACCTCTCCCCTCTCACCAAAAGTGGGCAGCAGCTGGTTTTTAACTTTTACTCCTTCAAGGAAAACAGACTTCCTTTCAACGTGAAGGTATAAAATGTATCCCTATCACCCTCTCTCTCTGCTAGCATTTTCTGTTTATGTTATTCACTCTGGTCTCCTTTGTAAATGTGCCTTGCTGATTAAAATATGTCAGAATTGTCAGGATTGAAGATGATTCAGATCAGCATGTCAGATCTTCCTCTAACAATTGGCTGACATTCATATCAATAGCAATTTTATTTTGCAGTGGTTGTTGTGGTTCTCACAGATCAGAGCTACTCACTGTAACTCCATTTTTGTCCCAGTCTTTTGGCATGCCGACGAATGATACATTAAATACAATTTGCCTGTTAGAGTCATACGTTTACATACTGTATAACAATTTCCAAAATTAGGAATGTACAATGAGTTTGGATATAAAAAAAATACAGAAAATTCTACTCCAGACCAGTAGTAAGGAAGAAAAGCTCCCAATTTTTCCACCATTCTTTTCTTGAAATCATTTCTCGTGATGCATCTCTTTGCTGTCCCCTACAGATCAGAGATATGGGCCAGGAGCCATGTGGACGCCTCTCCTTCCTGAGAGAGCCAAAATCCAGTAAAGGCCTTCCACAGACTGCCATATGCAATTTGAATATTACACTGCCAACCCACAAGAAGGTAGGATCACCATGTTTGATTACCTCATCCTTTTAGGCCATATCATATCATCTACATGTAAATGAAATTGAAATACAGAAAGCGATGTTGTCCTGACATCAAGAGGAGCCATTGAAGTTCATTTGGTCTAGAAAGGATTGCCTGCTGCTTGTGTCTTTTATTAGTGTTAAAGCCTGTGCCAGTCATAAGACCCCACAACGTACACATGCAGCCGCACATGCACATCGTGCTTTGTTCTATTGCCTGGCTCAATGTGGGTACATAAGAATTATGCAAAAAGACGACTCTTGTCATTTGTTTGTTTGTTGTGGTATTGATTGATCACAAGAAACTGAAATGATTTTGCTTTTGCTTTTGTTATTTTGCTGTTTATTTTGAATTAATCCCATAGATTATTTCTGATGCCTTTTGTTGTTTTTGCTGCTCCATTTTCATCCCCTGAATTTTATTTCCACCTTCCCGCTCACTATAACGCCCCTGCTCTCCACTGTGTCATCTCTCTCCTCTCCTGCAATGCATCTTGGAATACCACAGGATATGGAGTCTGATCCTGATGATGAGGTAAAACAGATTCTTCATCATCACATGGAACTGCTTCTTCTTTGTCGTCCTTTCTGTTGGCTTTACTGCAGATGCTGTAGTAAATATGCATATCGCAGATATTTTGTCTCTGTACAGTACCTTGGTGTGAAAGATGCTTCTGACAGCACGTTTTTTTACACAGCTACGTCATTGCTGAAGTGACCCCATGTAGTGCATGAGTGGGAATGGCAGTTGTTTTAATCAGCAAGGATTTATTTATTGTCGTCTTCATCCAATAGTGCAGTGGAGCCAATTGCCGTGCCACACCTCAGCTTGTTTTTCATCTCTATCTTCCTTTCCATACATGTCCAACAGGAAATCACCATGTCTCCATCCTTACTATTAACTCATAGGAAGTTTCACACAGACTATGTTACCTTTTGTCAGCTGAAGATGAAACCGTAACTCTTCTCATTTGTCTACTTCTCTCTCTACTTTTGTTATATTTGGGGTTTCCCTTCTTTACCCTTGGCTTGTGTGTAACAGAGAAAACTAACTCTCTCAACTAGATGCCACAACATTTATAGGAGATAAGACTGTTTTTGTGTTTAAGTACTTACATTATATGTAGTGACCAGCAGTGGTGGAAGATCCTTTACTGAAATAAAAGTAAAAGCACTTATACAACAGTGTAGAAATACTCTTTTACAAGTAAAAGTCCTAAATTCAAACGCTTACTTAAGTAAAAGTACAAAAGCATTAGCATCAAAATATACTCAAAGTACCAAAAGTAAAAGTACATATGCAGAATGGCCCATTCAGAATACTATATATTATAATATTCGATTATAATTATGAATTATTATTAATATTATTAATGTATTCATCACTTTAATGTTCCTGCTGATAATGGTGGAGCTCATTTTAATTACTTTATATAATGCTGGGTAGTTTAATCTATAACAATACATTATCACTTATTAGTTGATTATATTTTGTATTAATAATCTGAATCTGTAAAGTAACTACAGTTGTCAGATAAATGTAGTGGAGTAAAACCTGCAATATTTCCCTCTGAGATGTAATGGAGTAGAAGTATAAAGTAGCAGAGAATAATAATACTCAAGTAAAGTACAAGTACCTCAACATTGTACTTAAGTACACTCATGAGTAAATGTACATAGTTACATTCCACACTGGTGATAATGTGTGAAATTTTCTTCTACATAAATATATCAACCCACTTGGCAGACAGAATGTTGATATCGGACAATTCAGAATCCAGATTATTAGACCCAGATTATGTTCAGGGACAGCATTTTTGAATGCTTAGCACCAACATAAAAAAAATAGTATTCCAACAATAACCACACGTTGCAACTACAGTATGATTACGGTATGGTGAAGGTTAGGCAACTTGGTTAAGGATTGCAAGCTTTGGTTAAAAAGCCAACATTGATTGTCTGAGAAGAATCGACAAACTTTGATCACTGGCATGAAAGATAGACACACTAGACCCAAATTCATCACGTCAACCTCCACACCTTTACATTTAGCCTTGTTACATAAAGGCCACACACATTAACTGCATTGACACCGAATTATACTGTAAATCGTGTAATGCAGAATTGTCCAATATGAACATAATTTCTCGAGACTGGGCTGAATATGTACCACTGTCCTATATATTGAAGTTGATCAAATTACCACTATTTTAATGGTGATGATCTGAGGAACGCATCTTCATGATAAGAGGACATTTATTTGACATACCAGACCGAACTGGAAGTTGGATTTTGCCCGTGCTTACCTCTTACTGGAGTAGGCCATACAGACAGAGCACATATTGTCCGTAGTTATGACATTGAGAAATGCAGTGAGTGAAGAGATGCAGGGAAACAGTCCATTACTCTCCAAAGGAGACACTACAGTACACCTGCAGTGCCTCCTTGTGCCAGTACTAACAGCATGTGCTGATTCACTAAAAACAGGACAGTATTCATGCACTGCAGTATCTAAGTTAACAAGTTAACATTATTATTTAGACCTAATTCTGATAGATCACACTTCACCATATTTTTTTATGTTAAAGCATCTTTTGTTCTTTTTTGTTTGTTTCAGACTGAAAAGCCAGAACGACGTCATACCTTTGCCTCCTTAGCTTTGCGTAAGCGCTACAGCTATTTGACCGACCCAGCAGCGAGTGAGTTTCCCATTTTTACTTATATTCAATTTTTAATTGATTTCAGATATTTATGTGATTTTAATTAGTTTTAGTGTCTAAAGGTCCCTTTATACAGTGTACATATTTTCTTTCATATACCCATAGTATAGAAAGAGATCTACCTGAAAAAACTTGTTCATTAATCATTTATTCTATTCAACTGACACATACTCTTTGATCATCTGTCATTCATCAATCATTTGCATGGTTTACTGTGTGTTACGCTTTGCTTACCCACCCCATGTTGACAAAAAGTCTCCCTGTTTCAACTGTTACATTATTTTACATTTGTGGAAACACTGGGAACCAATGTCTGTCTCATCATTTATCATTCTAACAAAAAATGTTTTGATTCATGTTGAATAAAAATATTGTTTTGAATTGTTCTCATTCTTTTAGTGACCATTTCACTCTTATTGGCTTTATGATTGTGTGCGGCTGCGTATTTTAGTGTGGTAACAGGTTGCACTTTACATTAACTTGATTTATGTTAGAACAAGCATTTTAGGGGCAGTTTTCATACTACACTTTGTGTATTATCAGAACACGGAAGTTTTACAAATCCTGAGGTGTTGTCTGTGTTTTATTATTCCAACTTTGTTCATCCAATAAAGATTTAAAATATATTTGTAGGTATGACTTGGGAAATGTTTTTTAAACTGGAAACAGAGACAATTCAAAATTGCAGGGCATACTGGACAGGCATCAATGGCTGATTTACTGATTTACTTTTTGTGAAGTGCAACCTCATATTTTATTTAAAGTCATGACCGAACAAGTAAAGTGATATTTCTTTATTAATGGTATACACTTGTGGGGTCATCTCTGGCATTGAAAATTAACCAAATGAAAGGATAAAGACATGTCAATCAAACATGTACAGTAAAAGGCACTGTTGCAAGGAGGCAAATACCACATCAAAAGTCAATGGAATTGTATTTTTTGGTTGTCATTTTTTTGTCAAGCCTACCATATGTCAAGCATTTTGTTCATTTTGTTCCTATACTGTTAAGACTAGAAAAAGCGCTATATAAATACAGTCCATTTACATTTACATGCTCTGTTCTTTATTGGGTGTATTTTGTCATTACTCGCTGATTTTAGACCACCATCTGTCATATCATCCTGGGTTTTTGAATAGGGGCCTTTTGTACATTTCATGTATAGAATTTTGTCTTTCTGCTGTGAATAATGCTGTTTCTGACTGACTCAAATTTCTCTTTCTGGTTTTTATGTTTTATTTCAAATTATTTTCTGTTACATTTTCTGTTTACTTTATTGCTTTTGATTTAAATTATTGTTAAAGAAACAACTGATCGAAGCTCGCCGAGAACACAGCCTACTAGCTACCCTCACAAACCTGTCTTTTCAACGAGATCTTATCAGGCGTGGTCGCCTGTTCCTGTCACCGTCCCTGGTCAAGCCAAGTCTGGGTTTGGCTCCCTCTCCAGTTCGTCATCCAACACACCATCTGCCTCTCCATTAAAGTCTGTCTGGTCCATCAACTCTGCCTCTCCCATAAAGACCAACATCCCCGGATCACCTGCCTCTTCTGTAAAGTCAGTTAGTGACATGGCCTCTCCCATCCGAACTTACAGAACCATCTCCTCTCCTATTAAAACTGTAGTCCAGCAAACCCAGTACCCAGTCCAGGTCAGCCATAGTCCCCTGGCCTCACCAGGTAAAAGCGCCCCAGATCCTATATCTATAAAAGGACTGGCAGCATTGTCTGCTAGGACCTCCCCTATAACTGTCTCTGGAGGAGGAAGCCCTCTTCTTGAGAGAACATCAATAAGCATGACCCCACCAACCTCTCCCAAATCTTCTCTGAGTATGTTCAGTTTACCGCTGCCATACAAGACCGTTATGGGGGGCTCTAGTGGCACAGCATCTTCCTCCTCTCCCATAAAAACAGTCCCTGGTCTCTCCTCTGTGCGTTCCTTTGCCCAGGATGTCACTGGACCTGCAAGAAACCTGTTCTCCCCTTTTTCGTCACCACTTAAATCCAACACCCCTCCAAGTGCTGCAGCTCTGATCAATGGAACTGTGTCACCTACACAGTACCGCTCTTCATCCCCAACATCTCTTCTCACAAGCAGTCTTCAAGAGAGAATACAAGCAACTACCAATGCTGCGACTACAAGTGTCAATGCAGCCTTTGATGAGGTTGAAAAAACATTGAATTCTTGTTCTGCAGGCTATGGCACTTTGAAGTCCATGTCCTCTTCTGCATCCTCCTCATATCATTCCATTAGATCATCAGCTTCTAATTCCCTTTACGTCTCTCTAAGATCCCCTCCCAATGCCACGACTGCTGTAACATCTAGTACAATGACTGTTCCAGTGTACTCTGTTATTAATGTGCTGCCAGAGCCCCAGTTTAAAAAGTTACCTGAGGTGTCCAAGTCGGCTGCTGCCCTTCTGTCCCCGCGAAAGACGGTGCCCGTCGAGGTGAATACTCCGATGCAGTCTTCCTTTGCCAGAACTCTTTCCCCCATCAAAGCCCCTCTTTTTTCTGCTGGCCTGAAATCAAACACCACATCACCACTGTCATCCAGCCAAGAGATTCTGAAGGATGTAGCCGAAATGAAAGAGGACTTGATACGAATGTCAGCCATTTTGCAGACAGACCCAAATTCCACAGCCAGTAAAGGATTTCAGTCTGATTCTTCCAAAGAGGTTAAGATAGAGGACGAGGAGCCATATAGGATTGTGGAGAAAGTAAAACAAGATTTGGTAAAAGTGAGCGAAATCCTTACTAAAGATGCTGTGAAGGATGGTAGGGTTTCCCTTAAAAGGGGTTCTTTGGATGACATACACTTCTCAAAAGTACAAGTTGAACAACCACCAAGCAACTGGAGCTATCCGCCAAGATATGAGACTGTGGTTCCTCAAGCCAAATCAAAAACAGTACCAGATAGAGATTTCAATCTCTCCAAAGTGGTTGACTACCTGGCCAATGATGTTGGGAGCAGCTCTTTCTCCAAAATGCATGACACAAAGCCTAAAGCAGATGAGGGCAAGAGAGAAGGAGAAGGCAAGGAAAAGCAGAAACGTGTCCTAAAACCCACCATAGCAGTTCAGGAGCACAAACTCAAAATGCCTCCAACAAACATGCGCTCTTCAGCTTCAGACAAAGAGATCAGTAAAGTAGCAGATGCGCTTTTTGGAGCAGACACCGTGCTAGACTCCCCTGATGATATCTCGCATGAACAGGATAAAAGTCCCCTCTCAGACAGTGGCTTTGAGACCCGGAGTGAAAGGACACCCTCTGCTCCTCAGAGTGCAGAAGGCATGGGCCCCAAGGCCCTTTTCCAGGATATCCCAGTTCCCCCAATGATCACTGAGACTAGGACTGAGGTTGTTCATGTCATCAGGAGTTATGAGTCCCCAGAGGATAACAAACAACCTGCAATGGATGATGCACATTCTGTCAGATACATTGATTCAGATTCTAAAGGGCATCAAGCTACATCAAGTCCAGATCAGAATAAATGCTATTCAATAAAAGTCAGCCCTGATGAGGATCCAATGGGAAAAGGGATGAGGGTAAAGGAGGAGACTCACATCACAACCACCACTAGGATGGTTTACCATAAACCGCCTGGCAAAGAATCAGCATCGGAGAGGTGTGAGGAAACTATGTCTGTGCATGACATTATGAAGGCTTTTCAGTCAGGCAAGGACCCTTCTAGAGAGCTGGCTGGACTGTTTGAACACAAATCGGGCAATGAGGAACCATCACAAAGAGTCCTCGAAGACATCAACTCCAAACCTAAGGTTGAAAGAATAATTGAGGTTCACATTGAAAAAGGCAATAAAACAGAACCAACAGAGGTCATCATCAGAGAGACAAAAAACCATGGAGAGAAGGAAATGTATTACTATCCAGGGAATAGACAGGAAGATGAGGAGCCTGAGGAATCACTTCCAGTGTACCTTGACTCCCCCAGAATAAATACACCCATGTCACAAGAGGAAGACAGTCGCCCTAGTTCAGCCCAGCTCATGGCAGATGACTCTTACAAAACACTAAAGCTACTTAGCCAGCAATCTGTAGAGTACAATGAGGATGAATCATCAGAGCTTAGGGGAGAATCTTATAATTTTGCAGAGAAAATGCTACTCTCTGAGAAATTTGACCAGTCTCATTCTGACACAGAGGAATATCTGAGAGATAGGTCTCGCTTTCACTCACCAGACCGAAGCAGTCACAGTGAGGGTAGATCAGTTGGGCCAATGACAGAGTATGTCTTTAGGTCGTCGAGAAATGTGTTTGACAAATCTGGAAGAATGGCCAATGTTGATGATAACTTTGACAAATTGACACTTTTGCAGTATTCTTCTGAACCTGGTAGCCCAAAGCAATCAGTTTGGATGCGTGTGTCAGATGACACACAGAACAAGGACAGAGAACAGCTCATATATGAGGACAGAGTGGACAGGACTGTAAAGGAGGCAGAGGAAAAACTCAGTGAGGTATCTCAATTCTTTCGTGATAAAACAGAACAGCTCAATGATGAGCTCTCGTCTCCAGAGAAGAAATCTCGAAGACCAGACTTCAGGGAATCACGATCAGGGCCAAGTTCTACACACAGTAGTCCAGAGAGGCCAGCTTATAGGAATGGGGGTAGTGGGGAAGAGTGGAGCAGAGAAAGGCTAAGAGACAGGTTCAGCTCCAATGATAGGAAATGTGCCAGCTTGCCCAGCAGTCCAGAGAGAAGAGTGTTACTTCAGTATAGTGATTCAGACTCAAGAAAACAAGGTGATGCTAATTCACAGGGAAGCACAGGTGAAAGCCCTAAACCATTTCAAATGTCATCCTCCAAAGTCAGTGCAGTTAGGCTAAAGTTTGAGCAAGAGGCTCAAAGGCAAGATAGGAGTCATCAGGGTGGCCACAATTCAAATCCTCCTATCAGGAAACTCCAGGAAAGTAAGCTACCTGTGTATCAGGTGTTTGCTGGTCCAAACCATCCAAAAACACCCGAAAGTCCAGGAAACCAGAGGAGATGTCTAGATAGTGAATCAAATAAGTTCTCACCCAAGCATGAGACCAGTGGAAAAGATCAGGAAGAGAAAACATTATTTAAATGGGAGAGCCAAGATTACAGGAACTATAAACCACAATCTCCCAAACTATCTCAGTCTTTAATCCATGATTCTATTAAAGATGGCAATACTAGTGATTCCCAAAGACAAGAAACCACCAAGAAAATAATCTACACAGAATTTGTTGTGCGAGAAAGTCCAAATAGCAATGATAGTCTAAAAAAAAACTCGGAATCACAAATTCCTGTAAGAAAGCCATCTAATTTCTCAGAAAATCACAAATCCAGTACTTTAAAATTAGATGCCTCTGTTGAACCACATGAGAGGGCGGTGTCTCATATACCTACTTTAGCTAGAAATCGGTTACACAGTAGCTCTGAATCCAACAAGTCTACTCGAGGATCATCACTAGGAAAATCCACAGACTCATCAGACGGTAGCCTTTCAAATGTAGTGTGTAATGGTGTTGATAGTGACCAAGCAGAGTATTTGGATGAAGTAACTCCTGTAGTTGTCACAGAGGGTTTCAAAGATATTAAACCCTTACCTGTGTATGTTAGCATCCAAGTAGGAAAGCAGTATGAGAAAGAAACAGCCTCGGGGCAGCTGGGAACGTACAAAGAGATAGTAAGCCATGAGAGTAGGACAGTGCATGAGACTAGGGGTGCATTTTACACTGTCAAGCAAAAGCAGTCTCCATCTCCTCAAGGAAGTCCAGAAGATGACACTCTAGAGCAAGTGACTTTCATGGATGGCTCTGGGAAAGGTCCTGTTACCCCTGAGACCCCCAGCTCAGAGGAAGTGAGTCTGGCCTCAAGAACACCTGACTCTGTGATAGGTGTCATGCCTGGCATGCCAAGCCCTATCCCAGAGGAGTCTGAGGAGGAAGAAGGGAAGACCTTTATCTACAAGGAGCCCTCGAGGGAAAAATCTAAGCCAGCTTTCTCAGAGAATCACAGTAGAAAACAGGATGCAGAGAGACAGAAGTCAAAGGAGAGAAGAGTGGCTTGTATAGAGTTTCCACCTCCTCCTCCTTTAGAGGCAGAGCAGTCCGACCCTGAGAAAAGGGGGTCATGTGCTTCTTCTGAGGCAGAGACGGAGATGATGGAGGTGAACCTCCAAGAGGAACATGATAGGCACCTCTTAGCCGAGCCGATCATCAGGGTCCAGCCTCCATCCCCTATTCCCCCGGGAGCTGATAACAGCGACTCCAGTGATGATGAGTCTGTCTTCCATCCCATCCCTGTCAAAAAGTACACCTTCAAAATGACAGAGGAGGGAGAGAAACATCTGAAGCCCAAAGAATCAAAGAAAAACAGAGATAATGAGTCTGAGATCAATGGTATTGTAAAGGAGGAGGATGCTGACTTGGAACAAAATGGCAATGACCAGTCAATCACTGACTGCTCCATAGCATCCACTGCTGAGTTCTCCCATGACACAGATGCTACTGAGGTAGACTCTTTAGATGGGTATGACCTTCAGGATGAGGATGATGGACTGAGCGAAGACCCTAAAACATCTAGTCTGTCCAATGATGGAAAAACAACCGACCGCTCATTTAGTCATTCCAAGCTTGAAGTGATAGAGGAAGAGAAATGTGAGGAAGGGGGGAATAATGGAAAGGCTAAAACCAAGACATCTTCAGCCAGTGGAGATGAAAAAGATTATACCCTTGAAGGAAGACATCCAGATAGGCAGACCTTTGCAGAAAACTACTTTGGCTACCAACTTGAAGAGGAGCTGAATTCAACCTTTAAAACTGTTGCCACCAAAGGCCTAGACTTTGACCCCTGGTCCACCAAAGGGGGTGATAATGATGGAGTTTTTGAGTCCAAAACAAAAGATGAGGACCCCAAGCCCTTTGGTTTATCGGTGGAGGACAAATCACAGGCTACAACACCTGACACAACCCCCGCTCGAACACCGACTGATGAGAGCACACCGACTAGTGAGCCTAACCCCTTCCCTTTCCACGAAGGGAAGATGTTTGAGATGACCCGCAGTGGTGCTATTGACATGAGCAAGCGGGACTTTGTTGAAGAGAGGCTTCAATTTTTCCAGATTGGTGAGCATTCCTCTGACCCTAAAACAGGGGAAAAGGGGAGAGGGGGCAAGATCCTGGGGGTAATTTCCTCTCAGTCAGGGGAGACGGCCACTGTAGATGGCAAGGTTATAGATACTACCACAGACAGCAGCACAACACCAGCAGCATCAACTGCAAAATGCAGCACTACACAGCCTGGCAGTGACACTGGCTATACCGGTACTGATGCCCCCACCTGTGAAGCCATAGCTGAGACTGCCTCCTCATGCACAATCACAGCCTCTAAGGTTGATCCCAAATTACGCACTCCTATTAAGATGGGCATAGCTGCCTCTATAACTGTGAAAAAAGACTCGGGGGATCTTACCAATTATAAAGCTGAGATGTCAGAAGGTCAGATGGTGCCAGAATACATCAGTTTAGAGGGTCAGTGTACAGAGAGCCAGTCCAGCATACACACTGAGCCCAAGTTAGAGAAAAGAGATTACCCTACTGAAAACTGCAACAACAACAATAACCTTGAGTCCTCCAGTGTTCAGGCCAACTACATTCAATGTGGTAGTGTGGTGTTTAATTTGCAGTCCTCCTCTGAGCCCACTCTTCAAAAAGCTAGCAGGATAGAAACACTGTGCTGTAGGGATATGGAAGAGAGAGTGGAAGTACACAGCAGTCAAGAACAGGAACAGAACACTGAAACCATTAAAGAAAGTGAAGTGAAGCAGCCCAAGTCGAGGCTTCCAGTTAAAGCATCAGGGTGGTCATTTCATACGCAGGGAACAGCCATAGGCAAACAGAAGCCCAAACAAGCAGTGACAGTTGAGGTCAGAAAAAGAGGAGAGCCAGCCATAGCCAAAGTAGAACCCAGGTCTAGAATACCAGTCAAGGATATTAAAAAGAGCAGCCCTGCTGCCACAGCTATCTCACTTGTTTCAGTTCGGGTTACCTCACAGCCAACAAGAGCATTGGACACAGGGAGAGCAGCCATACAGTTGCCCTCAAGGCTACCACTGAAAGACAGGCATCCGGGTAGCAATGTCCCAATTGAGGGAGCATGTAGACAGGACAGACAGGAGAACCATAGTGAGGTTTGTAAGCGCACCATCGAATACTTTAAAGGCATTAGCGGGGAGACGCTAAAGTTGGTGGACCGCCTGTCAGACGAGGAGAAAAAGACGCAGACAGAGCAGTCGGAGGAAGACAGCACCTCCCGGAGCACCTCTCTGTCGGACGCCTCCCAGCCTTCCCAGCCCTCCCAGCCCTCCCAGCCCTCCCGCTCATCCAGGTCTGGTAGAGGTTCGAGGGCTGAGGCCGGGGCCGCGTCCGTAAGGGCAAAGGTGGCGACGACGGACAGGGCCTCCGGCAGTGAGAGGAGCAGGAGGAGTAGGCGGACTGGTGGGAAGGAGGGCAGTCAGGGACTCACAGGGTCTCGAACGCCTCCCATCGCGGAGATCAAGCCTAGTTTGTAAAACTTTCACACTATGTTTAAAATACATCTATATATATTTATATATTTCACTTTTAGTTGCATGACATTGTTGTGATCGTTTAATGGATTGACTGGAATGCCTGTGGCGTGTTTACATATTCTCTACAGAACAGTAGCTGTCATTTAAATTTATTTTTTGACATTGATGTACTGTGTACTGTATTGTCCTTGTTGCAAGATTCTCTTTTCTCTGTTCCCCTCTTTCAACCTTTTTAAACCTCCATATAGTAGATTGAGCATGCCAGTAGTAGTGACTGGTCCACTGGCACAACCAGTCCCTTTTTTGACAACTCCCTGGTCTGTCTGTCTGTCTGTCTGTCTGTCTGTCTGTCTGTCTGTGCGGGGTGGCTACCAAGTTGTTGTAGTAGTTTGTTCTTATAGAATTGTTTATGCTATCAATTGTCATTTAAACTAACTAGGCAAAGAACACACAAAAGCGTTTTTGCATGCTGACATTTTAGATTCTAACATAGACCTTTCCGCCCTAGATTTGTAGAACAATGAATTTGTTGTTGAGAGTCATGTTATGCTTTGTTTTGTGTGGTTCTCATGACAGTTACTGCTTGCCTAGAGGATACATACCACAGTCACAGAAAACTACTTACTCTATGAACATATTTAAGTTGCCCATAATGTCTCTAATGTGAAATATCCTTTTCTTGCCATCCTTGGGAAATAATTGAACCTATATTATAGCGATATGACACTAATATCCTAACCATTGTAATATATATATATACTTTTGACACAATTTGGATTAATGGTGTTAATTTTGATGAATAAGTGGCCAGAAAAGGAAAATTATTGACATGTTTATTTTTGTATTACATTTGTGTATAGGGGGAGAAGAATGTGAATGGTATTAATGATTGATTGTCCTTTATCTTCCCAGGTCCCCAGAGTCCTTGTGAGCGAACAGACTTGCGCATGGCTATCGTTGCAGATCACCTGGGACTCAGTTGGACAGGTGAGAAACATTCTGCATTGTATCTTTTTCTCTCTCTTAATCCCCTTCTACCTAACGTTTTCTTTGGCCCTATCAGTCTCAAACGTGTTATTTACTGCCATCTTCAGGCTAACTGAGTCAGTTACAAAGAATCTATGCTATGTTTTTTTTATTAGACATTTTGAAATACAAATATCTGCAGCCTGTGTGTTTGCACTGTGAATTAAGTGACTGTACATTAAAGCTTGAATATGTATGAGCTGCTATCTGTGTCCCATCACAGAGTTGGCTCGGGAGATGAACTTCACAGTGGATGAGATCAACCACGTCAGACTAGAGAACCCCAACTCTCTGACAGCACAAAGCTTCATGCTACTTAAGAAGTGGGTCAGTCGGGAAGGAAAAAACGCCACAAGTAAGACTATTTTTATATCTGAAAATCGTACTTCTCCGTCTTCTCTCTTTGATTTATGGCTAAAAAGTTAATCAGTGGCCAGGTTAGCTCAGCGGGTTCAACTCCGATCTGTGGCCCTTTGCTGCATGTCATTCCCCTTCTTTCTCCCCTTTCATGTCTTTATCTGTCCTGTAGAATTAAAGGCCTAAAATGTCCAAAACAAATTATCTTAAAAAAATAAAAAATAAAGCTCATCAACTTGAGAAGTCCAATTTCTAATGCTAGTTCACTAAATTAAGTTTTTTTTCACAAGTGTCTGTAGTCCATCTTACCTTACCTGTCTGTCTTCCGGTCTATCCTCCTCACTCCCTTTCTGTCTGGCTTTTCATCTCTCTAACCTGTCATCTGTTCAGAAATCCTCATGTACCAATGCGGCCAAGATGCTTACATTTAGGAACAGGCTTATTGTGTTTATTGCACCATCCCAACATTGGAATAAGCAGTTTAACTCAAATGTATAAACCTTGTTTCATCTTTTTTCAGGTGACTCATTAAAAAAAATGTTGTCTTCCTTTTTTCCACAGCGGATGCCTTAACTTCAGTGCTGACCAAAGTCAATCGGATGGATATTGTGACTTTACTGGAGGGCCCAATATTTGACTATGGTAACATTTCAGGCACGAGATGTTTTGCCGATGATAACGCTGTTTTCCGGGATCAGGCTGATGGTAAAGTTTAGCTCTGTCTAGCTGACCTCTTACCTCTCCCTGCTACCTTTTTGTTGTTGTGCCAAAGCATGGATCACATATGTATAGTCCTGGTGCAGATCTTTTGAGAAGCTGGATTTTTGTTTGGACGACTGGCTCCTAATGTTCCCAAATACATTCCTGATTTCCATGCTTTACAGTTTACTTGCCATAGAAATGATAATGGTATTTTTCTTAACATTTCAATCCTTCTCGCTCTTCAATTCATTCAATTATTGCCATGTTTTAATGGCACTTTAACACTTAAAGACTAGATTTGAATTGGCTTCTGTTGAATTAACCAGCATTTGTATTTAAATCAGGTCTTGCTCGGGGTGAATACTCCTCTACAAATCACAACAGTGTATCCAGTGGTCACAAATATCCACTATAAAAATCCCATTTCTAAGTGCATGCTGCGTACTACGTACTGCTTTAAATGCGTTTTCAATTATGTCTGACTTGAGTAAAAATAACCCTGTAGAGTCTGATTTTCTCTATTCATTTAGTTTAGTTCTCCTAGTTCTCCTCCAGTTCCTCTAAGCCTTCCTTGGATAGATGAGAGAATCTCTTCCTCTGTGAAACCAGAATGCCTCCTCCTCCTCCTCCTCCTCCTCCTCCTGTCCTGCCTCCCATCACCTTCCCACCGCAGTATTTACTGCTGATGACAGCACATAACAGCTCTTAACTAATAAAGAGTCATGTGTTGCCCTCTCCTCACATGCCTCCTCCTCCACACATCCTTGAGTCATGTTATTCATTCATTGTCTTCTTGGGCAAGCATGTTTCACATTAAACAATCTTTTCCCTCTTCCTCCATTTCACGTTTTGTTTCTTTTTTGCCTACATCTTGCCTTATTCCTTTTCTGTAGTTTGCATGATTATCCCCTTAACTCCCAGAAGTACTCAAGCTGCCTTCATCCTGCAGACACCCATCCCTTTCTTTCCAACCCCAACTCCCCCACCCACTCCCCTAACACCCACTGCAGAACTTCCCTTTTCCCGACGCCGCTCTCCGAGTTATGAGTCCTCCATTTCACTCAAAGACTTGGCACCTCCAGCGCTATTTAAACTGCCACAATTCAACTTCCTCTCCTCTCCTTCCCCATGCGTCATCCCTCAGTACCCCCCTGCTGACCTTCGTCAATCTCCTGGCTTGCCTTTGTCGCCCCACCCGTCCTCCACGATCCCCTTCATCACCTCACCTGTACCTCCCTCGCCTGTTGCTAACTCTCCTTCACCCATTCCTTCTTCAGTTTCGTCGGTCCTGTCTTCACCCTCATCTGTCCCAAACTCACCCACACTCACCACACCAGCTCCAAATCCTTCACAAGTTGAACCAAACACCCCCTCTCCCACATTATCCAGATCTTGCTCTGACCTGTCCTGTCATACTACTGCTCCCTCCGAAACTGCAACCACACCTGCCATCCTCACCCTTGCACCCTCCTCTATTGCCCCTAACCTATCTGAACCCCTCATTATACCTGTTTCTCCCATCCCCTTTTCACCCTTAGGCAGGGCCTCACCTTCTGTCACCGCGTCTCCATGTAATGATCCTTTTGTAACCCAGCTGGCCGCCTCCTCTCGCCATTGTCCTAGCCCCAGTCCTTCCTCCCCTCCTCTCTGCTCCCTGTCTCCCTGTCCTGGTTGCCAGTGTACTTGTCCACCCTCCATCCCCCCACCTCCAGCTCAAACCTGCATAGACCCTTCCACAGTGGAAATATTCATTTAGCATGCTCTGTTTTTTATCTTGTTCCTTCTCTCCTATTTCTTTTTACATCTCTCATCTGTCAACTGTCTCATGTGAGCATGTAACAATACACCCTGGCAAAAATTCATATCTTACACTCATGACCTCCCACGCTACATGATTAATATATAGTGATATGTATTATGGCCTTATGGCACTAATGTGTCTCACTTTCAAAGTCTTACCTCACTACAACTTTTGAATGAACATTCACTGAAAATCAAACAAAATTGATAAAAAGTGACACTGCTTTTGATTACTATCAATTTGAATATACTTTTTTATATATCTTTACTATTTTATTATTTTTATTTGTGTTGAATATGGCATTTTCAAACATATACATTAAAATGTATTGTATGTATTTATTACATTTTAGTGCATACGTTTGATATTGGTTTATCATACTGTACTGCCATAGCTTCTGACATATCACCACCTCAGCTAGTGGTTGTCCAGTTACATGCTTTACACTTCAGCCTCTGTGCCATCGTCCATGCCACACGGTGTATGTGTTAAGGTGTGTGTGTGTGTGTTTTTCTGTGGGTTATATTCCTTTGTGGCATGCTTCGGTGTGTATGTCTCTACATTTGTCATCCTGTGACCTACAGATTATCAGAGCATTCTAGCAGAGCTGCAGTCCCCCGCCACACTGCACTCCAACCCCCACTTCTTGGAGCCTGAACTCCCCGTCACCCCCAACCCTTCCCTTGCCCACCACCAGCTCCACCATTACCCAGAACCAGACACCCCTTTGCTGGCTGACTCCCAGCCTCAGCCCCTGCCCTGGAGCCCGGAGATAGAGCCAGGTAGCAGAGAGACGGACAGCCCCCCTAGGAGCCCCCCCAGACCCTGTGAGCTCGCCCTGTCCGTCCCAGTATTTGTACTCCCTGATCCTGTTCCTCCCAAGGTCAGAAAGCCCCACATCGCTCTGAACGACCAGCTGCTTTCGAGCGAGGAGGAGGACAGGCCTTGTCAAGAAATGGAGCTGAGCCACAAGCCCAAGTCACACTCCCTCCCTGCGATGTGTGAGTTAGACATTGACATGGTTTACTCCACATCTTCCCCTTCACTCTCATCGGTATCATCAATAACCCCTTCATCGCCCGACAGAGCACAAATGGGAGATGGAGGAGTCCAGATGGATTTACAGGAGGATATATGTTTAAAAGGAGGTGAAATGGAAGTGACAGAAGACATAGAGAAGGTTGTTGAGATGGTTGCAGCAGAGTTAGCAGAGGGAAATGGATTTGTGGAACAGTGGGTAGAGCAGGACTTGATTAAAAATGTGGAAAGAAAATGTGAGATGATAACAAAAGATAGGTCTACGATGGCAGAGGAGAATAAGATTTTGGCTGAACAGAAGGAGGAGGAAGAACAAGATGTGAGAAATGATGGGAATAAGGGGGCAGCCTGTGAGGTGAAAGAGGTGAGAGATGTGCAGAATCTATCAGAAGAACAGCATAATCTGATGCATGAAATGGAAAAAGGTTGTACCACAATCGAAGCAGAGGCTGTCAAAGAGGGCATTGCTGAAACAGCTGAGGTTCACAAATTTAAAGGGGGCAGTGAGGAAAGGGTCTACCAGGGTGACAGAGTATATGACACAAATGGACAACTGCAGTTGAAAGATGAAGGGCTGTGTGGCAATGAAAGAGATATTTACGGGACATCAGAAGGAGACCAGGCAGCCGAGGACCAGGCCGTAGCTCCCCTCTCCCCTCAGGCCTGGGTTGAGGCACTTGGGGAACGTCAGCCCAGTGAGTCTGAATCCAATGAGGAAGAGGAGGGAAACAGAGAGAAAGAAATCAAAGAAGAGGCATTAGGATCTCTGTTGGAGGAGGAGGTGGAGAAAGAAGAAGGCTCAGAGGAGAAGGAGGAGGACGAAGAGATGACCAAGGCCAGTGTTCAGGAGATTCTTGGTCAGGTTGAACAGGCAGAAAAAGAAGTGTGTTCACTTTCAGGTTGGCACAGTGATTCATCCAGCGTCAATGTGGAACCACCAACGCCAGGCCGCAGTGTCAGCTCAGACCTGCTCGACAGGCGGGAAAGGTAAAAGCATTATACAACTATAGGCTTCAAACAGAATCCCTCCCAGAATGGCAACCTGAATTTGAAATCTACTGCTTCCCTAGTGCATCTTTTTTTCAGAAATCTTCTCTGACGATCTGTTTTTCAGTTTCTTCACGTTATCCTGCTACAATCCTTATTTTGTGTTTTTTACCCAACAGCCAAGAAAACATCAGTGACTCCATCACATCCTCGTCTAGGGGTGAATCAGGGAGGTCCCGACAGAACGGCAACAACTCAAAGCACTCACCTCAGGACCGCTCATCGGAATCATCAAATGGCAGAAAGGAAGAGGGAGCACTCGTGTCAGAGAAAAAAGTTCAGGTAATGTGACAAGCAATAATAATAACTAATCAAATAAAAATACCAGTCGTTGTAACAGCGTAGAATATAATCCTCTTTATTTTCTGTAGCTACTAAATCACTATATTTTATTGTGATTTTGTTATTGCAGGAGACATGCCGAAACCTATTGTACAGTATAAGTTGTGCTTAAGAAACATAAACTTCAGTGTTTTATTCCAGGTTTCTCTTTTTTGATATGCGGTGGAGCTGACGTACATGAAGGACATCATCAAAATGTCTGAACTAACTAATTCCTATAATGCCTATATATCATGTGCATCTTACCCCTCCTGACTCCCTCCATGTGTTTGTGTAATGACCTTATAATACCTTTATCGGCAGCGGGTTAGTGTAGATTCCGGTTCAGAGGAAGAACAGACTGTAACCACCAGAATCTTCAGACGCCGTCTCATTTTAAAGGTACACCGAAAGCCTGCAGCAGAAGCTCGGCTGAGCCTTGGTTTGGTTTAGACCGGTCGGTCTGGTGTGCATTGTAGTGGCTTGGCGTACTGATAGTTGTACTGTCTTTGTGTGTTGATATGTGTGATATGTTGTGATAGCCATGTTTGTGTACATGACTATTGAACCTGTCATAGTTAATGGTGTTAACATTGGCCGGTTGAAAACAAACGTAGTGCTCAGCCTCTTTCTGACATGGAAGTTCTGTCTTGAGGTGTTGTTTCGGTGTGGTGATGGTGAAAGGTTGTTTTATCACGTTTTTGGCCATTTCTGAGCTTTTATTCATGTGCTAACCACTAACACTTGCAGGGAGAACAAGCAAAGAATATCCCAGGCGAGTCTGTGACCGAGGAACACTATATGGACCACGATGGTAACCTCGTCAGTAGAAAAGTAATGTATAACTTTATTTTCATTTTTCAGCTCTGAAATAAAAACCTAATTCAGGGAGAGTTTGTTTTTATAAAAACGGACAAAATCAGTTTTTTTCTTCCTTTGTCGACATCCTTCTGCCTCGGGCAGGTAATCAGGAAGGTTATTCGTCGGATATCTACTCCCACACCAGAAAACCAAGGAGGTGACAGTTGGCAGCGAGACCTTCAGCACAGTCCCACTCTGCAGGAAGACGGGTCAGAGGTTGGCACGCAGATACCTTTTAACTGTGTTCCTGGGTTCAAAGTCTAATCTAGATGACATGCCTGGATAAGTAGTTAGGAGAACATAATTGGTGTGAGGTTAACAGCTAATGCAAACAGTAGGCCTAAAGCTGCACCAGACAATGCGGTTATGTTAAAAAACACAATTTAACAGCCTAAATCACATAGTGGGGCTGTAACAAAAAATAAAAAAAATATGTCATGTTGACTTAATACAAAAATGAATTTAAGATGCTACAAAGAAAACTATTTAATTTACTGTGAGCTGCATATAGCTTCACTGAAGTGCAGATACAGAATAAATACACTGTGACGTCATGCATGTGAATAAAATACTTTTCCTAACTTTAAAGCTTTTTCAGAGGGATGTTAAGAGGGAAATTGGGGTTAAAGAGGTTGAGAAAGAAATACTGTCTCCAAGACAGCAGTGTTTATTGATACCACATGTGATTTTTAGCCATTGAATACCTCAATTTTACATCACACTGTTGTTTGAGTGCAGCTTTAAGTCAAACAATAAAGTCAAAAAGAGGACCAGAAAGAGTTAGATTTGATCATGTGTTCCTCCAGCGGTGCAGGTGAATTTTTGATTAACACTGGATAAACTGGTTTGGGATAACTGTCCTCATTATCTCTTCTGGGCACAAACACACAAAAACCCCATATATGCGGCAATTTTAAGTGCATTCTTGCATGTTGTGTTTTGAGACTGTGTGGTGTCTATTGTGTTTGCATAACAAAGAAGATGCTGCCTATGCTCAGGAGCATAGTCAGCATCCCCTTTGTTGTGTGATTTTAATGGTCTTTTAAAATGTTTAACCGATTAGTCAACAGTATGACTAATGAGTGCTGTGACTCTGCTTTGAAAATACAATCTGCCTCTTTTGGTTCTTCTGCCTCCTCCATAATAATATAACTTCTCTTCTTCCAGGTGTCTGGTTGCTGTGTGCTTTGGGTCCTAATCCTATTCCTAACCATTAAGCTACTACTAACATTTGCTTGTTTCAGATTGCTTTGTGGAGTTTTGCTTTCTCTTTTGTGTCAATTTTCTGTTTCAGGTTTGTGTGTTGGGTTGTTTTCCCTCCGATCAGAAGATAAGAATTCCACGTCTCAACTTTATTTCTGTGTGTGCTTGTGTTTTCTAGCAAGGAGAAGGGTCAAGAAATAGGCGAAAGGATGACAGAAGATCAGGGGATAAAAAGCTCCACTCATAGGGATGGTTGTACTCTACCAGCCAGGTACAGCAGTTTACTGTCTTTCACTGTAACACAATCAGTATAGTATGTATGTATGTATAGTATGTATGTATCAGTGTGCAGTATGTATCTGTACATTATTGTCCTCTTAAATCTCTTTGGCCCTTCTTGCTTGAATCTCTCCACAGATAATAAAAAATGTCTACCAGCCCAGCTAATTAACAAGTTATGTCTCGTACACAAACAGTCATGTAAAAACAGTTTCTTGATGAACAACAGCACAGTCACTTCCCGGAGACATGACCAAAATGGGTTTAATTTACCCCTCACCAGATAGTTGCTATGTCTCACTGTCACTGAGCCTGTCTGAGCCTGGTTATCCCCTGGCTACATGTCTCCCCTCCGTGTTCAATGTGTGTGTGTGTGTGTGTGTGTGTGTGTGTGTGTGTGTGTGTGTGTGTGTGTGTGTGTGTGTGTGTGTGTGTGTGTGTGTGTGTGTGTGTGTGTGTGTGTGTGTGTGTGTGTGTGTGTGTGTGTGTGTGTGTGTGTGTGTGTGTGTGTGTGTGTGTGTGTGTGTGTGTGTGTGTGTGTGTGTGTACTACTAGGGAACAGGGCTGATGGGCGCTACGCACCTCAGCATTATATTGCCCCACTGATACCCTCCATGCCTGTTTTTGTTCACTAAATCCCCAACACACAACAGCATTGTAGCATCCAAAAAGAGTTTGTTATCCCACTGGCCAGACCGTTAATCCCTACTGCTGTTCACCCTGGTGTTGTGTTTGCAGTGAATCATTCCATCTGTACAAAACTGGCTTATAAATAATATTGCACTACTGTGAAGCCTGGAAAATAGTTTCTATGGTAACCATATAGGTCACCATAACAACCCACGGACCATCAGGTCTTGTTAACATTTTGTCATACAAAGGAATGGAAGATCAGGACAGACCATTTTTTGCCCTTTAAAACATCTTTTGTCGAAAAATATGTTTAATATTTACACACTTTGAATTGAATTTAATATGTATAATATGAAGATAATATATCCTTTAAATATAATGTACAGTTGTAGATATTAGGAAATGTATGGCATTCAACAGTATTCCTGTCAAAAAAACAAAATCCTGGTAATCTATACATTTGTCAACTGCTACATTACAATATACATATATATGTGTCTTGCAGATGTACAGGAACCAAGTTGGATGTTTCCTGGGAATAAGTGTTCAGAGGGATAGAAAGCTCCAGTGTGAGGACTTCAGGGTCCAGTCTGCAACTATCTGCTTCAAACAACCGTTGTCACGTGAGAGGAGTCGACCCTTCTGACTTACGCATGAGCATGAAAAACTCACTTCCTGTCAATGAAAGGATCGGGGGGTTCTTACTTTCTGACTGGTGGTGGACACGTGGACAATGATTCTGCTTCCTCTTTTGTGTGAAACAATACGTGCCATCGGTCCACTGGTGTTGTGAGAGCTTTTTTAAGGAGCATCGTTTGTTGTGAAAACGATAAAAGACTCCATCACTGACAACCACACAGGTGCAAATGTGACCAAAGATGGCACAAGAGCTCAATCCACATGGTGGGTGGAAAGAATGAAGTAGACACAATAACACACAAAAAAATCTAATGGAACACTTCTGATCCAACTTTAACACTCGCCTTATAGTTTTTTCTTGAACCCATTGTTGTCAGGATGTAAATTGTTTTGGGATTTTCTTTCTTCCTTTTTAAAACTTAAACTAACACAAAAGCTTTTTCTGTATATACAAGTACAATGTGTAAAATTCTTAACAAAGGGGATAAGCTACTAGTTGAGAACACACTGAGGAGAGTGACCTTTTCAAGTGCTTTCAGAATTTATTGAAACGGTTCCACTTTTAAATATTTGAGTGTAACTTCACCGGTTCTTGTATAATTCATTAGTAGAGCAGGTATAATGTTTGTACATGAAAAAAGCTGTTTTGATTTTAACAGAGGAAATTTCCAGAAAATCAAATTTCAGCAATTCCCAAAGTGGGAATGGATCTAATCCTATAAAAAGCAGCCTTTCAGAGTACTCATATTTTCATGCATGCTGTTCACATTATTTTAAGTACAATTTTTACAAGTTTGCAAACACTGTATTCAAATGACAAATAAAACCCTTTATCTGTGTACACATATAGCCCTAACATTTGTCACCGATTTTATATTTTAAATTGAGAAAGGATACCATCAAAACATGTATCATGTCGGGGTGAGGATGAAAAAAAGTTCTTTGGCTTCTTGAGGGTGTGATGTCTTGTCTGTAAAACCGGAGGACAGCTTCTGCTACAAGAATGAAATAATCTGAATGTAAATGCTAGTAGGCTGGCTCGCTGTAAAATTATAACTGTATTGTCCGTATTGGCTATAAGGTGTAGGAGTCTCTGTACACTGTTAGACTGTTTGTAATCATTTTAGCAGTGTGTCAATTTGGTTTTCTAATGGCTGCTGTGGTATTAGAGGAAAACTTGGGCATTTCATTTTGGATTTTTTGGTGATGTATTTCCTTAAATTAAAATCTACTTACATTTGGACACATAAATACATTATTTGATTGTAGCTCGAAATAGCATATTGTATGACAAAACACTGGATGGTGCAAAACAATTATTTAAGCATTAAATAAATTGTGTTTAACTCTGAAACTGTGTGATCTTTTTAGGCTTGAGAGTCTGTATATGCAGTGTCGAATAGAATTGTTTTCACTAGCTCATTGGCAAAAATGTTACTTTACATTACATTAGGAATTATCTTTGTATTGGTTTTCATTAGATGCCCATGTAGTTCAAGTGTGGTGTTCTACTGGTGCGATGGCTCCGTATGCTGATGTCTATGCTGTGGACATGAAAACTATGTAACTTTTTTTTTTGGGAAGGGGGGGTTAAAGAAGTCAGGTAGGGTGCTGTACCACATCCCCTTATACTACTGTGTCAATCAGGGGGTAGAGGATCCTTTGATATGGTTGAACTATCAATTTTGTCAATTTTGTTTGATATGTGTTTTCACCTGAGCATATTTTTTGATGTACAATTCTTACTAACAGAGTGAAGCCATTGAAATGTAACTATTCTAGCACTTTGGTTATTCAAGGTCTTTTAGAGGCTATAGCAGCAATGATGCCACCACAAATGTTTCAGACGTCTTTAAAATAAATCAACTTAAAAATAAAAAAAATAAAAATGCATTGATTTCGCAATACAATCGTTTCTGTCTTGTCTTTGTGTCCTTGGACATTTTTTATTATATAAGTGATGTTATAAGAGACACTGTCCTCCAACCAAAGATGCTTCTCAAGTGCCCTTGAGCTAAAATATCCAGGCCTGCTTGTTTCTATGCTTCCCATGAGGATATTGCAGATTTCTGTTGAATAAGTAATTCATGGACAACATTTATATAGCACATACAGTAGGGTTCTGGCCCAAAGACACTTTTTGACATGTGGATAGAAGGAGCCAGGTCAGTGGCCAGTGGAGGCTTAGAGGTTAGAGAAGCGAGCTTAGGATCGGGAGGTCACTGATTCAATCCCCAGACCGGCAGGATAAAATCTGGGTGGGGAAAGTGTCCCTCCCTCATTACCACCACTGAGGTGCCCTTGAGCAAGGCCCTTAATCCCAACCGCTGCAGTGGAGCTGCTCAGTGGCCAGCAGATCAGACTGTGGTTATACAGCTTCCAGGTGTGAATGTGACAGGTCGTCGTTGCAAATGAGAAATTGTTCTCAATTGACTTACCTGGATAAATAAAGAATAAAATAAAAAAACACCAAACCTGATTAGCGCACAACCCATTCTACCTCCTGAGCCACAGCTGCCCCATGATAAATGGTTCCAGCAAGTCTTGCTTTAGTGGATATTTTATGCAGATGATACATGTGTTGTTACCCACAGTAACAACACATGTACCAATGCTGTATCATTACTAATAGAATATTAATACTAGTGGTACTGTCCAACTGATCGCAGTAGAATGTTCTTAGAGCTAATGATACTGCACTTTACTATTTTATAATGTAGAGATACTTGGTGTCGTGTATTGTTGTTGTGGGGGGGTTTAGTGGTTCTGTTGTCTGTGGTCTGTTGTCTGTCTGTCTATCTGACGAGCTGTATGGTGCAAGATGAATTTCCGAAAGGATCAATAAATGTCTATCTGTCTAATTAGATATGAAACACAGTAGCCACCTACTGATTATTTATTACATAGCAAATCCTTCCACATCCTCCTTATGTGGCCATGGAGTCATGGCAAGAGTATCCCTCCTCTGGGACCAAGGGCAAACATCATCTAATGGTCCCTATTGACCCTCCTATTTTGTGTATATTGTATATTAAGTAATACCATAAGCTGTATAATTTGTACAGTCACTTTGTTACAGGTTATGATAGAAGACACACTTTAAGGCTCTTATCATTCAGCTCAAAGTGTGCTTTAGGGTATGGGCCACAGTTGCCCATTTTGCTCGGTTAATCCAGTCTTGGATGGAGTTGATAAAGATATAGTAAATGTTCCAGTTTCATGCGAAGACGCATTGTGCTGTACTGGAGACATCCTGATGGTGGTGCTATGCCGACATGCGTGAGCAAGGTCACACGGTGTACCATTCTGCTGCCTGCGCTTCTCAAACGCTGCAGCTGCCGTCTTCCTCCCTGCAACTCCACACTGTCGCACAGCCATGGCCGACAGCGCAAGCGAGAGCGACACTGACGGAGCGGGGAGCAGCTCGGCCACCCCGATGTCGTCCTCCGCTTCAAATTCTGGAAAACCGAGCATAGTCATTTCACAGTTTCGTTTGGAGGAACTGACGAACCGCCTGGCCTCCTTACAGCAAGAGAATAAAGTTCTTAAAATTGAGCTGGAGACGTTCAAACTCAAGTGCAAAGCACTGCAGGAGGAGAATCGGGACCTCCGCAAAGCTAGCGTCACTATTGTGAGTAACGATAACTAGCTAGCTAGCTAGATGCTATCCACTTATTATACTGCATTTGTCAGTAAGTTGGCTACGACAAGTGTTGTTTGCCTGCTGCTAAATAGTCAATATAAACAAATGTAACGTGTCACATTGAAATGTTATCTGCATTTGATCACTGCGCTCTGGTGTTTTGCTAACGTTAGCTCTAACGTTTCTAGCATCAGCTAGCTAGCTAGCTAGTTGGGTTTGTTGCTAATTTAGCCAACGGGCTAGCGTTTGCTAGGTGGTTGGGCAGCTAGTTTGCTTTGTTTTGTTTTGCGTCGCTAATCTTGGCTAACATTAGCTCACACGGTAACGTTAACGTCAAATTAAAATAAGGTAAAAATGAGGTGGGCATCTCACAATGCAAGTTACTTAACGTTACTAATGTTAATCTGATAACTCTCTGCTAGACATTGTCACCACGTTATGCCCAACGAGGATACGGTAGCTAACCGGGTGCAAATAAATAGCCCAGCAGAATTGGCATGGACCGATGCGTCATATCTTCATGCATTCATCTGTTGGATAGATGGGAAGTATGTAACGTTAGGCCGAACTTGGCGAGCTACCTAAATGCCAGGCTCGTATGTTGGCAAGTCAGCCCCAGTGCATCCTGTCCACCCTCTGTAAATGTATAAGGCTCAACTAGCTAGCTCTTTGCTTTCTATTGTCCCTGTCATTGTTCTTGAACAGCTGACAAATTCTACTAGCTTGCAATATAGAATTTAGCTTTGAGGTCAGTGAAGAGCGAGGATGGAGAATTTGAGACTGGCGCTAACAAGGACAGAGGTATCTCTACACTGTAATGGTAGCCATTGTAGCACATTTCCTTAGTGCCCCCCATGTTTCACTCTTCTCCTCACTGTAAGTTAACCATTGCTGCCGTGGTTCTGCTCGACGCCCACTGCTACTACTATTAGTATTATTATTATAAGTTAGTTATATTATCTTTACTGTTACTTTAATTCCCACTGTTCATCATGTCATTCCATTATACACACTTCTATAATTATTAATCTATATATATATATATATATATATATATTATTATTATTATTATTATTATTATTATTATTATTATTATTATTATTATTATTTTTTTTACAGTTATTATAGTTAGGTATTATTGGGGTTGCTGTGCATCTCTCACCCCTCCCTCTCCCTACTGGTCAAGGCAGATGGCTGTCCACCTAGAGCCAGGTTCTGTTTCTGCCTGTTAAAAGGAAGTTTTTCCTCACCGCTGTCGCACCAAATGCATGCTCTTAGGGGAATTGTTGGTTCTCTGTGAAATATAGATTGTGGTCTAGACCTACTGTCTATCTGTAAATTGCCCTGAGATAACTTAAGTTATAATTTAACACTATAATTAAATTACGGCAATATATCTTGAGTCAATAGAGAAAATTCAGCTTCCTCTTTGGCTGGCAGACATCACTGCAGCAAATTTTGTTCGATTGGAGCTTGTGTTTGCAGTACCCCTGTATGCACGGTTGGTCGTTGGTCAATTTAATCAGGGTAAAATGTAAAAATACAACAGTTTGATGTGCCAGATCTAAGAGTCTACTTCACTGATGTTTGCCCATGCCACTGTCTCTTATTTGTTTCTCTCCTGCAGCAAGCAAGAGCGGAGCAGGAGGAAGAATTTATCAGCAACACCTTGTTCAAGAAGATCCAGGCCCTCCAGAAGGAGAAGGAGACCTTGGCGGTCAACTATGAGAAGGAGGAGGAATTTCTCACCAATGAACTGTCAAGGAAACTCATGCAAGTGAGTGATGGTAACAAGATGGGAAAATATTATTTTTAACTTTCTGGTTGGAGTCGTATAAACCAGGCACCATGGACAATTGCCTAACATCAGTTTGCACTTTTACTTTCCCCCTTTTTGATGACAATCATTCAAATATCACTAAGGTATAGAGATGGTTTCTTAATGCTCAATTATGCAAAGGTTGAGCTTGCTGGGTGGGTGTTTATGCACACAACCTCATGTATGAGTGTGCAGCAGCTTTTGCATTATCATCAACTGTATTGGTACTTGCCCAAAGCCTGGAAAGGTTCAAGATGACTTCACTGCGGCTGCTAGCTTCTCTAAATGACTCTCCAATTGCTCTCCTCCCGTCTGTCGGCTATTTGGTTCAGTCTGCTTTCCACATCTTATTTTCCCAACTGCAGAGCGCACCCCACACACACCCACACACACACACACACACACACACACACACACACACACACACACACACACACACACACACACACACACACACACACACACACACACACACACACGCTCTCACACTTTCAATGGCTAGCTGTAGGCTGATTAATGGTTTGTTGATGTGTAACAAAGTGGGAGTCTGGAATTAAAACATGCAAACGCCTCAACAGCCCCTGCTTAAGGTCATACAGATGGACTCATTTGGGCTTTCATTATCTTGCCTTCTCACTTAACATGAAACAGACCTGTGTCTGTTTCTGCCTGTAGACTTGGTTGTCAGCACTAAGTCTACAGGCAGAGACAGACACAAGTCTATGGCCTATAGTATACTGTGTTATATTCTTGTTATGATTGAGTGAATGTGGTCATTTGTAAATGCACTTGTGCAGAAGCACTTTTGTAAACAATTTAGTCTGACCTGCGTTTTCCCACCATTACTTTTGATGATTGCCTTTTTACTTTCATCGTCTAAAGTAGCCAAATGATGCAAGTGCCTCAGCAGGTATTTAAATTGATGCAAACCTTTCAGCACACTCTATGCCCCATACACTGATAATTTGATGTACAGTGTAATTTGCGTCACCTCTTCTGATATGTGCCAATATAGGTTTGAGAGGAAGCTGCTAAAAATATAGATGCCATGATGAAGGGAAAATCTTCACACAGTTCTCATTATGTACAGTATGTACAAACAAACTGCGTCTGCATGAAGGACAAAAGAACCCAAGTGGGAATAAATGCTCTCTGCTAGGGCTGCTCGATTATGTAAAAAATTAGAATCACAATTATTTCGGTCAATATTGAAATCACGATAATTTAACACAATTACTTGTTGACGTCTGGAAAGATGTTGCAATTATTGAACTAAAAAAACCTGGAAAATGTTAAATATATCAACAGTAAAAAAAACACAATTGTGAAATTTGCCTTAATTAATACTTTTCCTGTTTAAACTTTATTTTTTCATTCAGAACACAAGATAAAATAAGAGTTTACTTGCAAAACGTAATGAGCTAAATAATTGTTTTTCTCGATTATTCTGTTTTTTTGATCATTGCGAGCCGAAATCATAATCACGATTAAATTTCGATTAATTGCACAGCCCTACTCTCTGCAAGGTGTCCAAAGGCTAAAAAAGAACAGATATATTTTCAAAATGACTCTGTCTGGCATAGTTGCAACTCACCACACAGAACAGTGGGGTGGAGGCCTGTTATACAGTAGTGGTTGTTTTGGCTAAAGCGAGGCACATCACAACAATTCCTAAAGGTTTAGTGTGTTAATTCAAAGAAAAATGTCTGCACTGGGTATGGCAAAACTTGGTGGCCTGTTCTTTCAGCTAGGATTCTACATGGCTCTCGACTGTATGCACGCAGTCATTGTAAGTTAAAACCAACTGCCTTCTTTTGAGTTGTCTTAGTTGTTTCTGTTAGGTGCATAATGGAAATTGTTATTTTCCCCTCTCCAGTCTTTTCCTATGAATTTGCATCCTTTTCCCTGTAATGAATAATCGCTTATATAATTCATCACATAGACGTCCCATTTTGAATCAGTGCTGAGCCGCACCCTTTCTTTGTTTTGGTGAGCTGCCAAAGGCAGTTACTTTGGCGGTTACTACAAATCATTATTTTATGCTGTTTATTCCTCTGGGAAGTTTAACCATGAATATGGTAGAATTGTTACATTGGCTTCCTATTTTGTTATACTCTCAATGTGTAAGCTAAATGTGATGATCTGACACCAGTGTGTTTGTTCACTGTGGTCATTGAATAGTTTTTATGTGACTCACCATGAGTCTCTTCTTGTGCTCTTTTCCCTCTCCCTTCTTTCTAATCTGACTCATCCACCTCCTCTTCTTTTCCTCTGTCCATCCACTGTCTTTCCCTTTTCCATCCTAGCTCCAGCACGAGAAGGCAGAGTTGGAGCAGCACTTGGAGCAGGAGCAGGAGTTCCAGGTTAACAAGCTCATGAAAAAGATCAAAAAGATGGAGAATGAAACCATCTCAAAGCAGCTAACCCTGGAACAGGTATGCTTATCTCCGTAGAGCAAGAAGATTTCAGCATCCAGTGTAGAACAACGTATCCCTGACTTGTGTGTCCAGTTGTTGTAGTGTGAGGCGCCAACATTTCACCATCCTTAATTCTTCCCACTAAATTTGTTAGCTGGTTAGAACATTTTAGTCTGTGGCTGAGAGTCGAACCTGTGTGTACCGAAGCCACTGCATAATGTGTCTACGCTCAGATGACAGGATTTTTCTGGAGATGTGCATGCATGCAGTCATTGTTGCTGCTCACTCATGAATGTACTGTATATATGTAGATCACGACCGATATATCGGCGTGCCGATATTAGGCATTTTCCAAACTATCGGTATCGGCACTTATAATGGCCGATAAATTAATATTTAAAAAATAAAATAAAAACGGACGAAACACCCTTCAACCATGTTCTGAGTGTTGGCGTTGCATAGTTTGTCCACCAGAGGGCACTCTACAACGTCCTTGTTGGCAACACTCATGTTTAACCCTTTCATAGCTTAAGTTTGTATTTTTTATACATTTTATTTATCAGAACTTTAACATATTTTTATGTTCCTCTCATCTGTTGTGACAATAAAACAAACAAGTTTATTTTTAAACTGCATTATCATATTTTAGTGGGGACTCCAATAACTAATGTTAGGGAAATCTATGTTTTGTTAGGCGTTTCTGGATTATTATTTTTTTAAATATATATCGGGTGTGATCAGATTTTTAAATCGCCAAATATTTGTATCGATATAGGCCTTAAAATGTCTCTATATATGTCATAGTGATGCTTTTGTAATGCCGCTGTGCATTTTTTCCAAGACAGGTGTAATCAAATGAATGTTTACCAAAAATGTGGCTTAACTTCACCACAAACACCAATAAGCAGCTTATTTTAGCTTTAGGGTCTTTTTTTCAGTTGGCAATTAAGAAATCTTTCTATCTCTATTTTATTCTGCATTGACTTTTTTCTTTCACTGTGGCCCATTCACAAGCAGACATAAAGACTAGCTCTGTGAAAGAGAAGCTTGTCTGGTCAGAGACCTTGGGTGTATTTGTGTGCAGTCCTTTGAAATTTTTCAACGTCAAGGTTTTTCTGTCTTTGAACGTCCCTCTCCACTTTTCCTTTTGTTCTCTAGTTGAGGCGGGAGAAGATCGACCTTGAGAACACATTAGAGCAGGAACAAGAAGCCCTGGTCAACAGACTGTGGAAACGCATGGACAAACTGGAGGCTGAGAAAAGGTGTGGAGTGATCATATTATATGTTAACCCTTTCAGTATCTTGTGGCTTTCATCAGTGGATCATCTGTTGATCTTAAAATTAACTAATAGTTTAAGAACTAGTTATAAGTATGAACCTGATGGGTTGGCTGTGACATCTGTGTAAAACTACTGACATTACACTTACATCCTTAACCCTGTTAAATGTACCATCACTGCACATTTTAACAGGTTTTAATACTAGGATTTTGATATGTATTGCTTATTTTGTGTGCTTTGATTTGTTTGTAACAATGTGTTTTTAAATGGGGGAACATAAACAGAATAATGCTGTTGTTTAAGTATACATCATATTGTTTGCCCCTTTTCTGTCTGACGGATGCACACACATTCACAGGCACATACAAAATGCCTGCCTGCCTGTTGCCAAAAACAAGTGACTCAGGCAGCTCCACTTATGCAGAGCCAAATTACCAATAATCGACCAACAGTAGCTGTCTTGTGATTACACATGTTCAGGGTAATGTTTTTAGAAGAGTTCATTTTAATAGGCTGAATTATATTTATGTCAGTCATTTAAAATCAGAGCTAAATTAAATCCGAAGATGCATCAAATGAGGAAAGGTTGAAAAGATTTTTAATTTTTGAGAATTAAGTAAATTGTCTAATATTCAGCCAATAGGCTTTTATCAAGTCGTATGTAAAAGCTAGGGGATCTCAAATAGATTTTATTTTAAAAAGCTTCTCATCATGCCCATAGTTTCTGTTGATGAATTGAATCACTGTGTGTTTTCTTTGTTTCATAACTAGAATCCTTCAGGAGAAGTTGGACCAGCCTGTATCAGCTCCTCCATCCCCAAGAGACGTTTCCATGGAGATAGACTCACCAGAGAACATGATGCGGCATATCCGTTTCCTGAAGAATGAGGTGGAGAGGCTTAAGAAAAGCCTGCGCACCACTGAGCTGCAGCGTAAGTGACCTCTCAACTTGTCTCATGATCCAAGAGAGTGTGGGCTCTGAGGGGGCAGATGCCCTCAAGTGTTGATTGAGGATGTGATTGGTGAAACTGGTCCTCTGATAAGCAATGAGGGTTGAATTTCATCCTACAACCAGGCATGTTTTTTTTCTCCATAGACCAGAAAGAACCGGATACTTTCTGGCCTTGTCTGACACAGTTTACATCCTCCTTATCACAACTCCTTGTGATGTACTGGTCACATTACACCTGGTGATACTTTAGGGGATATAAAGAAGTAGAACTGCACAGTGGTTAACAAGCCTCGTTTCCCTCATTTCTTCTTGAAAGCATCTTTGAACATCTTTTTTTGGTTAAAAGCCCATCTATTGCGTATGCAACGTGAGGATGGACTGTTAATGGCATGGCAAGCTAGTCCTCCAGTCCATCCGTAGAAAGTTTTGACCTAGAAATCAGAGACACAGATAATGTGCCATACCAGCTCTAGCGTGTACTATATATATTACATGCATTAATACTGCATGGAAAAACAAGCAGGTATCGTTTTAAGAAGTGTCCTTGGTGCATTCAAGGACGCCTTTTTGAGGACTTTTGTAAAATGCTATCTTGTGCATTGAAGGGCACTCCAACATCTTAGACTTTTATAAGAGCTACCTTTATTTTAAAGGCATAAAACAACCACATTCATGATATGGTTATGACAGTGTAGCCAGTTAATGAAAAATGTTATTTGGTAAGAGACTCTTACTCTAACCTACAATACCTGGGTATTTTGAAAACTAAACTGGAATTGTCAAAACGGTCACAGCTGTATTTTATCTTACATGTGCTGATAATATTTTCATACATTTTAAAATAGAAACAATCTGCCATGAAGTTATTAAATACATTTTTATAAAAACCGGTAACACAATTATCCAGTGATTTAAGTAGTCAGCATTGTGTTCTGTTTTTTTGATATTGTTGCTTGTGACATTGCAATGAAATGATATGGTAGACATTTTGTTATTGTTATAGTAGATCAGGCAGATATGGCCAATTTTAACAGACAAATACACATCCAGCTTGTCTTTTATTAATACTTATTTTCAAAGCTTGATAAAAATGTAATGCAGGGTTATATTTAATTTGGTCTCTGAAAGCCTGTAACTCGGTGTACACACATAACACAAAACTATCTCCTCCCAGTATCTCTCTTCAAGAACATGTCACTTATCAGTTCCACCTGCTTTAATGAACTCCCACCTGCACTCTAATTTAGTTAGGGTCACTGCATTATCAACTGTGTTTGCATATTGCAATGTTTTATGCGTTCTACTAAAGCACATATGGTGTGAACAAAATAGCAGAAGCGTCTTACAGTACAACAGCACAGCAGCAATCTCTATTTTGTTAAAGTTAATAACACTTGTGTGTTGTTTAGAGAGTGAGAAGTGTTGATTCAGCTTGATTATATCGTAGATCTTAATAGAGATTACTCTGAACACATGTCTGGTGTCTCTCAGCATTATTCTGTCTATGCTTTGTTTTTGCCACTAGAGGGAGCTATCAGTCCAATCTTTAACATGTTCTGAGAAGAAGAGTCAAGTAGCAAGACCATATAGCTACTAAAACAAAATAGGACATTGCTTACCCTTTGGTCCACTGTGTTTGTAGGGATTGCCATTGACCCTTTCATTTTATTTTTTGAAACAGAATTTTGAAAAGAAATGGTCTTTGATGGGGATTATATAATATGTGCACAGTTTTTAGACAAAAGCCTTTTATTTGGGTTTCTTTACAAATGCAACAATTTTAACATGCTACGCATTAATGCAGTGGTTGATCTTGACAATATCTCAGTGTCTCGGATGTCATTTGTTCTGTGTGTCCCCTCCCAGACACAGAGAAGCGTGCCCAGTACATAGAGGAGGAGCGACACATGCGGGAGGAGAACATCCGGCTGCAGAGAAAGCTTCAGAGAGAAATGGAGCGCAGGGAGGCCCTGTGCAGACAACTGTCAGAGAGTGAATCCAGTCTGGAGATGGATGATGAGAGGTAGAGAGGGAGAGAGAGAGAACTGGAGAGGCATTTGGCTAAATTGAGCGCTTTTAAACACCAACTTTAAGTAGCTATAAAGGAGCTTTTCACTTTGCCTATCAAGCTCCTTGAAAGTATGATTAAGTAAGATTGCTTTTTTTTGGAATAAAAAACCTACAGAATTTTCATGAACTGGTCATGTCATCCACTCAGGTACTTCAACGAGATGTCTGCACAGGGCTTGCGAGCAAGGACCGTGTCCAGCCCGATTCCCTACACCCCCTCCCCCAGCTCCAGCCGACCCATATCTCCTGGTAGGTACATTGAAGATGGCCTCTGTCCAGGAAATACAGCAGTGAACAAGTTATATTGCATCAAAGACAATTGTCAGCACAACAATATAAAGGACCTTTGGTATCAATTGATATAACCTGTTACCAGAAAAAGAAAGCTTGACATTGCCATCCATCATATCTAGTTTCAAATCTGGAACACACAAGCATTGATAAGTTGAAGTCTTTTAAAGGTCAGGGAAACCATAAATAAAAATGATTGCCCTCATTCTCTGTTCAATCAAATCCACTTCTTGCTCTCTTCCGCAATACACCTGAGAGCATCTGCAGCCCTTGTTTCTGTGGAGATAAAAATGTCATCATGCTTGCATAAGAAATGCTTGCCTACCAAATACATTTTTCTGAAAAAGATTTACGGAAGGAAGTGATTGTGTGTAACAATTCAGTATTTAACTGGAGTCAGCTGCTGAATTATTGAACAAAAAACCAAATGACAACAAAAAGCTGAAGAAATTTCTTGAAAAAGGATTTACAAAAAACAATTGTACTCCTGGTGTTTATATCACTACAGTTAATGAGTTGTTTGAAGTTGGCAATAAAAGTGGGTTATTATTGAGTGACTGGGCGTGTGTGAGAGAGCATAAGAAAATTGTAGGAAAAATACACCACACAAAAACGTAATAAGGGAAAAGCACATAACAATGTATACATTTCTGCTATTGAAAGGCATTTTTGATAAACCAAAACCCCAATCTCCCATACTGTACTAGTATTTAGGTTACGCCCTAGATGTCTTTTGAGTATCAGAGTCCTAATACAGAGGAAAGTCGAGTCATTCCTGAACCATGTTTGGTGTGATTCAGTGCAATATCCGATTACAGCCTAAATATTTGCCCAAAGATAAGACAGACCTCAAGTGCCAGAGCACTGCTGTTTTTTGTATTCTGTCATTCTAGGTCTAAGTTATCCTGGAACAGATGCTAAGTAGAGAAATGGCAGTACCTTAGTTTCAACAACCAGAGTTGACCTTACAGTTAAATACAATGACTGGGAACAAAAGTTAATACAGTATGTGCAACTTCCTCTTTATGTCTGTCTTCCCGTCTCTCTTACAGGTCTCTCATATGGCAGCCACACAGTTGGCTTCACTCCTCCAGCTACACTGTCTAGAGCTGCCATTTCCCACTACAACACCCCCGCCCTGCATGTCCACGGAAGCTCCTCTCACGCTGTAGCGGTAAGTAACATCCACCCAAATTGTGAGTGTTTTCAGTTTCTGTTGAAATTTGAAAATACAGGTAAGAAATCAACAAGAATAGTAGAAAACAAAATATATTGTAAAATTGCTTTCATTTTACTAGGGATATAAAGCAAAATGCTTTCCAAGTACATAGGAATGATACAAACATTTAATGACAATAAGTTAGATTTTAATCATTACCGCAGGCACATTGAGGGAACTTTAGCCTTTTTGACCGTGTCAGTATGATATTTGCACTACATTTACTGAGAGATGTTACGCTTTTGGTTGGTTATGTTAATGTTTGTCAAAATGGCCTCAAACTTGGTACACAGTGTTGATGTTCAACAATAAATGAGAACATTCCACCAGAACACAATATACACTGCCTTTTCTTTTGTTATATTTTGCCTATTAGTTTGAATGTCAAGGCCAGTTTTGTTGCTAATACTGTTCGCTCTGTCAGTATTGTGACAGTTTTATTACTGTACTTAGCACAAAAAGAAACTATGACTATGAGGTTAACTGGCTAAAAATGGCTTACAAGTCCTACACTGTTCAACCAATATGGGTGTAAACATTTGCAGATCTTAAACTTGCTTGGCCATCACACAAAATAGCCCACTCATTTACATTTATACTAGGAGAACATACCATAGGTCCATACTAGGGGTGTAACGATATATCGTGGTACGATTTATCGCGATGCAAAAATGTTACGATATGTATCTTTTTTTTTATTTTTTACTACCACCATATATGTGCTGACACACATACCAGACGGCCGACCATCGGCAGAAAAGCCAGTCGAGATGATCAGTCGCGTCCCCGAGGTCCAAAAAACTGCCTCGGGACACATCAAAAAGACGAGAGGAGACGAGACGTAATACATCTCTATAACAGCAGGCATCGCTAATCTGTATTGTTGCCCAAGAAATGACAACCGGCAGCTGATTGGACGAATGCGTCACATGGGTTTGTTTTCTCCGGAAATTCAAAGCCAGACTGTCAGCGCGGCTTGTTCAGAATACGATCTCATATTGTACTAAAATAGTTCACTGAAACGTGTTTCTGAAAACATTTTAAGCGAGAAATAGGCCATGTAGTTGCTGAATCTGGCTTCATTTCAGATCAACAAAGGTCAGTTTAAAAGATAGAAGAAGGATATATCGACGTCTGTTTAACCCTATTGGTTGAGCTACCGCACCCGCGTAACGCTTGCATTCACTGCATCAACGCTCAAATGAATTGCTTGAACTGAGCAGTAGCAGGGCAAAATGAGTTCGACTTCGACTGAAATTGAAATAGAGGATTCCCCGTCCACTTACAAGTCCGACGTCTGGCAGCATTTTGGTTTTCCAGTTACTCAACAGGAGGATGGTAAAAAAAACAGACAAAACACGAACTGTGTGTAAACACTGTAAGCAAACACTGCAAGCAAACACTGCAAACACAATGTGTCATTTAAAACGGTACCACAAAGACAAACTCCTGCAACCGGGTGCGAGAGAAAGAAGGTGCAAAAGAGAGTGAAAGAAGGCCAAATATCTATAGAACGTAGTTTTGCTTCTAATTTCATGATACAATTCAGTTTTATTGGTCAGTGACACCTAGTCAATTGTTGATTTTACATACAGAAGGTTAAACTAAATCTTGATTTATATTTAAGTATTGTACATTCTTTAAGTTGTATGTATAACAAGACAGTTATTGAACACTGTTAATGTTAAATAAATCTGTGAATTTGATTTTCACTTGAATTTTTACATTTTTTTCAAAATAGCGTGATACATATCGTATCGTGAACCCAGTATCGTGATACATATCGAATCGTGAGCTGAGTGTATCGTTACACCCCTAGTCCATACATGTCCAAAGGTCTGTTCCAATGTGCATTATGTTTTTTAATAATACAGCACTATCTGAATCAACACAGCTGTGTTACACATACTTCTTCATTAACTTCTCTTTTATATTTTTATTAAGATTTTAGACCAGCGTCATTGTCGGTTAAAGCCTCTCTCTCTTGACTGACAACATACGTCAACTGTGTGTCAAATAAGGTTGTATCAGTCAGCATGACTTAAAGTTTGTGTGTGCTGATTATCTCATTTATGTTTTGCCTTGTCTTACTAGTAATATTTCTTAATATATTGCTGTTAGTTTAGCTGGTTTTATGAAAGAATCTCAATAATCTCATGAAGATTAATTTGGTTTCAAGATGCTTTCTAAACTAATGAGCCTGAATGTTGACAGAATTATTCAAGGCACAAGCGCAAAATATGTTTAGTGGAGGAAAAGGGACTTTGAAGATGGCAGTGGATTTGGATGTTAATGTCTAGGTGCACTCTTCCAAGAGCAAATGCAATATGTTTTTAGCATAATATAAATCTGTATGTGCTAGCCAAATGTCCTCTGAGGTCAAAGTGACTGTTTCAAGTTGTTGTTATCATCCACTGCGGAAAATTGTGGTTAATATTGCTCGCAAGGTGGATGTACGTTAGTGAGCTTGCATGCAATTTGTGTTCTTCACATACTCAAATGAAGATTTATGTTATTTGTTATTTTATATATATATATATATATATGTGTGTGTGTGGCCAGGGAGGTTTGTTTCTGCTAACCATCCACAACGTACTGTGGCATCGCTTCCTGATTTCCCAAACTAGCAATTTTTTTTTGTGCTGTTAAAAGTAGTGCTGGGTATCGCCAATGATGGTTTCTGATTAGATTCATAAGGTTCCAATTCGATTACATTCTGGATTCGATATCAATTAGATTAGAAAAATTTCAGTTACAATACCAATTTAGCTTGGATATAAAAGATTTTTCTCAGAAAACTGCTGTAAGTTGTACAAGCAAGTGAAATATTTTTTTTTTTATAATGCACCAGGTTAATGTTTACATTAACTCCTAAAAGTTTGTTTAAATCACTTTTTACCTAAATAGCAGATCACTCAAACAAAGATCGATTTTAATTGGAGAATTGATTATTTTAACCCAGCCTTAGTTAAAAGGAATGCATGTTAACTCACTGCATTAATAGTGGCCGCTTTAGTTTGGTCAGCACCCTTTTTTACTGAAGTTTGTTTAAAAAAAACTTTGACCAAACTACCCAGCAGTAGCAGCATTCATGAGGTTAAAGTTCAAGACATGACAGTATATTTGTGTACAGGCAGCTGAAAGAATGTTTTCACTTATGGAATAATTAAGTTTTATGCATTTAAAGGCCATGTTGCAGGTTAACCACCACTGTTGATTAATGGGTACATACATACATGGTACATGCTTTAATCCCTTTCAATGCAGCCTATTCTTCCATACTTGAACCTTTTTCCCACTGTTCCGTGCGCTTTTTGTAATCTTTCTTTTTTTTCTCCCTCTTTTTCTCTTGATGCTTGTGGATGGTAATGTCCACATCTCCCATCACCGCTCAGCCCACCCAGGAGTTTTAACAAGGAAATAACTATCTGGGAGATCAGAACCTCCAGACAGATTTTTTTTTTTCTCTCTAAACCCCTTTTTTCTTTTTTTCTTTCCATTCCTCTGTCTGGAATTGCAGTTTTCAGGTCATGACCAATAGCTCAGTGGGGTAACCATGATGAGACAAGTAACCCTGGAAACACTGTTGAACAAAAACTAACTGCTACAACTACCTCTCTTTTTTACACTGTTATTCAAACATATCTTCCTGTTACTAACCCATATGAGAATGTCTTCGCATGATGTTGGTTGGACTGACTTTCTCAAACACCTCAAGCTTGATTTATGCTTCTGTGGAGGATCCACGCAGAGCTTTCGCCGTAGCCTACGTAAGTGGCCTGAAGTTTATACTTGTGCGTTGATGTGTGCCTCGAGCCGGCGTGTGTGTGCGGAGTGTGTGGTAGAGCGAGGGAGAAGTGAGAGTGACGGCGATTAGCTTTGGAGCGAGTAGCGACTCTAGAGTCATAGTGAGAGAAACAAATTGTCTCCCCTGTGCTTTCTGACCACGGTGGGAAATCTTAGCAGGAAAAGTTAACCCTCTCCTAGATTTTGATTTCATGTTGTTTATGGCAAAGGAGAACCAGGAAATGAGTAGGGGGAAATGCAACGCTGCCAAGACATGACGTGCATCGCCGTAACGTGTACATTTTTCGAGAGGTGCTCTTCAGGCTACGGCGTAGGGTCCGGCGTAGGTCTGTCTCTACGTACATAGCCATGGCGTAGATTTTACGCAGAAGTATAAATTATGCTTCAGTCTGCCACACACAGCTTAAAATGCTGCCGTAGTTGAGTTATATAAGTTAAGGCATACTTATTTATTTCTCTTTCTTTCTTTCTTTCTCTTTATTTCTCTTTCTTTCTCTTTCTTTCTCTCTTTCTTTCTCTTTCTCTCTTTTTCTCTCTCTCTCTCTTTCTCTCTCTCTCTCTCTCTCTCTCTCTCTCTCTCTCTCTCTCTCTCTCTCTCTCTCTCTCTCTCTCTCTCTCTCTCTCTCTCTCTCTCTCTCTCTCTCTCTCTCTCTCTCTCTCTCTCTCTCTCTCTCCTCTCTCTCTCTCTCTCTCTCTCTCTCAGAGGCCCTCACCAAGAAGAAGCACCAGCCCCGACAAATTCAAACGTCCAACGCCCCCACCCTCCCCCAACACGCACTCAGGGGCCCAGCAGGCTCAGCCTCCGCTACCCCCACCAGCTCAGCCCATGGTCCAGTCCATGTCCTCCCCGGCAGCTATGTCGCAGCACGCAGCACAGCAGCCTCCCTCCCAGCCTTAACGCAACACAGTTTTTGTCTTTGCGCGTGAGTGCGCCCACTGAATGCCACGACGCTACCGCAACAGCAGCTTCCATCATTACCAGCTCTGGAACTCAAGTTTCTTACTCTTTAACAACTCCAAAAAAGAAGCAGCTTAAAAAGTTTTCAAGGGGAAAGAAACAAGAGGGCGGCTCACCCTCAGTGAAGCTAGCCGGCTACCAAATCCACACGTGGCGTTACTTAACTACCCTTAAAAGGAATAGATGGACTGAAAAATAAAATCGCTTTTGGGATTTGTAGGCCAATTATCTGTTCCACCTTTTGTCTTGTACATGATGTTTTGTTTTTTCTTTGCTTGGGACTTTAGCTGGTTGGAATTGATGTTGTGGCGCTTCTAAGATAGCACAAACAGCACATAAAGTATGTTTCATGGTGGTGTTTTCCGATAGGTTGGATGTTTGGATCAGTGGATGGATGTATGGCTAGAGAAATGGACTGATAGATGGCTGTGGTTGATTCTTTTCATGCCTATAATATGACACTTGATTGCAGTAAAGTACTTCACTCCGGCTCACCTCGCCCTCTTTGTCTCTGTAGCAGTGTCAACAAGTCACCCCCACCCCAAGCTTAACACAACTTTGATTAAGTCAACAAGAAGTGTCATAGACTGCTTGGAGTTTCTCCATTATAGGGTCTGATCAAACCGAGCTCGCACCACAGTTATTTTAGTTTCTGAAAGCATTCAAGGGTCTGCTGCTCTTCAGCTAAAATTAAAAGGAAAAAAGCATCAAGTAGGATGGACACTGGTACATAAACCACAGAAAGTGTCGCCTTTTGAGGTGTTTGAAAATGTAGTCTGAGGTGTTAAACTTAGTCATGTACTCAGTCTCTTCTTTGCTCTTCTCTCTCTGGTGTATTTCTGAAAGCTTCTATCATCCTTGTGGATATTCCTCATCAGAAAAAGGAAAAAAACAATGCTCTTTACACTAAATATACATACTGCTAAAACATTCTAAATGAATGGTACTGTTGAACTAAATTTCTATGTATGATTAAAGCTCTTGAGATGACGACTTCTGTTTTTATTTGTCGTTTCATGGACAGCATTTGCCAATCATTTGTAGAGTTAAACATTGAAGCATGGTTTGTAGACTTCAGAACAGTTGCAAATAATCAGTCTATTCTTTATGATAATGTTTTCCCTGACAGGAAACTGATTGGATGCACACTCTGAATTTGGCAGATCCTAACAGGTGCACAGTTCTGGTTTGGATTGATCTTTTTGTGTATTTAAGCGACTGTAAGCGACTTTGAGTCTATGAAAAGCGCTATATACATTCAATTTATTATTATTATTTAGCTTGAATGTTTCCTTCATGAGGTCCCAACAAACCCCCAGAGTAGTTGATGGGAAAACCTTTGTGCTTTTAAATAAATCTGCACCATCAAAGCTCACACACTAATGTAAGCATAATGGAAAGCTGCATTTCCCATATGAAATTGATGTCTTAGGCTCTACACTTCAACACTGGTAAGATTGAATGTTTCATTGTACCATGATTTATGACCTTGTAATGTCTCACTGAAATAGTAGACTGTCATAAAATTTGCCAATCATTTTCAGTGTCCTTTGAGTTAGCAACATGTTTCATATTTGGATTCTATATTAATAATTCAGTTCAATTTAACACAAAAAGTATATTTTGCTCTGTTTCCTACTTTCAGGACCACAACAAGTTGACTACTGTCTGTTGCCAGGGCCGACGGTGTGGAGTACGTCTGTTCCGCCGCCATGCTTAATGTCTTTGGTTGGTTCAATCCTTTGATAACTATTACTAGTGTGATATGCAGATCTGCCCGTCATAACAGTAATATGATTCTCAGGATGCTGAAACACAACAAACACAACATTAAAGTGAAATTATATATCGCTGGCTATGCTAAACAAAAACCTGCATTTTACCCATGTTCATAGCCTATGTTAGGTAAATCAATCCAGTTTTTGTTGAGTTATTTTAGTCTGGACCTAACTGGTGGACCGATAAAGACAAACCTACCCATAGCAGCATGGCTAAAAAAAAACTGAAATCTAGAATCAGCTCTCTTCTGATGTTGATCTATTCTAACTATTGTAACGTCATGTGATAAGCCTCTTACACACAGCAGCTCTGTGGACTGGATTATGTGCCAGTGTGTAATAATTTCCTGGTCAACATGGTTTTATGCAGTTCTAACTGGCTGAAGATCAGAAGTCAGAAGAGTGTTTTCCATATCCATCATTTCAGGATCATTTAACATGGTAAACGTTTGTAATGTGGGTGCAATAACCAGTGGTGGGAGGAAAACAGGGCACCACATTAGGCTTCCATTAGGTCACTACAGGTAACTAGCTCATTCCCGCATAGGGTCTGTTCAAACTCACCAGAATCAAAATACACATCCCATCATAAGAGCAACATAAGTATATGTTTGTCGAAAGACTTGCTGAGCGTTGTGATACAACTTAAGCGGACCCTATGTTTTTCTTCCATGTTGCTGTGCTCTGTTTTGCTGCTGAACCTGATCTTATCCAAGCAGGAATCTGGACTGGAGGCTCAGGGTGGCCATGCTGGGTGCTAAAGTGGCTTTTGACCTCTGAAGCTTCATTGAGCTGGGCAAACGAAACCAGGAGACATTTATCCAGACTGCAGGGTGGCTCGTTGTTTACACCTGCCAAGCCTTTTATGGAAAAGAACAGCAGGCTTCTGCATCTCAGGTGTCAAAAAAGTGCTAGAGATAAAGAAAAATATACTTTAAAATGTCAATATCAGGCCATCTTAGATAAAACTGCTGGGAAATGTGTGTATATGTGTTACTAATTGGCTGTGGATGAGTACTAGCTCTGCAGCTAGGACGCAACGCATAAGCGATAAATATGTTTTGATGGACTTTGTTCTTAAGATCTTTTCATGTTTGTCCTTTTGAATTTTCATATTGACTAGTAATCTATTTTACAAGGGTTAATGTGTTATGATGTTGAACCTTACTAACATTGTAATATACTGTATTGGTTTAAAGCAACACTAGAGAACTTTTCCCGCTTCGGCCCCCTACAGGTTGGAAGCGGAATTGACTGTTACATTACATTATGCAAGTTTGCCAGATCGGTAGCACGAGCTGTAGTTCCAATGAGACAAACTGTAGGGGACTGAAGCGGGAAAAGTTCTCTGGTGTTGCTTTAATTGTCACATAAATTGCATGATTTTCTATCACATAGACCATTGGATTTCAAGTTATTACATCTGGTTATACATGGTACTGATTTATAAAGTAGAGCCAATAAAAGATGGTATCATCTGCACAGTTTTGATCTATAGTATCAAAAACCTAAAAAGGATTCACAAAGACTGGATTACCCTTGCTTTTTATCAAGCAAATTAACAATGTCACTCAACAGCAGTTGCAGCAGTTATACTTTATTCATTTATCACTCTTTGTTACCTCAAACTGTGCAATATGTCATAGCTATTCATCTGCACCTTACTCATCTGTACATCTGTGTATATATACGGTCTATTATAGAAGGGTGTTTATTGTGTAAATATGTAACTTATTCTATTTTTCTTGTTCTTATACTTTATGTATACTTTTTCTCCTATGTCTACTTAATGTGTATTTGAGTTATTCTGATGTGTGTACATTGTTTTTTCTTTTGAGCTGCTGTAGGTCAGGAATTTCCCCAGTGCAGGATTAATGAAGTCTATCTTATCTTATACTTAGGATGAGGTCTGAATCCTGACAGCTCTGGCTGGATGACTTTCTGGTATTGTAATTCTCTTTTTAAAGAGAGAATGAACGAAAAACAAACAACGATATGAACACTAAGTCCTGTTAAGCATTAAAGTAAAACAAAGGGAAAAGAAAGAAATGCATAAATAGACAATGGGAGACTTAGAATTATACTGGAATGTGTTTCTGAATGACATTTACACAAAGTCTGAAGTTTGTGACGTAAATAATTAATTTTGTCCATCTCAGCAAAAAAAAAAAAAATATTAGGATCACTACGACAAAGATGGAGTGGATCCAAATGATTTTCTCCAGCAGACTTTATACTTGCCCTCATTTCAGTCTTGAGTTGTTGAATTTATAGTGTAGATTAGTTAATAGATGACATTATGAGATGAAACAATCAGGTTATGGAAAGCTTCAACCATATCACCTTTATTAATATTTGTGTGGCAGCAGTGTGGATATTTTAGTGACGTCTAGACTTCAGTGTCATTACCACTGCAACTTGAAAAGAATGGTAGATAATCAAATTTACTTTACAGTATCATGATTAACTAAACTATTTTTCCGGGTCAGAATATTAGAAACACCTCTTAATATAATGCAGTCCAGTACAACACCATCACTAACTATCACCTCAGCGCTAAACATAATTGAATTAACACCTCTATGACAGTGTCTGAAAACAACATTATAGGCACCATTAAAGTCTTATAGCAGAATAGTTGTACTAGATATTAGGTACTAGGTTTTATAGGTGTACTCAATACAGTGGCCACTGAGTTCATATGATTTGTCAATAACTATTAAATAACGTATGCAAGCAAGTGAAATTCAGCACCAACATTTATTGTGTTACTAGTGTATCATAGCTACCCTGTAATCAACTCTCCACCCTCCCTCAGATTCCGACACGCTGTCCTCCACATGCACTATATCTGGTTGAAACCGGTCTGGGGCAACATGTCAAAGCAATACCAGTGTAGAGTACAGTTAACTGTGCCTCCCTTGTTCTTTTTTCACACAATTTTTTAGGCAGAAGGGGATTATGGAGCCTAAATCTTTTCTGTAAAACCTTCCTGGCAGCAGACCTCAGCTATGGGAAACCGCATCAAAGTTCCTGAAGAATTTTAGGTGCATTCAGTGTGAAAGCCAGTTTGACCAACTCTCTTCATCCCTCCCTCTTCCTACTCTCCTGTCCTTTGATATTTCTTGTCTCTTCTTTGGGTTCTTCTTTCCTGTCACTTCTCGCCTCAGCTTTTTTTCTTCTGACTTGGTTCCACTGTGTCTGACCTGAGGTTATGAGAATGGGTGCAATTATATGATAATATAACTTTATGATGCTGCTGCAGTGTGACCATAATCAACGCTTCTCTCTGCTCTCACACCACAGTATGAATGCATGAAATTACCAAAACCAAAGCTGGGAAGAATATTTGTCAGTAACTGACTTTGGGCCTGGGTTCATTTAAATGTAATTCAAAATATGTCCAGTTTGTGTGTGTCTCTCTGGGTATAAAGGATTGGTTTTTAAGTTGGAACCAAATCAACTCCAAGTTATGTAGATCTTATTTTATGTGGAACAATATAAATTCAAGCTATTCTGTCAGGGTTTAGGCCTATATAATTGTGTTTATAAATGTGTTTCCTTGGCAACTTCTATTTTATTTTTATCAATCTGTGTTAATATATTCCTGCTCTTTATATGTGACTGAAATATTCCTATAATAGTCATGCATGAACTGAATGTCTGTATTACTAAAATGCCAATCATATCCTATAGTCTTCTATCTCCACTCCTGTAGGATTTCATTTAGGTTATTTTTAAATCTTGGTAGCTGCATGGTAGACTGTCTACATGTTGCTTAATATTCGTGTACCACTATTCCTAAAGGTGTAATCAACCTCTTGTTATTTTTTTTAGTGACGGGAAGGCTGGTCAAGATTTAATTTAAGATTTGTGTGCACATATTGCTTTAATAAGGGCTCACCAGGGAGAGGACTCCAGGCAGTGCGCCCTGCTGCTGCAGTATGGCCACTGTGGTGGTTGTTATTACCATCCATCCATCAACCGGTTCAAACTGGACCGATGACAACAATGTTCCTGGAAAGAATTAGCTGACCCTTGTCAGCACATGAGACCCCAACTTTCAGCTAGACCAGGCAAAAGTATATTTAGATGAGTTGATTCATTTGTATGTATTTATTTCCTATTTATGTATGATTTATCTAACTATTATTGTAATTATTGAATTACTTTGTGAGGTGGTAGGTGCTTTATACAAAGAACCTGATTTGGCCCGGAAACCTATCAGGTAAACAGTTTGTGTTTGTGCATGGGCGCTCCTTAATACGGTTTCATTAACTTGAACTTTCAGATGTAGCCTAGAGAAAACAACAAGTATGTAGTACGACCTATAACGCCACATCCGCAACATTTCTGAGAGGAAATCCTCTCTCTGTCTGCGGTGCGCTTCAGGCGCGCAAGAGGAAGCGCTCCTCCTCCTGTAGCTGCGTTCAAGCGGCTGCTGGACCAGCAAGAACAGCTTTGAACCGGTTTTGTCGCCGGCTACAAAGCAGCACGAAACTGATGCACAATGCGCATTGTTGAAGCAGAGTTCTCTCTTGACACACGGGCATCATATACTCCAGCTCACCAGCATCCGTGTTCAATGCTTTTATTGTCATTTGTAGTGATTTTGTAAGAAGGGATTTTAGTAAGGAAACCACCCTACATGGGAAGTTCCCGTAGAGCGCGCAGCTGCTCTGCACTGGTCCTGCTGCTGTTTTTAGATGCTGAGGTGAGTGCCGCATGTGTTTTAAATACAATAGCAAACACATGAATAGAGAAGATGTCATTTAGTGATGTTCTTCAGGATATAATTGTCTTTTAATTTCAATGAAAAAGAAGCATATTTAAGTCTGCTTTAAAAGCAAACACATTGGGAATGTAAGGAGCCGCTAAAGAAGCGTCATTGTAAACAAGGGGAGGTAATGCTGCAGCAGTGATGTATATGTTTAAAAGTCTCAGAGCTGAATCATGGAGGAGGAGGCAAGTTAAAAGTGCAGGAGGCGGGCACAAAGCATTGCTCTTTACTTTACTTTCTCCTCCTCTAAGGTGTGGTTATAGAAACAAAAACAAAAGGGGCAGTTGCCTATGGGTAAGTTGCAGCCAGTCAGTCTGTGTCCAGCAGCTCACACAGGTGACCTGCATGTTTGCTAAGTGCTACAGCAGCCTTCACTACATCAAGGCTTTACGTAAGTGTAGGCTATTGTAAATCCAGTTTTAAAATATTGTCATATAACTTACATGTGCTCCGCTGATCATTTTTTAAATTATTTTGCAGTCAAACTTACAACTGTAATGTTTGTTGTTATGTCATCCCCAGGAACCCCTTCTTTGTTAAAGCTGTAGCCGATCCCAGAGGGAAGCAGTGACATCAGCACCATGGCTCCATCTACTGAAGTGCTGGACGGAGGCTGGGGATGGGCAATTGTTGTGGCTTCTTTTATGGCCCAGCTCCTGGCCTATGGATCACCCCAGTCAGTGGGTGTCCTGTACCCTGAATGGCTGCATGCCTTCCAGGAGAGCAAGAGCATGACAGCCTGGGTGGGCTCCCTTGTGGCTGGAGTGGGACTAATAGCGAGTGAGTAGCACACTATAATAATGTAACAATCCTTGACATGGGTCCACATGGGGATTAAAGAGCCAAGGACTAATGGAAGTTGAATTAGATCAACGAGGGTGCTGATACTGCTGTCAAGAGTTGGAGTCATGTTAGAGTGTCCTGTTAGAAAGACAGCAAAAAATATGTGTAATCATTCAGCACTTTTCTTTCAGTTTTTAGCATCCAATAATTGTATGCTGAGCATTAAATATATATATGGTATGCCATTAAGGGCGGCTGACATGTGATTTAGCACTAAAAACACTCACCTTTACACCTATCTTTCGACCGCTTCCAATCCACCTGATGCCATTGATAACAAAGCAAACACAACACTTGTTCAAAGTCTGGTGATAACTGCCATGTAAAGCGGCAATACAACCTATCACCAAGGAATATAATGACTATAGCCACAGGTGTTAAAGAGTTATCCTTACTGTAATGTTTCAACAGGATGGAGTGATAAGGCAATGCTGTGACAAAGATGGGCACTTTGTGGCTCCCCTGAGCAGAGTTGCTGTTATTGATTTTCGAGGAAAGCAAAACAAGTGCAAGTCATCCATGCTATGAATGTGGGAGGATCATTTAGCCCTTAATCCGACCATAAAGGGAGGAAAAGAAAGACAAATTGAGGGACTGATAGAGAGAGAAACAGTGACTATAGAGAAGAGCAAGGTTATATATATGAACATACTTGATACGTAAAAGAAAAGAGAAATAGAGAAGAGTCTAATACATGTGAATCTATGATAATAGCTGAATGAATATGAATAGCTGAAAAGCTATAAACAAACCTACCTTTCAGCAGTGTCTGGAAATGATTACAAAGGTATGCTCTGTTTTGAGCAAACAGGATCAGTGACAGATAGTGTTCTTGGCTGACATTTCCGTCTGAGGCAGAACTCACCCGCCAGCCTGGTTTCTTGGTGTCGTCTTTCTCAGGGGTGAGGGAGAAATCATGACTAGGCAGATCTGGCCCTGTGTCCTATCTGTCAGGCAGCTGCAGAACTGCAGTTTCTGCTGCGCTTCCACTGGTTAGAGGGGAAGGAAACAGTAAATGTCACATGATGAATTACTCAAGCAGCCCTGATTTTCTTGTTTGTTATCCAGAATACAACATGTTAAGCAGCATTATATCATCAGTAATCTTTGTTCCCTGAATATTTGTGTTCCTCTGTCACTTACATTTACCCTCTTTGTATCTCTTCCACTCTCTGTCTTTTTTCTCTGCCCCCGTCTTTCTTTCTACCTCTTCTTCCTTAGGTCCTGTCTGCAGTGCCTGTGTGGACAACTTTGGGGCTCGTCCCGTGACCATTTTCAGTGGTGTAATGGTAGCGGGCGGCCTGATCCTTAGTGCCTTTGCTCCGAATGTGCAGTTCCTCATCTTTTCCTATGGGATCGTGGTTGGTAAGGAAACACTTGATGATAACCTCGGGATCCTATTGTCCTGTGTGCTTTTGTACAGTACTCTACTAGAGACAAAGTTAATGCTAACAGCCTGGAGAACTGTCAAACAGACAGGTAGGTAGAGGCTTGGGTCTTGTCAGTTTGAGACAAAAAAGTATTTGATGTTGCTTTGATCATGGGAGTTAACTAAGCTTCTTATCCCTCTAAAATATACGAATCTTGTTAACACATTGTATAATAATCCGAAAGAAGCAGGGGCATATGTCAACTACTGTATATCCTAAATTACCGGTTGAATGAATACCATTGCCACTGAAAGTATGTAGAATCACACTGAGACAAGATGCACCATTTTTTTTTGACAATCCTGTTTGTATTTTTAAGGGATGTTTACAGAAAAAAACAAAACATAATGGCTTAGCCTGATCCCCCTGTGACCCTTTATTGCCTCTGCAGCCTCACCAGTGTGCCTGTGTGGGCCAAACCACCTGTTATCGCACAATAATTGACAGTTCAGACGTGCTTAATCCTGGTGAACCCCTCACAGTCAGCACTGCCTTTCTCACAGGCATCGCTGGAGAGGGGAGGCCATGCATTTTTATTTTTAGAGATGCCCTTAGATGATGTCTGTGGCTGTACATCCACATGCTTTCTGTGAATGCTTCTTTTATGTCTTGGTATTTGTATTGCACAATAAACCCTATGCACATTGCACAGTGCCCTCGAACAGATTTATGTACATTGTAAATACATCTTTGTAATGATTTCCTGAGTTTATACACTGAAATACACAAACCACAATGCTGTTCTGCAAAGTAGTAGACTAATATGTATACATATTTTTAAGATATAATTTGAAAGAAATATAAGTGGCCTTTTTATTTTAAGTAACACATTTTCCTGATGCATAAAGTGTAATTGATTTGCCATTGTTGTTGTTTTTTTTAGAAGTGAAAAAACTTTTGGCCTTTTCACCTTAGCTAATGGAAATTCTTCTTCCTGTCCTTGTCCTCTCTCCTACCATAGGCCTGGGTTGTGGTCTGGTCTACGCAGCCACGTTGACTATCACCTGTCAATATTTTGACAAGAGACGTGGCCTTGCCCTAGGGATTGTCACCACAGGTACTGCCGCCCCACCCTCTGCCCTGCGCTCACTGGGTGCACACCAGTTCTCCATGCTCACTTCTTTCATGTATGAGCTGCTGGGAGCCTTGGGATGCTGAGGTAAACATCAAGTGTAGCACAGACAGGGTGGTCTCTTAGGTAACTAGTGACTATATCTGGTTTGGCTAAGAATCAAAACATCAATGGTAATGGGAAGGTTGACAGTTGTACTTTGAAGCTATATTAGACAGAATCATCTTTAATGAGGAGGGTTATTAACAGCACCTAAAGTTTAAAGTTTAAATCTGTCCCTTATTAATTCAGAACAACTGAGCTATCTCACATTCTAAATATTAAAGAGTAATTTAACATCTAATGAAAATCTTGTTCTTGCTGTCCTCCAATGGTTTAAGCTTGCTGCAGTGATGTTGAAGCGTACTCCAGGGTGTGTCAGTACACTGTCACATCGCTGTTGGGTGTGGTTACAGGTGCAACAGAGCCCACTTCTGACTACACCCATCAGCGATGCTAGCTGTGGTCAGAGGTGAAACAGACTTGAAACTTTCAGCCAGAGAGGGCAGTGCACCACATAGTGGCTTTAATTTGTATTGATTGCTCCATCATTTTCTTACACAAACACTGAATTCCTGTCTTTCTCTGCTCACCCAGGCACAAGTGTTGGAACGTTCATCTATGCCTCCGCTCAGAACGAGCTGATCGTGTTGTACGGCCTGGATGGCTGCCTGCTAATCATTGGAGCTGTAGCACTAAACCTCATGGCCTGTGCAGGCTTCATGAGGCCCCTTAACATGCCAGGTTACTACCTCAAACAGAAGGCTGCCCTGGAACGCAACACAGAGGAGCAGCTTTTTGAGAAGCCCCCGATGGATGACCTGAAAATCACAGCAGGTTCCACCTCAACCAATACAGAGAAACCTCTGACGGTGAAGGAGTTGCTCATCATTGTTGATGCTAAAGACTTGGCCGTTCAAACAGAGAAGAAGAAAGGAAGCTTCCTGACTGGGTTGGCTATCATGAAAGTCATCAAGAAGAAGCAGCAGGCTTACTTGAAGTACATGCACTCTATGTATGAGATCCTGCAGGACCAAGCCATGGTGGCCTTCTGTATTGCTGTCTTCCTGTTCAGCCTGGGGGCGTTCCCTCCTGTGCTGTTTATAGAGGATGTGGCGCAGAGTGAAGGACTCATTGAAGAAGTAAGTGTCTTTCCTCTGGTATCAATAGGGGCCATCGCCACTTGCGTGGGTAAACTAGTGCTGGGTATGCTGGTGGACATCAAGTGGATTAACGGCATCTATCTGTATGCCTTCACCATGTTTGTTGGAGGTGTGGCCCTGCTCCTTCTCCCTATCACTAAGACGTATATGGGACTGCAGATCTTGTCTGTCATCCTGGGTTTCTGCTCTGGAAACTGGTCAATCACCTCATACATTACCACTAAGATTGTCGGCTTGGACAGACTGACACAAGCCCACGGCATCCTCATGTTCTTCGGGGGATTTGGGATCATGCTTGGACCCCCTGTTGTAGGTAGGAGGGCTAGTCTTTATTTAAATTTGTAAGCGTTGCTACACATGCAATTATTGGTTAGAAAGAAGAGGTACATTGCTATTTGTATTTGGTGCACTGATAAACCCTGTTTTAAGGCCATGTTTTCAGAGACATTTCAAAATGTTAAATCAGGCAGGCAGGCAGGGCAAGGAAAAGGGCATGTCGACTTCAATAAGCAACCGTCTTGTCATTATTTAGCTGACTGCTGTATCTGTCAGGAATTTCTTCTGTCTCTGCTCACAATGTCTGTTTTTCTCATCACTTTTCCAGGGTGTTTCTTTGACTGGACACAGTCATATGACTTGGCATTCTACTTTAGTGGGGGCTGTGTGGAGCTGGGAGCATTCATTCTCTTTCTGCTCACCCTTCCCTGCTGGAACAAGAAGCACTCCGAGAACGACAGACCAGACGTCCATTACACCAGCAACTGTGACAAAGTTGCCTCTGTAGCCTGAATATAAGCACATTTCATAAGGACTCAAATCTTACCCGTACTGTCCAGCAACTGTCCACTTATAAACTATACCTGAAACCACCTCTGGGAGGTATTTTCTTTTTTTGACTTTACAGGAGTTATCTCCTTATTTCTGCTGCCAGGTTCTAATATACCAAAATATTTGCCCAAGGTTTTGAAATACAGGCCTTCCTTTTGTACTTTGCCTGCATTTTTCAGGTTCAAACGACATACTGCAGATCTTTTTAAAGGTTTGACTTTGATGCCTGTGTTGATTTTTTTATTATTGCCTCATTTTACGAGGTCAACTGAACAATATTGTTCAACTCCCAAATTCTACATTGTGTCTATGTAAACATTGGTTTTCACTTTACTGTAGCTCTGAAAAAAGACATGGTGCCGTTTGTAATACCTGGTCTCCCAGGAATCTTACTAAACGGAGAATACAGGGACTGGAATGAGGGGGAGTGCTTTTTGATAATCGTAATTTTAGCAACACATATTTTTTGTATTTTGGTTTTAATATATATCTTAATTACACCACTATGTATATCTCCAAAGCATCAATGATAGTGAATGCCTGTCAACACATAATGCCTGTTGGAACAATACAAAAGCCTTGCTTTATAGATCATTTTTGAGTTCCACATACCTCCTGTTTCTACATCAGACAGAGACTTTTTGAATACGTTATGCTGATTCAAAAACAAATAAAAACACTGAAGAGATCCTACTGCATTTACAACCTTAAAAGCATGTTGATTCTTATGGCATGATTATTATGACGTCAGCTGGCATCGATTTCGACCGGGCTGGTCCTTTTCCATTATTGTTGTGTGTGGTATATGTTAAGTGTATGCTGTGTGTATGTGCACAGGATTGTGTGTGTGCATTGTTTGATAAACTTTTGTATTAGCACTAGTTTGTAAAATCCTATGTGCTAGTGACTTTCGTATGCACAAAGTCGGCCATCGAGCTGTAAAAAACTGTTTTTGTGGAAGCTGGAAGTTAATTATTGTGATCATAATTGTAATGAATACATTGCAATAGGCTTTTAGAATGACTTGAATTTTGTTGACTACACCACTACAACTGCATTTGTGATAGTTCCAGTTTCAGGCATAAGGGTAAATCTGGGACAATTGCTTTTGCTTTTTGTGTTGGTAGAAAGTATTTACAAGGTGCAGATTAGATACAATTAGTACTCACCTAGAAAAACAGTATGTTTGGCTGTCACCTTTTAGCCATTCTTATTTTGTATGCCAGTATTACAATATTTATGTATGTTATTGTTTTATTATATCATTTTATTAAAAAAAAAGTGCCAATAAAAAATATCTGGATTAATGATAATGAGTGTCAAGGGTTGTGACATATTTATTATAATAGAGTCGAAACTACATTTTGAATCCCAAGTAAGTGGTAAGTAAATATAGCCTTGCGGCTATATTTGTGAGCAGTAAACAGGAACACTGTTGGCAAAGCTCCCATGAGAACATGACAAACATCTCAGCCTATTCTTTCCCACTTAAGCTCCTCTAACAGGAAAACTATCAAAATGGGGGAATCAGTTTCCATATTTTACAGATCAGACAAAGTCAGGAAACCTAGCTTTTGCATCTAGAGCCAGACCATTCTCTTCTCTTTCTCTCTCTCTCTCTCTCTCTCTCTCTCTCTCTCTTTAAAATAAAATATTTATTAAACATTGTGAACAGACAGACAATGAGCAGATCATAGACATTTTATCCTACAATTAAAGTTTCTAGTGTGTAAAAACTACATATCAATCAAATGATATAAAAGTAAATTAAATATAAAACATAAGGTATTTAAATACAATAAATAAACAATGACATGAATTAGCCAAAATAACTTACTCAGGGCCTACAGAAAATAATTCTTTAAAGGTCCCATGGCATGAAAAGGAAAAGGAAAGCTCATTGTAGGACTGGCTCTAGTGGCTGTAATTCTGCACCAAGGCTGAATTTTGGGAAAGAGACATCAGATACAGTATTAGGGGACCAGCAAGGCCTATATAAAAGCATCCAAAGAGCACCATGTCATGGAACCTTTAAAATATAGCAGTGTGCGTTCACTTTTTTGATGGTCATAAGGGTTAATGTATCGATGTACAAACTGAACCAGAAAAATGTTAAGATTTGTAAAACACTTAGAATCTTGCCAACTTTACCAACTGCAAGTATAAGATTAGTCATGTAACTGAAAGGGTTATTACTACATTCAAAATTAGGATCATGTATTTAAGCATCATTTTTATAGAGTGTGCAGTTTTGTTATAAACAAATGTCTCATGTCTCCAAACACAGATGGAAAGATGCTGTTCTCAGTTAGTCTGCTTCTCCTTCTCCTGGCAACCCTGTCACAGGTCCCCATGGTTACGCGTGTGTCACGTGACTAGTAACATAAACAATTTTCAAGGGAGCTAACATTACGGTGGGAAGTAACGTTAATCTAGCTAGCAAACCCCACTCCATTTTATAACAGCATTGTATTTCCCTTAATGTAAGCCTAACGTTGAAATGTGAGGAAGATGGCTGGAATTATTCGTCGTGCGTCGGACTTTCCGAGAGTTTCTGAGAGTAGAGCATCACATCGAGGAGGGAAAAATACGTCGGTTAAAACTGAAAAATGGAGAGTTTTCCCGGCGGTCCGGTGAGCTGAAAATGGGAGCAAGCGCTTCAGTGTCGCTCTGTGTAAGTTTAGCTGCGGATAGCAGTTAGCCGCTAAGTTATCTTATTACATTCTTCAGTTTTTTTCGAATTGAGTTATCCTATGTAGTTAGCTAATCGATTGACGCTAAACCTTGTGTAGAGCAGTATACAGTTGTACCTATTACCTAGCTAGCTAGCTAGGTATGAGGGGCAGAGCACTAACGTTAATGTGATATAACGTTGTTAACGTTAACATAGCCATGTTGTTGCCTCTAACGTTGCTAGTTAAATGTAGCTAACGTTACGAGGACATGCCACTCAGTGTCCTGACTGAATGTATAATTTTATTTCTAAACTAACGTTTTCACATCATAACATGGGTCATGTAATGAAGTGGACACTAGCTAGCTAAGTCATCTGTTGCATGTCCTCATTCCATGCAGAGTGACCCATCTTCATTGAGAATCCTGAGACCCAGTGCTAAGGTCAGCCCAGTGCCCATTGCTCCCACCCTGGTTTCAGAGCCTAAACTGGCCGTCAGTAGTGTATTTGGTGTTACCTTTGAAACACTAAGAGAGGAAGGGCAGATGGTCTGTGGAATACCCCTTGTGTTAAGAGACATGGTGGAGTACCTGGATAAGAATGGTAATTGAGCACATCCTTGCTACTCTTGTTCTGTGACTCCTCTGTTTTCCTGCTCTTTCATTCTCTTTATCCCTTACTTCCTCCATCTTTATCTTCCTATCTCAATGTAAAACAATACTCAAACATCACCTGAATGTGTATTGACTGAATCTACTTCTAATCACAGGGATGCACCACAGAGGTCTTTTCCGCCTGTGTGGATCGGTGGTGCGGACCAGGGAGCTGAGGAAGCGGTGTGACCATGGAGAAAGGGTGGACTTGGAGCATGAGGGAGATGTTCCCACTGTTACCTCGCTCCTCAAACTCTTCCTCCGGGAGCTGCCCACTCCCATAGTTCCCGAACCCCATTGCAAACAGCTGGTTCTGAGCCTCACAGGTGCTACTAGAAAAGCATGTTAGACTGGCATTGTTGATATCAAATTTCATCAGCTTTTACAGAGTTTAATTGTAGGCATGATTAAATGAATGTAATTAATCATAAGTGATGATTGAGAGGGATTACTTTTGTACATGAGCACATACTTCATACATGAGTGAAACCAGTATGAGAACGTCTGGGATGGGAGTTATTCTTATACCAAATGTTTTGGCAGTGTCTGTATTTCTTAGTATGTTTCCATCTCTCCAGCACTTCATCTTCTACAATGGGTAACACATATTTCCTTAGAAGTAGAAGTATAAACCAACAAAGTTGAGAGGTGTACAGCGTCTTGTACATTCTTCAGTATAAATTAATCTCAGTCATCTTCTGTGCTTAATGTCTACTCCTCTAAGTACAGAAACAATAGACATGGCTAGGGCCTTATCTATTGCTTAATTTTATAATAATGCTTTGAGTAACCAACTATTTATTTTCTCAGTAAAATGCAACTATTACTTACTATTGACAAATGCCCATCTCAAATTACTAGAGTCCATAGGGATGCTTTTTCATGTTTTGCTTATTTTTTAGGATATGCAGATGAGGCAGAGATGAACCATTCTCTGAGAGAAAACCTTTGCCACCTCCCTGATGACAACCTCATCATTTTGTCTTACCTCATCCACTTCCTGTCCAGAGTGGCTGCTCACAGCCAATCAAATCACATGCCTGTAGAAAATCTGGCAACCATCTTTGGGCCTTGCATATTTCAGTAAGTTGCTGTTGTGTATGGGTACAGACATCAAGCTTGAGCAAACAGTTTTGTGACATTCACACTTAGTTTTGAAGAGAGCTACAGCTTGATTTCTCCAAAGGTATGATCAAGAACAATCTAGAGTTCAACAAATGAGAGCACAAATGTTCCCTTCACAATTACTGGTTATGGCCTCTCCTCAAGCTTGTCTGTCAGATCCAACAACACAACAACTTCATTTGTCATGAGAGCAACCTTCTAGGTTTCTGGTCCAATTCACCCGCTTTAGTGGTTGTTAGTCTGCTCCATTTTTTCCACAACTGCACCACTTAGTTGGGCTGGAGTCAGGTTTGTCCCTTCAAGGAAATGGGTGTGGATTGTGGTTGGTAACGCACAGCATGGCACACAAAAAGGCCACTATAACAGAGACCGATATCAACAGGATTTTGTCGGTTGCTTCTCCCCTCCTGTTTACAGATTGCAGCCATCACTGTAAACAAACACAATCTCTAGGGGGACACACTTGAAATTCAGTTTTTGCCACAGTGGAAAGGACATATTCTATTCAGTCAACACCCTTTCAACACTCCCCCATCCCTTGATCTCCCAGTCTCATCTATGCCAACCCTGTTTTCTCTGAAACGTAACGGCAGGTCAGTGGAATGTGGTGTTAGTCATGTCGTAAAGTTCAGCATGTGAGGGGAAAATGTCAGATGATTTTAGCTAGGGGAAGAAGAGTTGGTTAGAGGGGGTGTAGGGTTGGCAGCAGAGGCTTGGAACAAGTTGGGGGTGGGTTTGGGTTGTGGTAGCTGCAGAGAGTTGGAAAACGTTTTTTTGTCTGGGTCTGCAGGCCTTCCAACAGGCATTACAACAGAGAAAAAGAGGAATGATAATGGTTTAAATAAAAAGAGAATGGATGAGAGATGCATGTTTAAAACAGTGTCCAGCTGAACAAAGCCATTGTAGCCCAAAATAGTGTTTAAACTACATTTAAGTAAATTGTTCTTGTTTTTGATAGCTCCAAGATTTTAATACTATTGATATAAATCTATCAATCTATGACAGGCATTGTAGCACATGTTCTTGTCATGCAGCATGTGTGACAGTTTCATTGGCCCCCGCCCAATACCTCACGCATATTTGTCATCCAAGCCTCTTAACAGCTTGTTGCCCTCGTATGGGTCTGTTATGTAATCCATGTGTGCAGGCTTCTCCTGTCCTGTCATTCCAATTGACCTGCCCACCATGTAAACAAACATATATTAAGACTTACATTTTCACATTCTGTTCCCTGGGTGTATGCTATGTTAACTTTTACCTACACATCAGATAAAGTCCTAAAAAAACTGAATGGATGTCAACAACAGCATGACATATTGTAAAGAAATAGCTGCTTCCAGGTAAACATGTGAAGACTATGTTGGTCTGAGGTGGCACTTACCTCCGTATTGTGAATGTTATGACCAGAAGCTGCACATATCTCTGAAATTTAGAAGTTACCAATGTCACAGTAAAGCTTTTACAGCCTGGCTGTTTATTTTGGTCAGTGGGAAATGTTAGATTTTGATCTACATTATTCAGTCTGACCAGTTCATCTACGTAAGTTCACTGCTGTATATGCCTCCTTCCACTAGATGGAACCCTTTTCCATTATGTTTGTTACAGCGCTAACCAGAGGACCATTTTGAATACACGCTACATAGTATGTGTGACATTCTATTCCTTTTTCTTCTTTATGCAGTGTTCCTGCAGGACCCAGGATGCTGGAGGAGCAGAGTGTGTGTAATACCCTTTTGCTCCATCTTCTGAGGCATCAGAAGGTTCTCTTTCCAATCCCAGCCGAGGACACGGTGTCCACATCGATCACCTCCTCCTCACCTCCTCCTCCTACTCTCGCTGCTCTTTCACACTTTGAGGTGAACCATGTTTTTCCATGACAGAAATTCACCAATTGAATTTCATGGTCTGTCTTTTTTACACTTAATACATCAGTATCACAGTAAGTGATATAATAACAGCACAACAAACAGAACTAATTTTTATAATTTATACTCTGTTGATCTAGTCTGGCTATCACCAGACCAAGCTCAATCTTTTAAGATTGAACATTAGTCTGGGGAGTCTGCTCTGTATTTTCTACTGCACAAGAGGTGTGATCAACGGGCATAGTTGAAATGACTCTGTACGCAATTGGATAATCCTTCAACCAATCAGACCAACGATCCAGGTGACGTAGCAGCGACAGCGGCATCAACGGGTTCCTGTGCTTCGGTGGCTGGCTTGTTGAATGTAAACAAAAAACTGCTTGGTCGCTTCTCTATCGTCATCGTGTTAAACCCGCCAATAGCGCGCCAGGTGGATAAGCCAGTTTGTGATTGGTTCCCGCAGATTTGTAATGGAAGCAGGAGAGATAAACGTACAGGTATCCATCCTGAGCTGCAGGGCGAAATCATTCATCACAAGTTGTGTCAGCAACATCAGACCTGTATCAAACATGGATGCTACTGCTAGCCACTGTAGCTAGGGAGGTTATCCATTTATCTGGTTTCAGGTCGTGTTAAATGATTAATTATATTACTAGGAATTATTGATATACATCTGGGAAGTACAGACAAAAAGGTGTCAATAAATTCATACTATTAATAAATAGTTATAGGCCGAATTGCCCCTTCTGGCTTTTTGACATTCATGTGAAAACTAAATTAAATTGCATTCTCTGTGGTATTAAAAAGTTCTTTAAAAATATTAAATATAACCCTTGTATAAACCCTGTATATAGATAGTAAATGCATATAGATAATGCAAAGAAATGCTTTGTTTTGGTTAAGTTTTCTTATATTTCTAAAGTGGTGTGTGTATGTGTGTATTTACTCTTGTCCTTGGTAGGTCCGATCCAGCAGCTGTCACTCAGAGCAGAGTAGTGTGGAGAGGTTGGAGGGAGAGACCACTTCAGTCTCAGCTACCAGTGCTTTTCACCAAACAATTTGGATGCAGTGTCAACTCAACAGGTACTATTATCACCTTAGCATCAGTAACTTTGTTACTGCACTAGAGATGGATGGATGGATGGATGGATGGATGGATGGATGGATGGATGGATGGATGGATGGATGGATGGATGGATGGATGGATGGATGGATGGATGGATGGATGGATGGATGGATGGATGGATGGATGGATGGATGGATGGATGGATGGATGGATGGATGGATGGATGGATGGATGGATGGATGGATGGATGGATGGATGGATGGATGGATGGATGGATTATGTCCATGCAACTGTTATTTTCTGCCTGAACCACAGTTAAACTATTACTGAACATTTATGTGGTATTATTATACAAAAGCCTTTCCCTTCATAAATCTGTCCTGGGGGAATGATTAGGACCTGACCTTTTCCCCTGTGGCATTTCACTATTCAGCATCTTTAGTCAGTTGTCAGGTTGAAAGTTGTATCATTGGTGATAAGGCTGAGACGTCATACACAGGGAATTAAGGCCAACCTTTGGAGTAGGGCTCGGTGATGTGGAGAAAATCAAATACCTTGATGTCAGTATTGATTTTTGATAAATAATCATCAGTAATGTGGGTATAATGACTAAGTGGGTAAAGGCAAATAATAGAACAGTTACAACAGTCTGGTAAGTTCAGAAAATGACATCACTTTACTGTAATGCAGCCTTTAAAACCAGGAAAAGACAACACTTATGCCTTATTACGATATCCAAAATCTAAGACGATATCTAGTCTCATATCACGATATCGATATAATATTGATATATTGCCCAGCTCTACTCTGGAGGTCTTTTCCACTCTGTTCATGAAAGTAAAAAAAACTCCCTACAGAAACCATGACATCCAGTATCTGTAGTCAACAGGAAAAAGTGCTGTTGCTTGTATCCATGGCTGACCTTCAGTGTAATGGCAAGTAAAAATACCTTCACAGTTTTGCTGCTTGAAGGAGCAGAGAAGTGGAACAATGGCAAATTGGTCCCCCAGACAGAATCTACATACTAGCTGCCATCTGCTTGTGGGGAACTTTTCCCACTCAGAACTTGGAGGCTGATGTGCTATTTTCATTTAAAATGTTATTTTAAAAATGTGAATGTGGGTTGCCACAAGGTTGCAGACATCAAATTAGATAGTTAGATTCTTAGCTTTTAAAATCAGTCACACCTGCTGAGTGCCAAGTTTTGAGTAGAATATATACCATGCCAGTTTTTTTGTGTTCTCACTGCTTCTAAGTGTTTGGTTTTTTTAGTACTATTAGGGCAAACATAAATCTATAATTTTTCATCTAACAGCTTCCCACTCTCATCTGTTTAGCAGGTGTAAGATGCTGCATCATCCCAACTGTCTATCTTTCTAGACACAGACAAAGCTTTTCCCCTGTCCTTATTAGTCCAAGCCCTCTTTCCTTAACTGAGGGCGTCCAAATAAAATAACTATAAATGTTGGGGTGTAAAAATGTATTTTGTATTTATTTATTTATTTACTGTTCTGACAAGACAAGCAGCAGCATAGGAAGAAGAAGTAACCACATTTCTCATGGTTCCTTTGTTAAAAATGTTCGTCTTAGGTTAAATTTGACATAAACAGAAAAGAATGGGGCTAACTTTTTATTTTATTTTGCACATGTCAGACTGGGATTTGTCACTGGAATGTTGTTCACAATGCCTGGCATTTGCATGGTGTTCCGTGTCGTCATGTCTGGACCTCTATGCTTCCCACTAACGTCACAGTTCAGTATTGATTCTAGTCTAATTATACCTACAAAAGGTTTGATTACAAAACAAGTGTCTGTTTTCTGTCTCTTACCAGTTACACAATATTTAATTAAGAAAAAGGACAAAGGGTTTTCAGGAAGCTATTTACTTCAATAATATTTTACAATAAATGTCTCTTTCATGTAAGTAATTTCATTTATTCCTAAAATTATGACAAAATTATGATTATGTCAAATCTGGATATGTAGGTCAGGAAATATATGTTATTTAACGGTGTTTGTTGGTCGATACACATGAATACTCTTCCCTATGTAGTCACGTTTTTTAATCAGTGTTTAACTTCTTATCAGTAATTCTGGTTGCATATCAGTCAGCGTTTAAACTGGTGTGTTTGAGTGTGAAATGTATGCAGCTGTGTGCACCGTTTATTTATTTGTCAATTTGTGTGAGCTGTCCTGTCTCAGCCTCTTTGGCCTACTTCCACCTATATTACTAAGTGCTGCTCTGTGTGAGTTTATAGTGTGTGTGTGTGTGTGTGTGTGTGTGTGGGTGGGTGGGTCTGTGTGTGCGGGTGCACCGGTAATTGAAGGGGGTGGGTGAGCTCTCTGCCTCCAGGGTGTCACTCGTGTTGTTGACCATCGAAACATCATCATTTGTGCTCTCTTTTCTTTATGTCTTTGGCTTTTTCCGTCCTTTCAAAGAAGCAAGCTGTTCACTGTCACATGTAAATGAGTATGCCAGACTACTGTGAGTTTAGGCGTTTTGGCAAAGGATGTTTTCTTGTCTCATCTGCTTCAGCATCAGTGACAACAACCATGGGTCTACAGTCCTCCACAAGTGAGTGAGATAATGCAAGGCGGTCTTAGACACAGAAGACAATTGTAGTTGCTTTAGAGCAGTCGATAATTCATAAAACTATTCTTAGCATGCTGTTATCTACCCAAAAAGACATCTGTGGTTTGAGAAGCAGGGGCTTATGTGTGCATCTTGCATATCAACATTGTTCACGTTACACTTGCTGTTGTCTGCAATTTTTGTCTGTCTTATTTTTTTTTACCTCATCTGATCAAGCTCCGTAAGATAGAGATAGCTTGAGAAAGGGGAACTTGAAGCAGGACAATTATATTATTTTTGCTGCTGCTGTACTCACCCATCTGCTGTAGGTTACAGCTCTGGAGTCTGGAGTCATACACCGCTTTCAGCTAGTACGTGACCGATGGGCTGTTTTTGGGTCACGTCGTGGAAAATCAGTTGTGCTTGTTTTGGCTGGGAGCAGCTCATTAGAGCTTCATGAGTTGTGTCATAGTGTAGCATTAGATTAAGCACTGCTGATTCATGATCTGCTGAATATTACCTGGCAATGAGGCCCGCAGTTTTCTTAGCGTTTCATTGTTGGACATTCCAGGCTTAACTCATGTTAGCCTTGAGAGATAGATACACTTCAAATCTAATGTGTTAAATTTTACATGTATTGTATTCCTACTAACATAACATGGACTTATTTTAGTTTTATTCTAGTGCCATTTTAAAGATATTTGTTCAATATTCTACTGATTTGGTTGTAATTTGTGTTCTTTCTTTAATGACTTCAAGTCTATCTATCTGTGTGTCTTTAAAAAGTTTCTTGATGTTGTGTGGCCGGGTATCAGTGGTAGTATACTGAGAGGTTTATGCCTCGACACAGAGGTCCAGGGTTCGAATCCGACCTGTGACAATTTCCTGCATGTCTTCCCCCTCTGTCTCTCCTTTCTCACCTAGCTGTCCTGTCAAAAATTAAAGGCAGAAAAGCCCCAAAAAATAATCTTAATAAATAAAAATAAAAGTCTTCTTATTCAAGCTTTAACTCTTTTCAATGTCAGTCTCTCCTCTCTCTTTCCCTTTGTTATTTTTACCTTTTCTGTACCACTTTCTCATGAGGCACCCTTTTATAAAGGGTTTATTCATTGTAATAAGTTGTATTGTATTAATGGTTAATACATATTTTACTAATGTTTTATAGATCAGAAATAAACCATGATTAAAAAAATGTTGGGTTGCCAGGTTGCGAAAAATCCCTATGTCTGCAAGTTGACCTCCTCCAGTGAGACATTTGCTTTAAAACACAGTCACTGTCTTTTACCGAGTCCTTTTGTTCTTCAGGAAGTACAGTGGACCGTTTAACCAATTACCTTCTGGATAAGAAGGCTGCAGAGCATCTGGACTAAACTTTTTCATTTAATTTATCAATGCGGTATTACTGATCTATAAAGCATTAGTAAGGGATTTATTAATAAAGCCATTAAAGGATTAGAAAGTGGTATTTCCTTTTCTATTCCACTCCTCCTGTGTGTGCACCCCTTGGTCTATCTCACTCTCTCACTCTCACTCTCTCTCTCTCTCTCTCTCTCTCTCTCTCTCTCTCTCTCTCTGTGTGTCTCTCCATAGTCCTGACACACTGGCACAGGGTTGTGAAACCAGCTGTGACGTCAGTGCTGACATTCAGAAGCTGATTCCAGACCAGGGGGCTCTGGTGCAGAGCAGTGGCAGTACAGAGGCAGGCTGTGTGCTCTCTGGCCCCACTGACCCAGGGCCAGAGCAACACCAGCGCCAGAGCAGACCATCCCAGCGCTTCCAGGAGGAGCCTCCAGAGTTGGAATATGCCACACAACGGTGAGAAGACACAAAATATTTGGCCCTTTACTTCCTCCTCAAACCTCAAACTTACAAAACATTTTCATTAATACAATTCCTCTACAGTTTACGGAGTGTTTCTTTATCAACAGGACCTTTTCACAGGACAATATACCACCATTCACCTCCATGTCAAAGGAGAAAGAAGAGGAAGAGGTAGTGAATCGAAGGACACCTCCCTCGCGCATCAGAGTCAACTGTTCAACGGTGTGCATTTTTTATTTTGTCTTATTTTGTTTTAGCCCTCATATTCTTTGTTTTTATTGTTTGTTTTTCTTTCAAATGTTTCTCTCCCTGTTTTGAGCCTATTACTCTCTGTTATTAGCTCTTAGTACTCAATATCATTCAGCGACAACTGTTTCTATGATCTTTTACATTTATTTCTAGCTCTATAAAAATGTAGTTCATTAAAAACAGTACATCCACCTGCTGCCCCCTGCATGTGCTGCAAACTCTGTGGAGTGTGTAGTGTTAAATAAAGTAACAAAGCCCTTAATTGTGCTTTTAATGTTTAAAGTTGAAAACCGTTTAGTTCAAAGGGTGAGTCGAAGGTTATATATTATGGACTGAATTTTTTTTCAGGCTTCCAAAGATGCAGGGCAGAAATCATCTGCTTTTGACTGCTGCATAGCGAATGAATCACAGACTCAGCACACAGAGAGGTGAGAGGAACTACACAAGATGACATTTTGTTGCCGTTGTGTTATCCTCCTTTTGTTTCTGCTTTGTACTGGTTTTATTGCAGCAATCATTTGTTCATTGGTCTTGACAGATAAGATTCCAAGTGGAACAAAAATGTCACACTTTCTGCTATTTTTCAGCTATTTGAAATGTAACTAAGATTCAAACACAATCCCAAGTCAAAGAGAAGAACCGTTAACAAAAGAGGCTGTGTGAGAAATTTTGAAGCAGTTAAAAATATATCAGAATTAATTTGATCTGATACCTGTGGACGCTTCATGGTTCATCTCAGTTCAGCTCATCTCTCAGCCCTGCAGTCATTTGAAAAGTAGGTTATCAGAGTAGTGTGCTGCTCAAAGTCATGTTTTTGATATGATTCCAGTCCAAAAAGCACTGACTTGCCACAGGGGCGCACGACCAAGTAGCTACATTAGGTCGACCTAGTCTCACATTGCCAGACCTATCTCCACAGCGCTGTGGAGTAAGGTCTGGCTACACCACAGATATATTCTGGGATAGGAGAAAAAAACGCTCTGAGTTGTTTGCATTTTCTTTAAACCAATCACAATTTTTGCAAAATAGTCTCGGTGAGGAACTTGTGTTGATGGAACATTTGCACCCTGCAAAAAAAAAAAAAACGGCACATATATTAACGGCAAAATATTAAATGAAGTTAGCTGTTCACACAATACAGTATACATGAGCTATTTAAATTAGCTGGATACATGGTTAAACCTAGTTTGCTCTTACCAGTGTATCTTTGTGTGTACTTCGTCCATAGCAATCACCACCTATCATACCCAAAACATCCCAGTTAGATAGTAAATGCCCTAAACAATTTCTTTGTAAATCTTTACAATCATTCCCTCGAAAGAATCAGGCAGGCTTGTCTTGTTGCACAATCCAAATGTTCTTCAAAACTTGCCATGTTCAGCGTGTAGCTTGCTAGCTCAAAGTTTGTTGTTGTTTCCCGAAGTAAAGGGATTGGCAACATACAGAGAGCGGAAGCGGAGGAAATTCACCCGCCAGATGTCAGGCATTTGTCCTGGAAATGTACTTCCGTTGATCCAGACTAGGTCGACCCTATCATGGTGGCATGCTGACTTTTTGTTTGCGCTGCCTCTACAGAGCCACATGACAAGTCTGCTCAGTTATGCCTCATTAGTGTCAGACATGAATAAGCCATAACCTAAATGGCAGTGCCAGATGACCGTCTGGCTTCAAAGCTACAGAGTGCTGGGCAGACCTGCCTTTTGAGGAGATTTGATACAGTTGATTATGACTACAGAGCACAATGTATATTAAAGTCACATGGATTGTGAACCACAGGGAGAAACGGTGTTGTCAAACAGTTTAAGGTTTTCTTTTAATCTAGTATTTAATGCAATTTTAATGTATTTGCCTGATGTTGACATAATTTTCTTTTTCAGCATGCTGTGCTGCACAGAGTACAAGACAGAAGCCAAAACCACAGTATCTGAGAAGGTAAACAGGTCTTTGTGAAGCGTATGGCAGCCATCTCCAAATCATTTCCACTGGCTCTCATTTAAATTAATTCATTCTGTGATAGACAGGTCTGAGAGTTTGTAGCCTCAAGCCACCTACTGTAAATACTGTAAAAATAATGGACGTAGCAGCAGTGATGTCACCCATTGGTTTGTGGACAGGGATGATGCATAGACTGTATGAGTGAAGCCAAAAGTATAGGTCATAAATCCCGCCTAAATCAAAAAGTTGATTTAAAAGGACAGAATATATTTCTATGTGTCATTGTAACCTGCATTTTTGCAAGGGGGAGTGTGATTGTGTCAGTAAGTGGGCTTTGGGAATAAGACTACATCGGTGCGTATGCTGTCTGTTCCTTCAGGGGAGAAGAGGAGGAGGAGGAGGAGGATGTAGTGGTTCTCCTGACAGACACGATTGCAGAGTCAGGAACGGCAGCCATGACGTAAGTTCTTCTTTCCTACAGTCTTTTTAGATGCACAAAATAACACTTTTTTTAGCATGAGGTGAGGGTATCTATGACAACAGGACCGCTGATACCGAGAGAGAGGGAGAGAGAGAGAAAGAGAGAGAGAGAGAGAGAGAGAGAGAGAGAGAGAGAGAGAGAGAGAGTGTGTTGTGTGTGTGTGTTGCTAGGTGTGAGCTTGCTTGCCTGTGGGTGTTTTGCTTCAGTAATAACAGCCTCACTCCTTCCCCTCCATCCATCCTTCCACCTCCTCTGCGTGACGCACAAAGCAGTGTTTTTTTTATGAATGAGCCAAGGAGGGTGAGAAAGGAGAAGCCAAGCCCTGATCTGCTGCTGTTGATGATGATGCTGAGAATGATGTCAGAGCCCCAAACAGAATCTGCATTATATTCCAATCTTCCTGCTGAGCTCAGAATGTTTTCGGTGCATTTTTCACCATGCATCAGAATTCATTGCACATACACCGACTTACACACACACAATCTCACAGAGGCAACCGTGACTCCTGGCAGCTCCATCAAATAGACTCCTTAGCCCGGTCTGACAACGTTGCCGTGGAAACACCTCGTCATATACAGTACCTCTCTCCTCCCTTGCGCGCACACCCACACCACACGCACCGACATGAGCGGTATTCCCACCGCCCACCTTCTTCCATGCATGTTGAATAATTCATGTGGAGGCAGTTTAGCAGCAGAAGTGCTGGGAATGCCGTCAGAAGGAAAACCATGTGGATTTTGGTATTCTCTTTGGGGGCAAGATATACTCTCGCACACTCACACACCCAGAAACATGCGGTGATCTGGGAATCGCAGTGATACTGCTAATGGAATTACATCGTGTTGCTCATCAGGGATCCCACGTTGGGTGCTGATGCACGATAGGAATCTTACTCAGTGGGATTCTTGTCGAGCAGGTTGTATGCCTGGCGAGCTACAGCTACAGAGGAGTCTGTTTACTGAAAATACGCATCACCTCACATGCGCTGCTTGTAATGACCGTTTGTTTCTATCTGCTTTTATAATAGACTGGGAGCCTCGGACAATCAAAGATTTGCTTTTGTTTTTTTGAGAAGTTTGTTCCTCGTGCATTAGCCACCCACGAAAGCAGCCTGCTCACAGAGCTATATTCACTATATTCTGACTCATTCCTTTCTCAGGAGGACAAGACAACCACTCACCTCATCGTGCAACTCTCTGCCCAACCACGCTTCAGCGCCAGAATATGTATTTTCATAGGAGAGATAAAAATGGTTTTACAGGACTTTTCAAGACTCATGAGCTGCATGTGAAACGTTGAAGACTCCCTCCACGCAAACTACGACACATCTTTCTGACTTCTTCTGTCGCTGCCCGTCTGCATCCCTGAAGCCATGTTCTGTTTCTGTTTCCAGAGCCCCTCCCTTAAGCTACAAGCCCTGGAAAGTGACTTGGAACCCCTGCCTGCACCGGTAGACCCCCGAGCTCAGCATAACCTACCTACCCAGCAACAGCCTTTTTGCACTGAAGAGCAGAGCCTTTATTTGACCCACAACCTGCTCCTCCACTTGCCGTCGTCACCACCAGCTCAGGATCAGGTCGACTCATCACAGTCTGGTAAGACAATGGCAATGAAGTGCTGATATTCTGATTTCTGAACTTCCCATGGTAAATATCTATTTGGGGTTGTAAAAGACCATTATCACAAATGTATTTAGACAAATTATGTCAAAAGCAGCTCACAGTACAGTACTTTTAGCTCATTGGGAATCAAACCCCTAACCCTGTCAGTGCAAGAGCCACACTTCATATATACTGTTAGTGCCATTATTTATAGTTTCAAATTTATCATCTGTTTTCATTCAGAGAATTTTCCTAGCTGCTGTAATTTCTTTGGTGCACGAAAAAAGGCCAATAAATCTTGACAGCGAGCTATGAGCTTCATCATTTCCCAGAGCTGGGTGTGTCTTTTCTTGATAAGTTGAGTAACAACGCACCAAGGTACGATGCTGTTACTGTTGCATCACTGCTGTGCTCAGCCACCTGTAACATGATGAGATGGTACATTATATTCAATAATTTTGATATATTGACACTAATGTAGTTTTTTTTATACGTTGTTTTGTCTTGCTGTCCTTTAAAAACATTGCAAGAAAGTGTTTTTTAACCAGAGGTAATAAAAAAAAAAAAACATTCGGATGTGTACTGAATGTGTCACAGACTGACCAAATTATTTTTTCCTAGGAAAGATATTACATGAGTAGTTTGAATTGGAAAGAGCTATTTGTCCTTCTTTCATTATCCTTCTTTTTGTCTCTTTCCCTTTCTTTTTGTTTTATTCCTACCTCCTCCCTCTACCCTTTTTCTCCTTCTTCTCATCTCTCATTTTGTCAGTCTGTCCTCCTTTATTTGGTATATAAAAATGACATTTTGAATGTCATTTAAAGAGTCAAATGAGAAATAGTCAAAATTATTAGAGATTTAAGTTGATATTTTGTCCATCCTCTCTTTTACAGTACACACCCCATCCCCTCATTCACCAGAGTCCAGTCCTGTCCTCTCCACTGCCATTCTTTTTGAGGGAATTTCAGGAAATGACACCCTGCCGAGCCCACCAGGTCCTAAAACCAGCCCACTCCTCTCTTGTTTTACGACGAGCGATTGCCCGGTTCCCTCACCGCGCTGCCCCAACCTCAGTCACAGCCTGCGCTACAACCTAGACCCTGATACAGCCCCTTCTCCACCGTGCTCACAGCACATACGCATGTAAGACAACGGTTTCCTCACTTACTTTATTTAGGAGTTGTGGCTCACAGATGTGATAGTCTCAAATTTGATGTTCTTACTGTACTTCTGGGCCTCAAATGAGAAGTGGTTTGAAAAGATTACAGCACTAATGCTGTACAGATGCAGACTGGAGGATTTCTGAGTGGCTACAATGTTAGGTGATAGTTAGTCAGTCCTTTTCATCATGGAACTGTATGCATCTTTCTGTGTCCAGGGCTCGCAGCACTGTACATACAGAGCCAGACGAAGGCTCTGTGTCCATCTCCGTGCTCAACAGACACATTCACAGCCTGAGGAAGAGGATCAGGCATTTTGAGGAGCGTTTTGAACAGGAGAAGCACTATAAGGTGAGGGAGAAAATTTACAGCTGCTTGCTCAGCTGGAATCTTCTGTCATGATTGAATTGGAAGTTATTGCCTCAGAGTGTGAAGCTCAGTGTTGCCTTTTTCCATAGCCAATAACCACCTCTCACAGAGCTATTTGTTATTTTTAAGTTCTAAAATGATGAAAAGTTCCAGGCACTTAATGCAAGAAACCCTGTTCTGTCACTGATGCTAGCTGTTGTTTTACAGCCGGCTCACAACGACAAGACGGCACATCCAGAGGTGGCCAGACTGATGATGGAGCTCATTACGAGTCGCAAGCAGCTTAAAGGTCAGTTGCATAACCATAAATACACACTCAGACACTTGAATTAATGATTTCAGTGGTGGAAGATGTATTCAGATTGCTTTAATAAAAGTGCAAATACAACATTAAAAAATACTCCCATGTAAAATACCTGGATTTCAAAATCTTACTTAAAGCCAGGGATGGTAATGTTAAAAAGCTAGCAAGATTTGAAAGTAGTAGTCTTTTTAAATAACTGAAGCATTATAAATGTACTTAAAATATGAATATGAAAAGTAAAAGACATATACTCATACTGCAGAAAATGGCCCTTGTCACTGTCATTTATGACATGAATGTTAATTAATGATTGCATCAATGCATAAATACCATTTTACTGTTTTATCTGGTCAAGGTGGAGCTAGTTTTATATACAGCTAGTTTGATTGAGTGGTTACAAACAAATCTTCGCTTTAGGTAAAGCTCTCCAATATTTCATAACAAAATATTTTCACAAAACTTTGTAATCAGTCCAACAGTTTGAGGCCCAAAGAGGCTCTTTTAGGTTTTAACATAAAATCTTAATCTGAAAAGTAAGTACAGCTGTCAAATAAATGTAGTTGAGTAGAAGTATAAAGTAGAATAAAATGTAAATACTGTCTGAAAACTGCATTTATTTACAGTACTTAAATACATTTACTTAATTTCTTTCCACCTCTGAATTATTGCAACAATACCAATATATTTACCAGACAAACAAAGTTCACATTTAGATTCACATTGTCCCTGTTTACCATTTTTTTCTGAACTGCTGTCATCTTTTAGAGCTGAAGCTGAGACAATCAGAAGAACGGGGTGTGAAAGGGCAGGGAGACTTCAACCGATCAGCTGAAACATGCAGGACCAACATAGACCAGAGGGAGGCAGCACTAACAGGGACTGAGCTGCAGCAACTTAACAATAACAGTAACACCAAGCCAAATGTGGAGGAAACTGTCAACATTATAACCAACAGACTGAAGGAAAGACGACGAGAGCTGGGCCTGCCTGATAGCGTCAAGGTTGGTATTGCAGAAATGCTTTAACACTACACTACAAAATATTGTAATATAGGTTTGGTAGTCTGATTCCCTGGGCTGGCAGGAAGAATCTATGTAGAAAAACAGGGTGCTCCGATCAGGATTTTTGGGGCCGATCACCGATCACCGATTGCTGGCAGACGTATCGGCCGATACCGATCACCGATCACCGATCCCTTTTATGAACTGAAAATTACGCCATTACATAACAGTCACACATGTTTAGAGAATGTATCAGGAACTGTTTGGCTTTCTGTCCTAGCTCAAAATCTAAAAAATGTCCTTTCAATCACTGCACATTTCTTCAGCACACACACACACACACACACAGTCAGTCACACACACACACACACACACACACCGACACACACAGTCAGTCACACACACACACACACACACACCGACACACACAGTCAGTCTCACACACACACACACACACACACACCGACACACACACGGGGAAACAGCTGTTTGAGCGGCGCCGGAGCTGCTAGCTACACGACTCACACACACGGACCGACACACACACACACGGACCGACACACACACACACGGACCGACACACACACACACGGACCGACACACACACACACACGGACTGACACACACACACGGACCAACACACACGGACCGACACACACACACACACACGGACCGACACACACACACGGACCGAGACACACACACACAGGGAAACAGCTGTTTGAGCGCCGGAGCTGCTAGCTACACGACTCCGCTCTGCCTTAGCGTTAGCAAACTTTGAAAACTCCTCATCCTCCTTTCTGTGACTAACCTTCAAATGTCTGATGAGGTTGGTGGTGTTGAAATGTCTTTGGAGATTTCCGCCTCGTGGTATTTCCTCGGTACACACGTTGCTAATTGCTAGTGTATTGTCTTTTTCCCAGATAGCAATGAGTCGGCGGACCACCAGCGGTGCTCCAGAGGCAGTAGAAGCGTCAGAATGGTGAAATCACAAACACGTTTGCCGGCGCACCACCGGTGGCAGCCGCTTTTTAAAAGCGGTAGCCGTCTTCCTAGCGTCTTCGTTTCCGCGGCCGGCCGCGGGCCAACTTCTGTTCTGCCACCGTTCAGACACCTTGTAGAACTGCCAGACCGCTGAATGTAGGGACGCCGCCATTTTGAAAATGTTCTCAGGAGTAGTGCGCTCTTAATACATCCGTGGTAGTGCGTCATCTGATCGGCCTATCTGATCGGCCTTTATGGAGACCACCGATCGAACTATTTAAAGCCATTATCGGCCGATACCGATCGGTGGCCGATCGATCGGAGCACCCTTAAGAAAAACAGTAACAGTAAAGACTGGAACAGAGCATTACGATAATCTATGAAATTTGTTGACCGGACTGATTACCTTTTCACTGGTTTTCACTGTGCCTGTATGTGCAGGAGATGTCCCATTTCCAGCTGATTTTGGAGAAGACCAGCCTGCAGAAGTGTTTACTCTACTTTGAGAGTCTGCACGGACGACCAGTAAGACCAGCCTGAATGACTCCCTTATGTTTATGTCTTATTTTTTACTTGATGGCTCCACTTTAGTAATTTAGTTCTTTTCTTCTTGTCCTTACATAGTTGATCTCTTTTTCTTTCTATTTGTGTATTACCACCAAAAAACAAAGTGGTTTCTGTTTGTATCTTTAGAGTACCAGGCTGGAGCGGACTCTGATGAAACCTTTTTATGATCGCTACCGTCTTCTCAAGCAGCTGCTGTTTTCTTCTTCTGCTGTTTCAACAGTCATTACGACCATTGTGAGTAGACATCTAATACTACATTTTAAATAAAAGCATGATAGGATCTCTAGAACTACACAAACCCATGTATTTCACTGGTGTTGATCATAGACTGTAAAAAATAAGGCATGGATAGAACTGGCCATGGCATACAGAAGAGTGTCACTTTCTTGCCCTCTAGTGGCCAGATAGGAGAGCTACACCAAAATATTGTGAGACCTCTAAGTTCATTTAGCCAAATGAATAACGGCAAGACAGATAATGCTGAAATGTTGCTGTTCTTCGACTAGGTAGCTAATCAATTGAAATATGTACCATACCATACTACTGACTAGTTCCCAAAAGGCTGAATAGGTTTTACTTACATCTTTATAAATACTATTTAAGTAGTTTTTAATTATTAATTATTTAATTATAATTAATTATTTTTAAGTATTTTTATTCCTAACTTGTATATATGTTTGTACATTCTCTTGTATTTTTTATTTTTTGAATATTTGTTCTTGTATTCTATCCTATTTATTATTTCATGTGTTATTTCGTGTGTGTGTGTGTGTGTGTGTGTGTGTGTGTGTGTGTGTGTGTGTGTGTGTAGGACGAAGAGGAGGGCTCTGATGACGAGCATCCCAAACAGCAAAGCCCCATGCTGCAGCCACTCCGACTGAAATCTCCCAGGTGTGTGTCTTTAGATGAGTCGCCACATCTGTCTACCCTAGAAATTTCTGAAACACCTCTTGTGTCCCCACTGGAGGAGGTGAAGTGTTTCCAGCCACAGATCATCACCTTGGCAACACTACATGAAGCTTCCAGGTACTGTGTGTGTGTGTGTGTGTGTGTGTGTGTGTGTGTGTGTGTGTGTGTGTGTGTGTGTGTGTGTGTGTGTGTGTGTGTGTGTGTGTGTGTGTGTGTGTGTGTGTGTGTGTGTGTGTGTGTGTGTGTGTGTGTGTGTGTGGCATCAACAGCTCTATGGCTACAGGACATTTTAACAGCTATTCAAATAATAGCTTTTTTTGCTTTGAATTATTTGTTGTCATAAGTTAACACATTTACAGACAATTTAAAAGATCTAAGAAATGTTTTTATTCTTTCTCGACAGACCAGAATTACTGGATCACCTCAGAACGGCACGATTAGAGAAGCGGAGGCTTCACCAGGCGCTTCGAGAGTTTGAGGACCATTTCTACACACAGACCGGCAGGTAAAAGAGACACACACAAACACAAACGACACACACAACACATCCAAACATCTTAGCTTTTTAATTTTATTTTGTCTTTTAATAAACTTGGAACATTTGGTTTTCAACAATGCCTTGTGAAAAACAAAGAAAAAACATCCACAAAAGAAATTCCGTAATGGTACAACAGTGTAATGCACACTTTTTTTTAACGTTAATACAGCACAGAGACGAAGAGATAGACATTTGCTCTGAACTGTTCACATCCTTTGTACTGTACATGTTAGTCCTGCAAAGTAAATACAGCAAGTTTTTGATTACAATACACACTGTACAAAGCTATCTGAGTAAGGCAACATAGGGACTATCAACCAGTTATGGAAGCTGCTGCAGGTTGTTTGAAACTATTGAAGTTTTGAAGTTTGTATCTTTTTTTTTCCTTCCATGTATTGGTAACAGGGCTTGTCAGAAGGAGGACCGGGGACCGATGGCAGAGGAGTACTGTCAGTATAAGAACCTCAAAGCAAAGCTCCGTCTACTTGAGGCCCTGCTTAGTAAACAACAGGACTCAACCAAGACCATTTGAGTCAACTCACAGTGGGGCTTATTTCTTACTGAACAGGACTCGATTATTTTTGAAAAATCAAGTTGTGAAGCCGGTGGGTCTGGTCTTGATTCATGCCATGCACATTATGTTGATGCACTTTACATAAAGGAAACTGATGGAAATTGGTGACAATTTGACTGAAATGCTGCGCAACTGCAGAGTTTTTTTAGTCCCAAAAACACATCCTTTGTGTCATTTATGACTCATCTCATTACAAACCTGATGTAGCAAGCGTATTTTATGTAGCACTAATTTATGTCAAGGATGACGAGCTGTAACAACTTGATGTTAGTTACATATTAGTAATTTTAAGATAACTACGTATATTATGGTACTATGCTTTTTTTCCTTGCCAAATGCTATTTATGGACAGCTTTGTCTATAGTTAATGTTGAAACTGCATTTTTTTTAAAGTGCTATCTTGGCAAAAAAAAGGTATAAGCTTAAATGCAATCAATGAGACAGTCCTTTCGTGTTTGTGCATGTCAGTTTTTTTGTCCTACATTGTGCTATGATATGCATTAAGAAGAATGCCATAGTTGATCTAAATTGTGTATCAATTTACATTGGTGAATGTTGGCATTGTAGTGCAAGTTCAAATGCTGTCAAGTTATCCCACCATTTTGCCTGTATGAAGTTAATTCCCCTAAAAGCAGTTGTTTACAATGATCAGAGCTTTTGACATTGTGCACTTCTGGTTTATATACTATATTATATATATATATATATATATATATATATATATATATATATATATATATAATATGAATTATATATATAATTCACACATATATATATATATATAATTCACATATATATATAATATATATATATATATAAATAATATATATATATATATATATATATATATATATATATATATATATATATATATATATATGAATGTTTCAATAAAAATAAATATTTTTTTCACATTTATTCTTCTAGACACAGTTTATGGTTCTACTTTCTTTCTTTCACAGACTACAATAAAATAAGAGTGACTGTTGCAAAAGGTTGCTATGGTAGAGGTACTGACAGCCTTCGTACTCATGCTGCACAGAGCTGCATCATGCTTTTTTTTTTTTTTTTTTTTTTAAAGGTCAACAAGTAGTTCACACTTGGTCATCAAAGACTTGAGTGAACAAACATTTTAGAGGCTGTTGCATTAGTACTGTTAAGATTCCACAGCGGTTTCACGTCTGGTTTTTAATACCTTTGGTATAAAGAAAGATGACTATCGATGCTGCAGCCCTATAAAATTGTAGTACCAGTCAGTGCCACTAGTAGGAGGTAAAAAAAGAAGTCTGAAATTGTCTACAGTAGAATGAGAAGAAAACTTTTCTAAAAACGACAAACTAAAGTGAAAGTAATTGGAAACAGCAAAATGCGTGTTCACAAATACAGTGGACACTCGGTCATCAGCATATAAATAATAACAAGGCAAAGGTCATTAACAAAATACGTGTTCAAAGTAATCAACAGGAAATTGAATAGAATCAGCTGATGTTTGTTAGTACAGTTAAAGGGTTTGGTCAGTACGCCAGTGTTGACTGCAGGGTGGATAGATCTGTGTGTTGGTGTCCCAGGTTTAGATGTCTCAGGTAATGGTCCCTTATGTGGGATATCTTTAGGTATGCTTTTATTATGTATGTTTTCAACATTTAGGGTAACCCTTTTCAGATGAGGAGACAACGGTGCAGGTGTCAAGAGTGTGTACCTTCCTCCTTTTTTCCTCCACTCTTCTTTGGGAATGACGTTCTCTTCAGAGTACAGAGCGGTGTCATAGATATGTTGGTGTCTGGGAGCCTACTAAATCTGCTGCTTCATGCATGTGTCTGCTTCTTCAGTACATGTGAACTTCCTGTGTGTGTTAAGAGCTCAGTCACCTCTAGTACTTCCCTCCCTTTCCTGCATTCTGCCTGCTCTTAGCGTCCAACACTGATGTTGCAGGTCTTGCAGCTGGGGTCTTTCTTGGCATTTACTGTAGACATGCTCATCAGCTGGTGCCCACTGATCTCAGCCACAGAGCCTAACGCCAGGTCTACGGGCTCCGTGTAGATCACCTCCAGGATGACATCCTGGGCGTGGTGAAACACCAGACTGCCGTCACCCTCTTCACCCTTCTTGCAGGTAAGGAAACGGTTGTTGGTGATGTCAAGCGCAGGAAGCCTCTGCTTACAGAACTCATCTCCCGTGGAGCCCTTTGGCGCCAGGACCAGAATAACATAGTGGTAAGCTGTATACATGCAGTAGAAGTCTCCAAAGTACAGGTTGGTGTCTGGGTTGAAGAGCGTGTCAGCCCGAACCTCAAAGCGGTGGCGGCCGTAAGGGGAGTCCTGTGGAGGCTTGCCTGTGTTGAACTCTGTGTTGCAGCTGAAGTAAATGCCCTCTAGCTTGCCACTGATGGGTGAGCCGTGGCTGCCACTGTTGTCTTTCACTGACTGCAGCATCCGGCTCTCCTGCGCCTCCCTAGAGTTTAGAAGAAGAGAATAAAAATTGGCTTTGAACAAACACAGTTTTGAAATGCAGTTTTTGTGTTCCCTCTCAGGAAATCAGTCATTTTGGAAATGCCAGCAGAAAAAAATTATAAAAAAGTCATAGTATAGTATGTCATAACAAATTAAATAGTCAGTATAGTATGTCATAAAAAAGTCATAGAATAGTATAGTGAAGTGTCATAAAAAAGTCATAATATAGTATGCCATAAAACATGTCATAAAATGTCATAGTATAGTATGTCATAAAAAGTCATAGTATAGTATGCCATAAACAATGTATAAAAAAGTCATTAAAAAATGTATAAAAAAAGTCATAGAATAGTATGCTGACAGCAGACAGCATGACACATGGGGGAAAGCTGATTAAATGTGTAAGATGCAGCCAGAGTCTCATAACACAATGAACTGAATGGAATACATATGTAGTTTCACTATTTTTGGAACTGTAATAACATTAGCTTAGTCAAGTTTGTCTCACAGAAACCTAGTGTGAGAAAAAAGCTCCATTGAGAAACTAATGTCTTTATCATTATGACAAACTGCTAGAAAACAAACAGATGCATATTCAAAGTAATGGCAGCTGCATATCTTCCCCACAGGAGTGTAATTACAATTCATAATTGGAGCTTCGGAGCTCAGATTTACTCTATCACTCCAAAGGTTGTAATTATATCCTTAATTGATGCTTTGTTGTGGGCATTATGGAGTTAGTCAGCTACCACTGCAGGTCACTGGAGCAGAGGCCTTATCAAGTGGTAATGTCAGTACTGTTACTCCCCACATGATGGTGCAGTTTAACAGAAGCACGTTCAGTACACTGTAGCAGATGCAACTCTACCAAAGGGTAGAAGTCTATCCAGATGACGTCATGCTGTAAAGCTCCAGAAAAAGAGTGCTCAAAGGCTGTAGCTTTAGTACAGTAATGTGCTTTGTCAGACGTAGAGCATTGACAGAAGATATGAGGAGAAAAGACAGCACCATTACAGGGGTAGGACATCAGTGACACTTTAACTTACATTTGCTATATGTTTTGTAAGATAGCACAACTAAATGTCTTAGTTTGTGATAACTCCACTGTATTAATGCAACATAATTCAGATTTACTTATGTCAGTGACAGAGAGAAGGACCCTAAATAAACTGTTTGTTGTACATCATGGACAATGCCAGCCACCCTCTGCACAGCACATACACTAGGCAGAGGAGTATGTTCAGTGGCAGAATGCTGTCTCCATCCTGCTCAACAGACAGACTGAAGAAATCTTTTGTCCCCCAGGCCATACGGTTGTTCAGCTCATACCAACAATGGTGAGGTGAAATTGATTGAATGTTCACCTGCATTACTGTATGTCATCAGGCTGCTGGGTTGTCAGTCAGTTACTGTCTGTGTTAGCCTTATTCAAAATTTGCATTTGTTTATATATTTATCTTCTATTTGTATTTATATTATCCACAGTATTCATTATTATTGCACTGTTTTTACTATCTATCTATCTATCTATCTATCTATAATGAAGTGAGCGACTAACCCCACACGCTCTTGAACTCTTGTTATGTCAAATAAAAAGTCATAAGAAAATATCATAATGAAACGTTTTATTGTCACCTTTTTAATCACTTTTACTTTATTTATTTATTTATTCATAAATAAGGTGCAAAAGCACTTATGAAAGCATGGAACCACCAGACAGAAGACACATGCAGCTGTGGAGCAGTACAGACAATGTCCCACCTACTGGAGTGTGAAAACGCCCCCCAGTGCAGCCCCCATGACCTGTCTGAACCGACCCCATCAGCTTTATTGTCTTCTGGGTATCCTGCTTTTGCTTTCTGGGTCAAAGCACTTTGTAAATTCTGTTTTTAAAGGTGTTATATAAACAAAGTTCTTATTATTATGAAGTATGTCATAAAAATATTAATAATATAGTATGTCACAAAAAGTCATAGTATAGTATGTCATAAGACATGTTATAAAAAGTCATAGAATATTATGTCATAAAAGGTCATAAAAAAGTCATAGTATAGTAGGTTATAAAAAATTATAAAAAGTCATAGCATAGTATGTCATAAAAAGTCATAAACAAGTCATAGTAGTATGTCATTAAAAAGTCATAGTATAGTATGCCATAAAAAAATTATAAAACAGTCAGTATAGTATGTCGTAAAAAAAGTCATAGTATGTCATAAAACGTCATGAAAACTTCATAGTATAGTATGTCATAAAAACGAAATAGAAAAGTCAGTATAGTATGTTGTAAAAAAGTCCTAGAATAGTATGTCATAAAAAATTAATAAAAAGTCATAGGATAGTATGTCATGAAAAAGTAAAAAAAAGTATAGAATAGTATGTCATGAAAAATTAATACTATAGTATGCCATACATTTTTTATAAAAAAAGTCATAGTAAAGTATGTCATAAAAATGTAATAGAATAGTATGTCATAAAAAATTATAAAAAGTCATAGGATAGTATGTCATGAAAAAGTAAAAAAGTATAGAATAGTATGTCATGAAAAAGGAATAGTATAGTATGCCATAAAAAATACAGTCATAGTATAGTATGTCATAAAAAAGTCATAGTATAGTATGTCATAAAAAAGTCATAGTATAGTATGCCATAAAAAATGTCATAAAAAGTCATAGTATAGTATGTCATAAAACGTCATGAAAACTTCATAGTATAGTATGCCATAAAAAAGTAATAAAAACTATAGTATACTAGTACTAGTATACTAGTAGTATACTATAGTATGCCATACATTTCTTATAAAAAAATCATAGTATAGTATGTCATAAAAAATGTAATAGAAAAGTCAGTATAGTATGTCATAAAAAGTCATAGAATAGTATGTCATAAAAAAAATTATAAAAAATCATAGGATAGTATGTCATAAAACGTCATGAAAACTTCATAGTATAGTATGTCATAAAAATGTATAAAAAAGTCATAGTATAGTATGTCATAACATTTTTATAGAAAAGTCAGTATAGTATGTCATAAAAAAGTCATAGAATAGTATGTCATAAAAAAATTAATAAAACATCATAGGATAGTATGTCATAAAACGTCATGAAAACTTCATAGTATAGTATGTCATAAAAATGTATAAAAAAGTCATAGTATAGTATGTCATAACATTTTTTATAGAAAAGTCAGTTTAGTATGTCATAAAAAAGTCATAGAATAGTATGTCATAACAACGTCATAAAAAATGTATAAAAAGTCATAATATAGTATATCATCGATTGAGTGTTTTATTGTTGATTTTGTAAGGTGACCTTGAGTGTTTTGAAAGGCGCCTATAAATAAAATGCATTATTATTATTATTATTATACAAAATTATAAATAGTATAGGTTGTCATAGTAGATGTCATAAAAAGTCATAAAAAAGTCATAGTATAGTACCGGTATGTCATAAAAAGTCATAAAAAATTCATAGTATAGTATGCCATAAAAAAGCATAAAAAAGTCATAGTATATTGTGTCATAAAAAATAATAAAAAGGTCAGTATAGTATGTCATAAAGTCATAGAATAGTATGTCATAAAAAGTCATAGTTTAGTATGTAATAAAAAGTCATAGTATAGTATGTTACATAAAGTCATAAAAGATCATAGTAAAGTATCCCATAAAAAATATAATAACAAAGTCATAGCATAGTATGTCATAGAAAATATAAAAAAGTCATAGTATAGTATGTCATAAAATGTCATAAAAAGTCATAGTAAACTATGTCATAAAAAATATAATAAAAAAGTCATAGTATGGTATGTTACATAAAGTCATAAAAGATCATAGTAAAGTATCCCATAAAAATATAATAACAGTCATAGCATAGTATGTCATAGAAAATATAAAAAAGTCATAGTAAACTATGTCATAAAAAATATAATAAAAAAGTCATAGCATAGTATGTTATAGAAAATAATTAATAGAAAAAAAGAACATTATTTAAAAATGCAAAGAAATTGGGGGGAAAGAGTTGAGTAAAGCAATGCAGACATATTTATACACAGCATTTTGAATTAATGGTCTCAATTTAAAATCAAAGAAAAGATCAAAATGAAACTATACACACACTATACATACACTACATCTCAGTAATAACGAGGGTGGGCTGCCTACCTGGCGTGGTCGAAGTACTCTTTATTCTGGTTCCTGTAGAAGACAGAGAAACGCAGCATCCGGCCGGCGATGACTTCTGCCTTTTCCAACAGCTGGTTTAGATGCACTGTGGAATAATCTGGAAAACAGACACAACACATATTAAAGTGAAAATGAATATGCTGTCATCAGGAGGATCGGACATCAGTGTACAAATGTCATTTGTAGAAATTCAATTCTTTAATTATAAATAACAAGAGTGACTGTGTGCACTGGCTAGTATATAATATGAACTGTGCATGTGTACTCAAGGACCCTGAGATCCTTCCATTCTTAACTTCTTCATATTCATAGCTTAAAATGACTCAGCATTATACGTGGTGAGTGAAAGGAGACTGTATTATATATATAACACAGTCTCCTTTCACTCACCACCATGTAAGCAGGTCTGCCAAATGGGTGTGGATTTTATCTAAAGTATATATTAAGTTTCATAATGATAGAGGCTCTTTTTACTCAACTATTGGAATGATTGCCATGAAATTTGGTACATATACTTACTCACAGGATGCACTGTAATACATGTATTGATCCCCTCATCAAGTGCCATCATCAGGTCAAAATTACATTCCCATCAGCCACAGCTGTACTTGTACTGTCAAGTATACAGCAGGAATAAATGGCAGTTTAACAAATTAACTGAGAGGTTTAACAGTAATTAAGGGTGTCTGACAGATGATTTGAACCATCATATTTAAGCAATCCCCTTCATCATTTTTTGTATCTTCACTCTATCCCTACCTGTTCTCCTTCCCCCCATATCAACTGATGCTGCCATCATCTCCTCCCCCTTCTCCCCTCCCCCACTCTAAGCCACAAGCATCGATGTTGAACTTGGTGACCTCTGCATCAGAAGATACACAGCACAGCTCCCCTCCTTCCTTTAATCCTTCTTTTCCCTCACTCTCCCCTCCTCCATCTCTCCATCCATTTTTCCCTCCATCCCCCCCCCCTTTAATATCCTATTTTCCTCTGTAGTTCAGTTCAATACAAATAAAAAAATTACGTGTACTCATGGTACTGTAGCACAAGCAGATGCATACTACTCACCAGCAGTGCAGAACTCGATGATCTCGCTCCACTCGGAGATGGCGTAGTCCCCGTCAGTCTGTTTTGATGCCGTTTGGACAGCAACGGTGTACTCTGTGCGTGGGCTCAGGAACCAGTGGCCCCGAACCGTCATGGGCAGAGGCACTGCCTTGGCTACAAGCTTGGTAGGAACATCCTGGATGGAGGAAGGGATGGAAAAAGGAGGTATACGATGACAGGAAAAAAACTGGTCAGAAAGAGATACTCCGGTTATGGCTTTCTTTTAGCCACACACAGGAATTTGCAGACCCCTGCTTGTATGTAAACACACACATGCACAAATGTAATGTACCAGACTGCAGTTTATACCTGTAGCTGCCCTTTTCTTTATGTATGTACAGAATATTCTGTACACGTCCCCCCCCCCAAGCCTCAGTGGGCCGTAGCAGATCATTGATTGGACCGTGAGCCCCTGCCTAGCAACAGAGTCAGCTCATTTATCCACCAACACTGTTGCTGCACACCAGCCAAAATCAAATACTAGTATGGGTTTGTCCGCTATAAAGAAGAGAACACTCACAGCACCCAGGAAGTGACTGCAGGAGGAAAGGAAAGAGGCTGATGAAACAAGTCTGTAAGATTGACTGACTGTCCAGAGAAAGAGCTGCAGTCGTCCTGCTGCAGGTGAAATTACTCTCAGGCAGAAAGGGCTGTGTGAGTGATATTAGCTTTAGAGCTCAGAGCGACGGCTCGCTGTGGAGTCTTCGAACAAAACCATATTGAAGTGGTTCTTTTTGCCTCAAGCGTGAAAGAAAGGTTATCTTAAAAGGTAAAACACACCTGTGTTACATGTTTCAGCATTTTTTTTCCCTAACATCAAGGATTATCATACCTAGTGTTACCTTTTAAATGTGTTTATCTGTACTGATTCAAGCATTACCTTGTGTTTGAACTTGTTTGAGTTTTTGTTCTCCTTCTTGTTCAGGTCAATAAAGTAGTGTGTGATGCGCTCCTTGTTGCGCGGCTCCATGTCCCAGCAGATCTTGAAGGAGTCGCAGGTTATGTTGCTGATCTTGATGTTCTGAGGAACAGGGAGCTCCTCCATCTCGGAGATGCTGCCATCCTGGGATTTACTTCCTGTGTAGTAAAAAGACAATGAGCAACATCGATATTAGTAATGTCAAATAGAACAACAGGAATCCTAAGCTTATTTAATTATGAAATCAGTTTTGAATCTTTGCTTCCAATAACTTGTAAGGGACATTTATCAGTGATCGTAAATCACGTTCTTATTATCTGAGAAAATTGAGGACATATTAAGTCGGTAGTGCACACCTTTAAATCCTGTATCTATGGCCATCTTTTATTCAAATCTCAGAAATATATTTTGTTTCGTCGTACACAATACTATTACAGTTTCTCAGTAATTATTTCACAGACAGTAGTACACACACACACACACACACACATACACACACACACAGAACTGCTTGCTGACTGCAACATATGTTGCCATGGAAACACATCAGTCCCTTACCACACACACACACACACACACACACACACACACACCTACTGTATCTGCTTTCCAGAACATATGTGGCATTAAATATTTCAAACGCTGCTGATTGAATCTCCTCTCCTCTCTAAAGAGATGGATTCATTTGTAATCAGCAGTAAGATATAAAAAAAAAACTCAGCTACCACAGTGCAGGCAATACACATGAGCCTGCAGCAATAACATTTAAAATGCTACTGTACATCACAGAACTTCAGCCCTTCATTTATGTTGGATCATTTTGTAGCATATTTGGCCTAAACATAAAGGCCATTGCAACATAATTTTATATATAATTTATTTATAATTTATAATTTATAAGGTGATAAATCGTACATTGCTCTGAGCTCCATTGATCTACGTGCATTAGTCAGGTCCCTGTACAGTAAGTAACATACATATAGAAGAGGCGTACAACCCAAAGTGCATACTGAGGCCAGTGAAAATGTGAAAACAGGGTTGAATGAGAGCTCTGTAGAATTAGGATGAATATAGACCTTGTGTCACACTCAGGGACGACCACTTGGCATGGCAACAATGTGTTTTCTGTGCGCAATCTGGAGGTCTAAACACGAGAGTGAGTAAAATACAAGAATTTGGGAGTAATGCACAACAACGCGACAGGATTCTATAGAGGAGTAAACAATGGCAGAGGCAGCGGAGCATGGAACATCCATCTCCGCTCATCAGCTCAGAGAGGGCGGCATAAAAGAGTTATCCCATAATTGGGCTATGTGGACTCTCCTGTCTCGCCTCCACACAACCCTCCAACAGTGGAGCATTTGTAGATTGATTCATTTTAGGAAAGTAATTCCTACACCCAAAGTGTATCTTGCCATTGAGAGTTGAAAACAGCAAAAGGCAGCTTAGCCTCACATTTTTATGCTGGCTTGGCTCTTTTTTCCAAATCATGGCTTAAATGATCCGTAAGAGACTAATGTATGTTCTTTACCACCAGATCAGATCAGACCCCCCGCTTACTTTTGTCCTTATCCCTAGTTCCTAATCGCAACTAGCTGATTACCAAAACTAATCATCTTCAGCCTAAAAAGAAAGGCTGCTTGGACCACAACATAAATATATCGTATGCACTTTTAGAGTGGAAAGATGACTTTTCAGTGATGAATAGAAATCTTTGAAAATTGAAAAAAAAACTATAAAAGTCAGTGTATTTTATACAGGATTTGTAAGGATTTATCTGGATTTACTGCACATGGCGGAAACTAAATTTCAGTGCCACTGGATGTAGGGGATTCCTGAGTGTGTCAACATGTAAACAGGCCTGCAGTTACATCCTCAGCCTAACTGCACTACGCTTAGCTCTCAGATCTATAACGCAGGCACTCATACTCCTCCTTGCTTTGATTTGTGAAAACATCCCATCCTGCTACTCGTCCATTTGAAGCCAATCTCATTCTGAGAGGGTCAACGCGGACATGATGGAGCAGACCTCTGTCAGAAAATGCTCCAATGAGTCAGCATGGACCAGACAGTAATGTCAGCACTGTATCATCCCACCTGAGACTTTATGTTGCTGACCTTTAACAAAAAGCAAGAAAAAGCGTGAGGGAAACATGAAATGTACTCAAAGGAAGTGAAATAATGCCAAGGATTTCTTTTGCCAGTTCCCATACAAATACTGAGTAATAGACAGTAGAAGTGTATTTTACAGGAATAATACCACTACTAGGTGTCTCGGGTATTCTTTTATGCTGGGTGATCAGACAGCTATTTTGTGCCGATTCATCACAAGCAGTCATCAATTATGACAGATCATAAAACATAATCTTTAAGGTCACTCACTACTTCAGGACACCATCAGTATATGACACAGTATAAACACTAACCAAAAACAAACACCAAAGAGGAAAAACCTGCTAACTCAGTTGCTGTGTTGTGCCTGAAGCAGAGTAACTTCCTTGTCTCGTAAAATGTTAATGTCAACATCAATGTTTCCCTTAAATACTCTGAAAGCAGACCCCATGCAGGTCTTTGCCCTCCCTGCTCCTTGTAACTGCACTGTGCTGATTTAGCTCCTGTTTACTCTAATGCTCTCCTAAATAACCTGCAAATGGAGGCATTGCACCAACACAATGGAGCTTTGCAAATGTAGTCAGATATTGCTTACATAATACTCTTAAGGCTACGCAGTCAAGCTGAAGGCGATGTTATCGGGGAAAAGAAGCTGTGAAGGCTTGAAGGTTTACTGGGCAAAAACAGAAATCCTCTTGAGACAGACAGAAATCTGCAACCACCACTGTTCACTGTTCTGTATGTTTTTAAAAAGGTAAACAATACAAAACCTTAACCTTAATATATAGGTTAAATAATTAAATTAAGCCAACATATTAACAAATTATGATCAAAATTAATGAATAGATTTACCTACAACCTGTTCTAAATATGAATCTGATTACACTTATGAATACAATGTGTAACAAGTAGCCTTACCTGCAGGTAAATACGCCGACACAGTGCTAAGCTGCGCTCTGCATCTTCTGGGACTCTAAGAGCGCAGGATAAAAGATGGAGGAGCAAAAGCCAAGCAGGATGAAGGCCAGGTGGTAAGGGAGAGTCATTTACAATCTCACACGGGAGGCCTAAACCCTCAGTCTGACTTGCATTTATATGCTAGTATTGTACCTCAGGCTACTTGCACTGTAGATAATTCATTTAGTTGAGTCATAATTGTTTTGCCATGGAAGCCATTAGGCTCTAACAAACTTATCTTACTATGTATTGCATTGTATTATAAGGCTGTGCAGAAGGCGGAGGGTGGGGGATTTTTGCTTCATCGTGATCAAGCAAAATTAGTGTGTTTTAGCCCTTCTTTAGGAGCTTAAGAGCACATACTACTCATGCTGTGCACACATGTGCATGGGGTTCAAGATGACATAGGAGCACTGTACATGTTTGCACAACAATGCAGGACACAGAAATATGTGCCCTATAGCTAAATAAATAAATTTAGAAGATGGAAAGCCTACTCTGATGAATCAACTAAGCCCTATCAAATGGACCTTATTGGGTATTGGCCTTTTACTCAGTGTGCATTCAAATGCCACAGTGTAGAATAGCAGTAGATGCAGAAAGATCAATAAAAACCTTGTTAACATGCATACATAGGGCCATCCTAATGGCTCTCTGTGGTAGGATTTGTTCCAGTCCTACCTGGCTTAATACTGTGAATTACTTGTTACCGGTGAGTCTCAGAGTCTCCTACTTTTTAAGTTGCAGTGTTTGGTCCAAAACTGAACTGTAGACATGAGCAATGTAACACACTTACTAGACATCAATGTTTGCAGACCTTTCAAAATCATGCCTTTGTTTCGCTCAATGCACAGGCTAGACTGAGACACAGAGCATAAACAATGCTCTTTTCATCAGGCTTACAGTCTGTGGACCACCTTTTACACATCAATAAGCCCCCGAACAGCAAAGAAAAAAAACCTAGTAAAGACACTTTAATAACACAACCTTAAGAGATAAAGTGGACTCGTAGGAATCAACCCTATTCATCCCTATTCTTCCAAATTAATTGAATACAGAGGACCTTCAGGGAAGGACAGATCTGTTTTTTCTAAACTTGCCCAAAACCATAATGAGTCATAATTTCTCATTTGCATAGAATATGAATTCCCAAAGAACAGGCTTGCGGTTCAAGTCTTGAATAGAATTGTGTATAGAAGGATTTTATATAACAGTCAGGCACTGAAAAAAACATTTAAAAAAGGAAAATAAGCATAAAAGTTTGAAGCAGGTTTTAAGGGTCAGACTGCTCTTCAATCAATCAAACAAAGAATGTTCAGAACTATGTAATGCAGTAAAGTCCATTGCAAGTGAATATATTAGCCAATAAGTTGCTGCATAATACGTACATGTAACTCTTGCCAGCACAGTCATGGTACACAACTGCTCACACTGAAAATTGGCCATACTAAAATGCCAGCTTACTCAGACGATGCTGTACGTCATAAGGCCATGCTGCTGTTGTGTTCAAACATATTGGATAAGCTATAAACAAGTTATCACAGGAGTTACATGCTATACAAGACTATAGTCTAGTATCTAGTATCTTTGTGCAGCTTTGTGAGACTACTTAGACACAGCGGTGCTTTGAGCTAAATGCTAACGTCTGCATGCTAATATGCTCACAATGACAATGGTAACATGCTGATGGTGTTTACCATGTTCACCATCTCAGTTTTACATTTTAGTATACTACTATTTGATCATTAGCAGTAAACACAAAGTCCAGCTAAGGCTTATGATAATATCATTAAGTTTGCAGGTATTTGGTCATAAACCACAGAGCTGGAAAAAGAAGAAGAAATGATGATCTAAAAGTGAAGGGATCCCCAGAGCTATTACAATTCATCCTGAGGGGAACATGGATGTGTGTACCAAATGTAATAGCAATCAATCTGATTGTAGTCGAGACATTTCACAAAACAACCCACAAATGTCAACCTCATGGTGGCACTTGAGGAAAAGTCAGGTCATGTTGAGATATTTTTGTCTGGACCAAAGAGGTGGACCAGCCAACAGACCAACATTGCCATCCATAGAGCCACATTGCTAATGTGGCTAATAAAAAAATCTTATGATAATGTCTGAAATGCAGCACATTTGGCCCCTTAATAATAAGTTCTCCTCATTACCTTTTTTAGTCTTGCAAAATGTCTCCTCAGGGTGTCGAAAAGTAAAGCCTTTTGTTCAAGCCTGGAATTTGAAGAAAATACGCTGTTGTCAACTAGTAATTGGCAGGCTCGACACTGAGGGAGCTTTTCTTCAACTTAACACAGTTAATGGTGAAGTTAAGGTACCTTTAGCAGATGGTTTACTATCTATCCATCTATCTGTCTATCTATCATGGGAACACACACTGCCAGACTGACGGTGCCACAGCTAGAGCTGCAGTATTTCTGGCAGGGAGATTCAGACAGTGCAGACACAGTACTTGGCTGCATAAATGGCAGTCATCCATCATGACAACTTAATTATGTCAACGGCCACAGACTAAAGGCCTTGCAAGACATGTCGTGTGTATTTCATTACCCCCTGTAACTACACATTAAATGTGAATATAAAATCAAAATGGTGGTCTCAGTCAGCCTTCCAGAGGTTAGTGGCAAATTTGGAGGCAGTCCTGAATGACTAAACATCCGCACACCAGCAGCAGAGACTTCTGTAAATGTCTTACTAGTCATCACTCTTAGCAAAACATTCCTTACCCCACACTTATTCATGTCACATCCCCATCACTAAACTGAACCATTAAGGCTGCTCTTACACAGGGCACACACAGAAACAACTTGTATCCCACTATTTCTTTTGTGCATTGAAATGCTCAAACAGTCCTGTGTGTGTGTGTGTGTGTGTGTGTGTGTGTGTGTGTGTGTGTGTGTGTGTGTGTGTGTGTGTGTGTGTGTGTGTGTTGTGTGTGTGAGAGAGAGAGGCACTTCCCCACTGAAGCTGTATGCATTTCCATTTGCTAGGTCAGCATAGGCACATAAGCCTCTCATGCTGCTGATTAAATGAATTAAATATTAATGGATTTGGGAGATAAATTTAGAAAGCTATATGGAACTGAAATAAATACCGTCCTTGGCAAGACGTACGTATTGACAAGATTGACAAGGTCTATTTCCAAGAAAGCGAAAAGTGGGCTATGCAGGCTTCTACATAGGGTGTGGCAGGGGAAGTGTAAACTAGACAGTAATTCTGGAGGTCATTTTAAATGAGAAACTGCTACACCAAAGTTTACGGGTTGGTCAAAATAGCAGGAACACTAATAAAATAAAATAAAAACACCACAAAGCATTCTCAACAGAATTTAACATTACAAACTTCACGTATTTACTGGATTGCATTTTATAGTGTACATGTATGTTAATGTGTCCATTCAACAGTTTAGTAACCAGACTGAATAGAGCAGATCATCTGCATAACAAGCTCAAGAATATTATCCACAGTAATAAGTCAATGTGTGCATATCTAATATGCAATATAGGCAGAATATAATGTCACTGGCACAAATGATAACATGAGTCGTACACCATCAGTACATGAATTATCTGTATATATATTACTAAATATTATTAAAATATTATATATATATACATACACACACACATATATATATATATATATATATATATATATATATATATATATATATATATATATATATATATATATATATATATATATATATATATTACTAACAATTCTAGAAACTACTGTGCTGTACTACAACCCCCAATTGCCCTGCCGAATCTGCACAGAAAGTGGACATTGTAACAGTGTTGCTCCATAAAGAGAGTGTATGTGGGTGTCTCAAGGACACAAAGACACTATTTACACTGGGTAATCTACTTGATAAACAAGTGCTGCAAAGACCAGTAAACCTGCAGCATAGGAAGCACAAAGCTGGCACAGGATCCATTAGAGAAGTCCAGCCCCAGCCTATATACCATTATTAAAATTACAGATTTAGAGCAGGCCAACAAAGCACTAAGAGGATATAAACTGCGTCCTGCTGTAATACATTATGAGGAGCAGCTCAGATAGATGAGAAAATGAGGCAGTGTGGTACAGTGACTGCACTGTGGTCAGATGCTGGGGGTCCTTTGGGGGCTTGATGAAGACACACCATTGACTCCATGAGTGTATTAACTGGCCAATTTAAATACAGATAAAAAACAAACAAAAAACTGGTAAAGCTAAAAAAACAAAAACACAATTAAATCCATTCAGCTGGGAAAAAGTGTGATCTCATTTCATTGCTATATGTGACTTAATCTACAATCTTAATTAAAAAGAGATCTCTGTGACCATGCATCAGATGTGGAATCAGTTGTGTGTAATTGCACTGATGGGTGTGTAGGGCTGCACCGCCTGTGCGCACACATGGGTGCAGCCATGTTTGAGTCTCTTATTCTCTTCTGATGATGACTTGCTTTTTTCCTCCCCACCATTAAATTCGCATCAGGGTTCAGCCGGCTCATGTAAAAACTGCTCACCCGCTCATTATAAAACTAGTTTATAGATTCCTTCTAATCTAGGATACACTTTAAATCAACTCTTTGTTTAATGGTAGCCTATATATCCAGAAAACTTTTGAATTCAGTTAAGTCAACCACAGACTATCCAGCATGGATGCAGCTGGATGACTTGATGAATTAAAAATGAATAAACGCAGGGGGGAGTTTTTCTTAAATTGAGGGTGGGATATAAGATTAAAAACCTATTTTATAGTCATAAAAATGTACAGGATGTCATGTGTATATAAATTGATTAAGAACCAGGTTATAGGCGGGGTGGCTGCCAGTCTCTGTCCATGTCTTTGGTGCTGAAATACAGACACTCACTTATAGACACATTGTTTCCTCGCCTGTGCATGTTCAGTTTGCAGATTTCTTTTGAGCACAGTCATCTCTCTTATGAATGAACAAAACCTCGTTCTCTCACGCTCAAGACACTCAGCTATTCCACCCACGCACAAGCGCACCATCCATCCATCCAGGGAACCGGCGAAGCGACCGGTGTCGGCCCCTACTCCTTTCAAACACACAGTAAGGGTACAGCATGCAACTCAAAACAATGACAAAACAGACTGTATGCGTTGCAGCGGCTCTGAAGTGAACAATAGGGCCGAATGCACCCATATTATTCGCAAACACCCCAGTAAAAAGCAGACAAACCTCTGCTTACCGTCTCGCTCGCATAACTGTATGGCGTCCAAGCTCAGGTCCTTGATCATCCCCTCGCAGGGACTTAATGGACTAGTGATGTTGTGCGCCAATCCTGGTACCTCCATCTCTGCAGAAGAGCCTGGATAATGCTACTGGTGAAATTGCTGTCGCTCGTTGAATATCGCCCACGGGACTTGCACAGCAGAACGGTCGTCAAGGAAAGAGAAAAGAAAGAGAGCGGTTTCCAATCAGTCCCCTGCTAGTTCCGTCGCTCACAGCTCTCCTCTCCTCTCCGTCTCCTGGGTGGTGCTGCTAGTGGCGCGTCAGCGGAATCGTCACGGGCGCGAACAGCACAAGCCGTCAGTTCGGGTTTGCGACGTGAGGCATAGCAGCTCCTGCGGAGATGCGTTTAACTGTATGAAGCTCAAAGATGTCAGTCTGTGGTGCGTTTATCTTATTGTATAGAATACGCCCCACGTGAATGCAGCGCGTGTGTCTTCAGAGCCACAAGTGTGCGCGTGTGCGTGCCCTGTGTGTGCTACTCAGCCGCGGGACAGTTGAACATGAATAGTTCAGCGGATTAGTGCAGAGACGTTCCGTAAATTCAACGGCTTCTTATGTAACCATACTAGCCCGGTGTTTCCCCTCCGGTTTAGGTCTCCATCTAAACCGTCCACACTCCCCAGTTCTTTCCATTTTCACGTTCAACGTCATCCGAACGAGGGTCTCTGTTACATGTCCTTATTTGGTGAGGTGTAGCCCTCTGTCGCAGGAGCGCAGGTGCAAATGGACCACACAATAATGAGCTGGGGGGGGGGGGGGGCTCTGACATATTGCACATAATGAATGGACCGCCTTACCGATGCTTTTCCATCTTATAGGCGAGCCCTCTTCCATTGTAATGGCACATAATATAATGCAAAAACCCTGCCAGTTCATAGCCAGAAAACCATGCTTCATGCTTGGCTGTGGGGTGGGGTGGGGTGTGTGTGTGTGTGTGTGTGTGTGTGTGTGTGTGTGTGTGTGTGTGTGTGTGTGTGTGTGTGTGTGTGTGTGTGTGTGTGTGTGTGTGTGTGTGTGTGTGTGTGTGTGTGTGTGTGTGTGTGTGTGTGTTTGTAATTATCTCCCCTACTACACCCACTTTATCAGTGGCTCCCAGAACAGGTTTGCCAAGGCATAAAAGGTCAAGTGCACATTCAGGCAAATTGTGGCTACAAACACTGAAGGCTGCTCATACCACTATTGGGCCATGCTGAAGTAATTTCTGTTCATCACAGAGTCATGTTCATTCTTATATTTCCTACAGCTGTATTTTTCCTTTCCGTTCTCCATAGGAGCATCAGAGTGAGGCGATGTCGCTTTCTTTTTCTTTTTGTCTCTCTCAGTGTTACACAAGGTGCCCTGAGGAGACAGAGTGTTTATCTATTCAGCGGACAAAGAATTCTGCAGCTGTGCCTATGGGACCCCTGAGTCATGCTGTTCAAAACTGCTGCACTGTAGGCTACACTGTGAATTATAGGAGGGAAGCCCCCCTAACTCATCTCTGTATGAGGCACACTGACACAGCATCATCATCACTACTGAAGTTGGAACAGAGGGAGAGTGAGCATTACACAATTGCAAAGAACAACATGACCATTTTGACATCACAATTTCTCATGATAATTTTTAGATACAGTAAACTAGTTGGCAAGCATTTTCACGCACATTGGAGGATTTAAAAAATGGGGTTATGGCGGGCCGAGCAGGCGAATTAAAATCCTGGTAAGCTCATTATCACTGTGGCATTCAAATTCAGTAGAAAATATATTAGACGCACCACTGAAGTGCCTGAATTTATTCCACACTCAGTTTTCATGAGGGCAATGCTGCATCTGGCTGAAATTTCCGGCCTGGGAAATACAAGTCATTATAAATGAAGGTCAGCATGCAGATCAGTCTCTGCAAACACAGAGCCATCTGTGTCTGAGGAGAAGATGCTGCTGGATTCAATATTAATTTGAAACCAAAGTTATTTGTGTAGGAAAGTTATACATAGCATTATGCTTTAATATGTTTACTATATTTTATGCATGTCTTACCAACTGACCCTGTGCTGTTTAAGATGGCTTGATTACTAAAGAGCTTTGCAATGATATCCACAGACTAACACAGCAACTGTTTGAATGACTGTTTCCACTATAATTGCACACATCGGTGAGTAAGCTCATCAGAAGTCTATGGGCAGTCATGAAAAACACAAAGAAAAATAACTAGAGCTCAGCTAATTGACAATAAAAGAAGAAGCTCATTGTTATGTACGCCATCATCTATTTCTCTTTGTCACCCTTTCTCCCTTCCCCTCCCCATTTCCCCGCTCTGCCTGCTGCGCTTATCTGGTATGGTAGAGGAGGAGGAGTAGGAGGAAGAGGCTGACCGATTCTTGAGGGTTTCTTCTCATTCTACCATCCATCCGTTCTCCTTTCCATCCCTCTCTCCACCCACCCATATCCCCTCCAGCGAGAGTCATCATGCGTTAGCGTCAGTGTTTCCAGTAGAGCTGCAGGAGGACGAGGGAGAGCGACACTGTGTCCCATGTAACACACACCCAGCCAAGTTCACCCCTCCCCCCTTCTCCACCTTCACTTCCCCCTGTACCATCTTATCTCCTTTTCTCTTCCGACACCTTTTCTACATTCTCTCTGTTGTTACTCTAGATCTCATAAACTGTCATAAAATTACTCAGTTTGCATTTGTGTGTGCATGTACACTATATGTCATAGTGTACCCTGTATTGGCAGTCCACTCTGATTTGCTCACTCTGCTGTGCCTCAAGCTCACGTGGACACAGTGACAGATGGGGAAATAGCAGGGAGAGAGGTGTAGTAAGAGTTGGAGAAAACAGGCCAAATAGTTTGATTAGAAGGATGAAGAAAAATCATCTTCCTCTCTCTCTCACAAACACACACACACACACACACACACACACACACACACACACACACACACACACACACACACACACACACACACACACACACACACACACACACACACACTGGTCACTAGACATCACTTCTCATTGAAAAGGTCAGTTATGAGCCATTATATGGAGCACAGGCCACAACATCTTACGGTAGCAGAGAACAATACCAAGTCTCCAGGGTTAAACGTGTGTGTGTGTGTGTGTGTGTGTGTGCGTGTGTGTGTGTGTGTGTGTGTGTGTGTGTGTGTGTGTGTGTGTGTCACAGCATACCACAAACACATTTGTCTGAGGGACGCAAATTAAGTGTGTTATTAATTTGCAGTGTGAGCTCTGGCCTTAGTGTACAGCTGCAGTTTGATTGATAATGGCCATGTGTGTCTCCAAATGAAATCCCAGTTTATTTGAGCATTTCAAGAATGAAACACTTTCACCTTCCATCCCTGTTGTTACAGTACAATCTAATAAATAATGAAATTCATCGTTAGACAGCATGCAACAACAAGCCTACACTTTTAATCAGGAAAAACTAATTAAAAGCAGGGATGTTATTAACCATATCATAGTTTTCACATCCATCTCTTGGCAACAAATCGAATAAGCTAGAGGAGTGTAGACAAATTCGGATAGATATGACCTGGCGGGGGATACCTGGGGATCTCATGGATGGACTCAAAGCTGTGACACTGTCTGAGTCTGGAGGTGGAGGTTGGTCACGTCTGTCAGATACTGAAATGACAGCTGACAGCAACCCAAAGAGGTTAAGTTTATACATTCTGACAGCAACTGTGGCATTTTTAGGAGGAAAAAATAGTGGGGCAACAACTAATTTAGTTTGGACAGATGCAAAACGAAAAAAACAATTTTACAATTATGCGCTAGTTCACATTTCCCACACTGTAAACACTGATGATAATCAGAATGGGCTCATACCTGTATGTGCTGTCAGTTTGTCTGTTAGCTGTGTTTGCTCTGCCTAGCAAGCATCATTTTATCACGTTTGTCCTGCTACTTTTATGTTTGGTAATCCTCTCAGAACTCGAGATCCTGAAAGCCTGTTCTTGACCAGGTTAACAATAAACTTTGACGTACCATCCCCGGCAAATAACACACACCAGAAGTAAAAAAAAAAACATCTTCTCTGACAAGCTAGCAGTTAGCCAGAACCACTCGTTGATTTATAGTTAATAGTTTGGTTTGACGTTATAACAATATCCCACGGCTGGGGGGCACCGAGGTGTTTTAAATCATTTTTTTGTTCTTCAAAAGGCAAACTTTCATATTTGTGCTATACAAGATAACCCACATTATTCCAGGTGACTGAATAACTTCTGACAGCTAGGTGCAAATGATGACAACTTGGCAAACAGCCAATCAAATTGCAGCAGGGCATTTCTGTAGAGCCCACATGCCTTGATTGTGGGTTTTTTTTTTACAGTCAATGGTTCATACCAAAGACTGTAAATATTAATATTAAAGCTATAGACTACGTATAGTGCGTAGTTTCTGAGGAATTCTAAGTAATGACAACAAAACTGTCAGCGTGTCCACATGATACAAGACATACGTGATTGCGCACACGCCCTCACCCCTCCTCCATGCAGTTGCTAGTAGCCAAGGAGGACACGGAGGATTAAAAAAACATGATGGACTCTTCAGAAGAGGTAATTATCTTCGCTCTAGTTTCTGCGTGGGAAAGTCACCGGATGACACAATCTTCTGAACATAGCCATACTGAGAAATACAGACAGAGTTGTGTGGAGCTGATAGTCTTAATTAGCTTTGTAGCAACTCATTTGGCAATGGCTTGAACGTAACGGACGCTTATCAAACAGTTACGCACTAAAGCTTTAACAGTCTATGAGTTGTACAGCACAGTGGCTTTGGACATGCGCATTGTTCTCTAGGTAGACAGACACAATGAGCCAGACAGACAGAATGTGAGCATATTGTCCACTGGATAAGAGCCAGGATGGTGAGGTAGCAACCAAGTCACAGCTCTTCTCATTTACACCTTTCCTGCAATGCAAGCTGCTCATGAGAACAATATGTGATGCTGTGGTCTTCAAGTGGGGAGGCTGCCAGGATGCAGAATACATGCATGGATGGTTAGCCATAAAAAGCCCATAGCTTCTTTTCTCTGCAATTGAGCTGTATTTCACTCTGCCCATCTCTCACAATAGAACGTGAAATTGAAATTTGTCATACTGGGCACTGAAAATGATAGCCAGCTGTGCCTTACACATAAGTCAGGCAAAAAGAGACTTTGATATTTGTGATTTAATAGCTTTTCTCTAGAGACATAAAGCGTGAAGCGTGTGGGATTGTTTATAGGGTAACAAGTAAGTGCATTTGTTCCTGTGGAAGCTATAGACCTATTTTAAGATGAAACAATTTTCTGAGTAAGGGATAAACAAGAAGAGATTTTATTACATCTCTGATCCATTTATCATATGAAAAATTGGCCACTCTAATAAATGTTTTCTAAACATCCTTCCTACACATCACCACCAAGCACCTCAGGATAACATACCAGTGTACATCCTATTCAGTGTTGTGGTGTTAACATGAAGGCGTTGTTTTCTTTGTGGAACATAATGACAGAGGATGAGTCTATTGAGGTCTATTCGCCATCTCAACATTCATTTGCTGCACTAAACAGAGGCCTGTGGATGAGGTTTGGAGCGGTTCATAATGATCATAAATTAAATGGAAAATAAAACCCCACCAGTTAATTATAATGTTATTTAATTATTTCTAAACATGCAATAATCTGTTGCTGAGTAACCACTGTCAATGGTTTTTTAGAGAAGTGAGTCATTTCAAGTGGCAACACTGCCCCCTTGAGGTTTTAAATAAGACTGCCTGAGAACAGAATTTAGCAGAACAAACAATGCTTCGAGCCAAGTGTTGTCTATTCTTTACAGCCAATGGTCTCATTCTCTAACTTTGCTGAGCTGCTCATAATAAATAACAGACATGGTCATGGCATGCCACAGCCAGGCAACACGGTGCAGAGTCTGTGATCTTATTAAACACATGATTTTCAAATCTGAACTCTTCACCCAACAATTGATCATTGGGTAATATGACCTGGATAATGCCTGGGAAAAAAAAAAAAAAAAAAAAAAAAAAAAAAAAAAAGGAAACTCTTTTCTTCCCTTTGAAACCGAATACAACAATTGTGCAAACAATCTTTGATGCGCTTCTTTAAACAGGTCCAGGTGGACAGGACAGATGGACAGTCATTTCAGAGCCCAAGACTTGAGAAGGAGCTTAAAATGAATTTGTTCTCATGCATTTCAGTAGGTTATATATTGACTCTGCCAGAATCTCCATCAGTCGCAGCAGATTCATTCTGTAAGATTAAGCAGATCCTGGCTATGCGGATTAGGCCTCATGTAGGCATGCACCATAACCACATGGCATGGGATTCTTAACCTGCAGAGAATGCATGTGGGTTTCATTACATTTATCTGTGAGCCTTTCAAACAAAGAAGATAAAGTGAATGTAGGATGCGACTAAATAATTATAAGCCTAATTCTTTATGGCAAAAATAATTTGTCAGTGGTATTTTTTGCCATATATATTTAGAATGTAGATTTCATAATACAACATAAAAAACACTGGATACAGCAGGGGCTTCAGTGTATCTGTGCAGCCATTTTAACACTTTTTGTGAGCTGCTTATCTGCTGTTTGTGAACATTTTGAGAGTATCAAGGTTACAGCATCTAAGCCTGGATTTCCTGAAAGCTCAGAGCTGCTGCCATCATCTTCCTTCCATTTCGAGACTATAGAGAAGTCACTTGGGACGATTATAGCCACTGATGTTTTTGTCAGTCTTGAGTGTCAGTCTTTTCAGTGTGATATGCAGAAAATAAAACCAAAAAGGGACTTTGTTTGCATACATTTATTACCTTCATAATATTTGAATGTTTGAACTAACATTTTAGTTTTTGCCTGCTTGATGGTTTCTCCAAAAAAAGTCCTGTTTATATCTGTACTACAATACAGTTCGAAGAACAATAGCATCAACAGATGCCACAGGGAACAGAGCTTTGGCCACATGGCCACAACTTTATGCATAATTGTACCTTTCTCACACAAAAACAATGGTTGCATAAGATGAAAAAGTTGTACACAAGTTATGCATTACGTACTTTCCTTAGTGGTTTACATTTATTATAAATGTACCATTTGATTGCAGTACAAAGACTCCTTCAAATAAATCCCTTTGGGAACAACAATATGACTAATACAACAAATCAAAGACATAATTGTGAACCTATTCCATCAAAGGCAAATACTGGACAAGCTGGCAGTAAACTTTTTGACTTGAGTCCCTTCACTAATCCGTAATAAATCTGCAATAACATGCATCAATATTTTTTTTAAACAACATTCACTTGACAAGACAAGAACCTCTACTGCCCTCCGAGCAAACACATCCGAACAAGGTGAAGGATGAAAACAAATGTCTGCAAGGCAGGAACACGAGTCACAGCACTGGGAGAATCAGTGCTCAACAGTTTTAATGTAGTACCATGATGTGTTTCATCTCAGGATAAAGAATCCCTTTCTATATTAGCTTTTCTCCCTCTTCATTTCTTTTCTTAAGACTTCCAAGGGGGAAAAAAGACAATTACCTGGTTGGCGTTGGCAACCGTGTCAGAATATTATTTAGTATAGTGTTATTTACTTGACAACCACATTGAGAATGGCTCAAATCAGATGCAAGGCAGGGTGGAAAGTGGTTAAATGTGAACATGATAAACAACTAATCACCTTAAAGGGAATCACTGTGAATCAAAGAGAGGTGACAAATTATCGACTTCTCTCTGTTTGAGATTATATGAGGACTGCTGTGTTTCTGTCGTAGTTAAATTTGGCAAGATAAATGTTCATGCACTCAATCGTGATAATTTCTCAGAAGCATCCTGAACATACCTAATAGATTATTTTAAACACTGTGCACTCATTTAATCCAAGATAAGAAATGATTCAGTCTAAGCTTTTATACTTCTTGTACTGCAAATATAAACACATTTTCCCAAAATTATATTTTACAAAGAGGCACTTAATTGCACTGGATACAAAGTGCTCAGGACCTTGAAAGATGGATCGTACTGTAGAATAAATCTTAAGAACATTACACAAAATAACACTTGAGTTATCCAAAGTTAATGAACTGTTGAATGAAGGATGTTTTCCTTTTCAAAACACATGACTAAACATAATACAGGAGCCCAGAACAAACACATACGTTGATGATAAACTCTGCTGCTGCATGCATAATCCTGCTCCTTCATTAAACACCGCTTAACCAGGTTTCCTGTATATTAGATTGCACGACTGATACTAGGAAATCCAGATTTGTATTTGTTTTCAGTTAAATCTCACAGTTCTTCTGATGACTTTGGTGATGACCTTATTTGTCTCTCATATGAAACCAGCTTGGCTGTGAATATACTGGTTCTTTGTTTGATGCACCTCATTTCTGGAGTGTAAGGTCAGACCAAAATATTATTGTTCTTAACGAAATATGTCCCTGCTGAAAAACTAGTTATGTACATTGGCACTTTTCGCTACAAAAAGGCATAGCCTTGCTCTTTTAGGTTTTTCCTTGCTCTAAATGGAACAGCCAGTGAAAATGAAGATAAGAAAACACAGTTCAAGCATACAGAAGAGGCCACTGGGAGGCCAACACTGACAAATAACAGATGAGACAAAAGACCATGTACTATAAACAAACAGAATGAAAACCACAGAAAGATGCCTGTTGACAAAATCAGAGAGAGGCCTTTAAAGCTTAGCCTAACTGCCTCATGTCTCTGCTGCTGTCTAATGGCACAGCCATATTACGGCTCCACAGATTAAAAGGCAGGAAAAAAAGTTAAAGATACTAATAATCTAATTACAAAATCATAGAAACTCATTCATGAATGTATAAAAAATACAAATGTAAACTGATTACCGTTAAACATCCCACCCATTCCCCTAAAATGGTAATAAAAAATAAAATCATAATGCATAATGAGTACAAAATATTTGATTTTTTTTGTCTAGAAATACACAGAGATGTTGGACACAAACAATGACCTTGGAGGAATGTCCAACAATCAAAACACTTAAAGCAGCCAAAGGTCAAAGGCCACAATGATACTTTCCTTTGGTATATGTGTTAATTAAGTCACCCCTTTGGCGTGCGGACATATTTTGCACTTCATTTAGTGGTGCCCTAAACTCACTGGTAAGTGCTTACATTTGGTTTGGTACAAAATGCATCTGTGCTTTTAGGTCAATAAAAAAAATGCATAGTTATTATTTCAATCTAAGGAATTAGGCTCTCACAGGCAAAACTCTAGTATTATTAAAGTGCATGTCACTGATACAACAGCATTATACAACTGCAAGTAGTATCAATGTGTAAATTGATTGTACTAATCATTCTGCCTGTTCCCTTGAACAAAAAGTGGACAGAACTACTGGACAGTACCCTTCATCAGAACCATAACAACAAACCTTCATATATAAATGCTCCAGATAGACTCAAGGGCTCTATAAAGAGTGAACACTGAACATCATGTATCTGAGAAATCCCTTTTTTCTTCTTGGCACTTCAGGTAAAACTATGGCTTTTTTAATATATATATATTTATACTATATGGCAACAACATTTTGAACAGTCTTAATTCAGCTTAAGCTGAAAGAGGGTAAACAACCAGTGAAACCTGGGCTGCTGAGGCACAGAAAGACACTGGGGGCTGGTTTCCATCATGGACGGTTCTGGGATGGCCTGGAGGTCTGGAGGCGCCTACCATCGCCCGCTGACGCTGGCCATGTCTGCGTGAAACTGGCGGGAGAGGCGGCCGCTCGCTCCCCCTTCCAGGAAGGAGGACCTGATAGGTGGCTCAAATAGCTTCCTCCGGTTCTTATTTAGTTCTGTATAAAAAATTAAAATAAAAAAGGGCACCACAAATCAGCAGTAGCAAAGGTGATACATACATGGTTTTCCAACTTTTCCTAGTGTTGCTGTAGGAGCTGTAGTAAATCAAGGTAAAGGAATAAGCACGACCAAAGAGTAAGTTAGTCTCGCTTTGCCAGACCATCTACATGCTGGGAGCAGAGGGGGGTCTGGCTACTCCACACAGCATTCTGGGATGGGAGAAAAATGCGCTCTGGTTTATTGGCATTTCTTTAAACCAATCACAATCATCATGGGTGGTGCTAAGCTCAAAAAACTCAGATTGGACAGATAGTCTAGCTAGCTGTCTCAATTTACCCTGCAGAGATCTGAGGAGCAGTTAACCATAGTCCTTATAAATCCACTGCAATTTAAAATTCCAACATAAAGAAAGCGGAAAGAAACGGAAATCGGTGAAAATACATGCATCCGGCGGAATTTCCTGCGGCACCAGAGCAATCCCGGAAGTGGAATGTCAAGGATTTAGACTAAGAGTATATTAACATTTCTTTTTAGCCACCATTGATCAACAATGACATGAAAATTGGATTCAAATAACTACAGGATTGCTCAGATCAACAAAAGTCCTCTTTGTGCCCATCTGGGTTTTACACAGCATCTTGGAAGAAATCCTTTTACAAAAATGTCAAGTCATGGCATCCCTGAGTTATTATATGATAGCCATGTTCGGTCGCTGCCAACATAAACTTTCAGTTTGATTACTGGAGACAAGCAGCTAGCTCCAGCAGCTCTTTTTACTGGCAAACGGGCAGGAAGTTAAAACCTGGATTGCCTTGAGTGGCATTGTATCTCTTTTTAATGAGAGGCAAAAACACAGACAAAGAGACACAGAGACATGCACGTTCCTGGTTTGGAGCCCTAGAGTCCGTCAGCGGAGATGAAAGTTGGCCTTGGATCTCTCTGCTTCCATAATAATCACAGTCTGAGGATTCTGAACTGAATATCCATGACAGGAAGCTTGTGATCCCAGCATGAGCATGATTAACTTACACAGCCCAACAACCAGCTATTACAATGTCCAAAATATGACTTCAGTAATGACGTGTGACACCCAAAACATTCACATCAGATCCAGTGCAACAACAGAGTCAGCTTTAGGGAGGCAGCTGGAGCAACTGGAGAAATACCAAAACACTCATCTGAGAAGAATGTGCCTTAATCCCATTTACTCCTGCCGGTGCAAATTACGGCAACATGTTTTCTTTTATCGTTACAAGATAAATTAGTTACAACGTCTCTCTTGTACTTCTCTGCTAGTTTGCCAATAATAAGGGCCACCTATAGTTTTCAAATCCAGTAGTTGGCAGGGTTAATGACCTCTGTCAGTTGGAGTACACTTTTTGCCTTCCACACAGCTGGGCTCCACTCAGGCTTGTTGCAAGGACAGACAAACTAGCAAACATTAATGAAACACATGAGCTAATTTGTGTGAACTGCCATCAGCAGGAGCTGGCAGGATAATGGCTCCAGCTGGTATCCGTGATTATCAGCACTGAAAAAGACCAACTTGAGACAAAGTTGGCCATATGCAGGCATTTCTGTACTGTATCTTACCTTATTTAATGTTTTTTTGTTGTCAATTTTTGTTTTGCCAGACAAAGACGAGGGGCGACATGAAAGAGAAAATGTAATAAACACATGCTCTTCTATTTGTACCTGAGATGGCAAGCAGCATTTTCCTGCGGGCTCCAAAGGTGGTGATACCTAGTTCCTTCAGGTCCTGGTCTGTTAGAGTCAGGAATGTCTGGAGGTCAATCTGAAAGCACCAACAGTTGATTTAACACTATTATTCCAACAATTCAACAACTTCTTCTAGTAGGAAACCTTCAACCATAAACTAAGTAAACCAAAAAGCTTTTGCACTATACATTTTTACAAGAACATAAATATAGGCCATCCTCCAACCCATATGTTTGAACGGCATAGAAGCAGCAAAAGCTTCCCTCACATGTATCTTATTTTCTCCCTACTTTTATCTCGTTACATATACAATATGGGAACTGAATTTAAAAAGACACTTTAATGCAACTTACTGCATTGAGGAAGTTTAAGAGTTCAAGAGGACAATGCACTGAAGCCAGAGACATCTTTCCATTTGTGGCTCAAAGCTTTAGTTTAGCCATGCTAGCTGCCACGCTTTAAGCTAATGCTAATATGCTCATAGTGACCATGCTAACATGCTTATGTTTAGCAGGTATAATGGACCTGGTTAACCATATTAGTTTAGCGTGTTAGCATGTTAACATTTGCTAGTTTTGCAGGTATTTGGCCATAAACTAAAGTGTTAGAGAAATTAAAATATTCACTTTATGATTGTGCTGTATGAGAAGTTAAGGGATCACCAAAGCCTTTGAATGTCTGTAGCAAATTGAATAGCAATCTATCCAATCCATCAAACCAAATTGTGACTGAACCACACCTATGAACCTCATGGTGGTGCTAGAGGGGAGAAGTTAAGGCATTACTGAAGTCATATGATTCATCTTCTGAGGACCACAAATTTATGTACAAAATGTTAAGGCAATTCATTCAGTAGTAGTTGTGTTTCAGTCGGGACCAAAGCGGGGGACCGAGAGTCCTGCTGTAATTTCTTTTGGAAAATGTCAGTGCCTGTCATCAGCTCGACAGTCCCATCGTTAAAATCACAACACTCGAGGAAGTGGGTTCACATTGTACACTACCTCTTGTTGCTGGAAGACGTCTGTGTACTTCCCCAAGCCCAGCTTGCTGAACAGCTCAGGCAGGTCTGAGCCTTTAAGAGACGAGTTCAGACTGCAGCCGTTGCTGCCAGTAACCGATGAGATGCAGTCCATGTAGTTGCTGCTGCTGCTGAGGTAATGCTCTGCAGCTGTCCATCAATGGATTGAGGCAAAAAAATAAATAAAAAAAATAAAAGAAAATTTTGAAGTAAGCAAAAAAGCAGCAATCATTTAGTCACATCTCTGTGACAACAACAATATTTAGCATCATTTTTAATTAGTCAACAAATGTAAATGTGTATTAAAGTAAGAAAACAATATTAAATGTGCTTCAAATTTAGATTGATGAGACCAATACAACTCCTGTTTAGCTAGATTGGTATAAGAGGCAGATCCAGGGGAAGTTGGCTGAAGTGCCATCTTTGACCTTGAACACATACAAGGGTGCTCACACTGCTCACTTTTGAGTGTATGGTGTTTTCCTGAGTATACACTTCATCTGTTTTTTTCAGTGTTTAATTATTCATAGTGTTTTGTTTTTTTTAAAGCTTACTAAACACAAAATGAATTGAAAAATGTGACATTTTCACCTGGATCTATTAGTCCTTCGGCGAAATTATTTCACCATCAAAGCCAAAAATGTAATAACATTTTCTGTTACTCTTTCCAGAGGAACATCTCTTCATCAGTACTTGGTTTGTCCTTGTACAACAAAAATATTTAACTGACCAGATTTGTTCTGCTTCCTCTTTGGGCTGCCGACAGCGGAGGGGAACTCGGCGTGACTCGGCAGGCCGTTACCGGTGCCGTTTCTATCTCGCCAGTTGTCACAGTCACTGCCGTTCCCGATGCCTTCCCGACTGCCGGATCGAGACAAGGACAGCGGGGAATCCTGAAAGAGAATACAAAGAAAAGACACTCAACAAGGAGTGCTGAGTGACTACACTGTCTCTCAAAATAAGCTACAAAACATCTACCTACATCGTATATAGTAAGACAAATACAATCTTCAGTTTGTTCGACAGCTAAAAGGTTAACCATCCAAGATGATGAGAATGGCAAACACTGAGGCCCTGTATATCTAACCTCGTAGGTGGTGCTCATGCTGGGTTTGTATGAAACATGATTGGCTCTCCGCAGCTCCTTGATGGTCTCAGCTGGCATGGACTTTGAGAAGCCCAGACCACTCCAGGTGTTGGTAGGAGTCCGCACCTCAGTCACCACAGGCTTCTTTAACATAGCTGTTGAATACAGACATACAGTGATGCACCAATGCACTTATACAGATATAACGCAAAATAACATTTCTTGTAAACACTGAAAATCTACCATAAATTGCATTTTTTAAATCATGCTTCATATGCCTTTAATATGCTTTCTTGTATCACTTTAATGTTTTCCATGTTCCTCTTAGTTTTAAAGTTAGATTAAAACACACAGGCTACAATGTATCTACTTGTTTAAGCACTAAAGCAACATAATGTATTTTATATACACTTACATATAAAGACTGCAGTTTAGGAGTTATGAATTCCATAGTTTGACTATTGCTAAAATGTCTGTCCATAGGGATAAATGTTTACAAGGGGGAAATTGAGTCCTCTTTCAAAGATACTTTTTCAAGGAACACATAGCTATTGATGGAAGTTGTGACCTTTAGATTATGTGGCAGTCTGTGTTCAGGCAAGGCACATCCAGGCACTACTAATGACATTGTAGTATTTGACCAGACACAAATGTCAACTTACCTTTGGTTGCCAACAGCTTTTTCTGTTCATAGTCAAATGCCTGAAATGACAGCAGACTGTTTTATTCCTTTATTACTTTATATTATCTCCAAAACTGTGTATTTTATTTCTGTGTGTGTGTGTGTGCGCGCATGTACCTGTATGTTGGCGAAGGAGGTCTGTGGTACCAGTCTGATTCTCTCCCTCTCAGCCGCCCGCTCGCTACCGGGTGCCCGTTTATCAGCCACAGGGCTGTCAGACGAGCTGGACTCAGCGTCCGAGAGAAGACAGTCAGAGCTGGTGGGATTAAACAGGATTATAGTATCGCAAATTCAGAAAATCTAGTTCTTCATCTCATCATCTCCTCACAGCATCACTAAGGCTGTTAATGTTCCCGGCTCATCAGGTTTGACTGCATAATCGCTTCAATTATTAAGATACAGTTGATTATTCTAATAACCATGCTGTCTAGGGTGAGAGTGTGTAACCCAGTCCATATAACAGCCAACACTTAAGCTTTTAAGTCTCCATATGGGACAAAATAACCATCTCCGTCACTTTCTGTGTTATCATCTAGTTTTTCAGACTTAAATCTGTATGCTTGGGGGTGGTTCCACTAAATGTAATGTCATCCCAGTGTCTCTGTAACAGCAGGAGCTCTAAAAGGCCTCAGAAGAGATGCTAAACAGTAACAATACAAGCTGTAAATTATCTATCGCTTTAAACATACTGTAGATGGGAGTTCTTGGTGCCCTGCAGTAGCTCCACAGCCTGTCGCTTCCCTGATGACGTCTTACACGAAGCCAGCATCTGTTTCAGCTCACTCCCATTGGCCGAGTGAGAGGGGCTTCTGGGCATGCCCACTTCCACAAATGTGTCAGAGCCTGAAGGAACCGCACACAAACATATTTTATATACACATAAAATACACAGTACTATGACAACCATAACTGAAATACTTCACGTTTGATCTAATTTGCCATGCACAGTCTGTTCTCAGCAGTGACTAGGTAATTTAGTGTAAAGGGGTGTGCGTGGCTTGGTGGGCATAAGTATGTGTGTATGCGTTTAAGTGTGATAAGTCTAAGTTGGATCCTGGATTAATTAAAAACACAGCAGCTGTAATTGTAGTGGTTTCACCCCCGCTACTCTATTTTCAGTCCGACAAGAACCTGCTCTGTGTAACAGATTGTGTGCGTGCGTGCGTGCGTGTGTGTGTGTGTGCGTGTGTATGTGTGTGTGCTGAATAGCATAAAATAATATGATGTCAGTCAATCTAATGAAGCTCTCTGGGGTTTAATGTTTGAACAATTCCCTCATTCCACAGAGTAGTCAGACTGGGCGAGCCAGTCCAAACACATTCTGCGACACAGGAGGTAGTAAGGGAGGGAGAGGAAACCTTACCAGGATGCACCGCATAGGGGGAGGACCAGCTCAGAAAACAGCGGGGAAAAACGAGACGCGTGAGAGTGAAAGTTTGAGGGGAAAACCGCGAGTGTAAGACACGGAGGAAATGAGGGCCTTTCTGAACCGCTAGGAGACCAGCAGTTAATATGTCTCTGTTCCAACTCAATGAATGTAGTCAGAGAGAGTATGAGGTTAGGAGGACAGTACAGGGGAATAGAAATAAGTTCATTCAAGGCATTTTTCTGAAAGTGGGTTTAAGGGTTACATAAATCTCAAGTGAAAAAGCTTAAATTTGACATTTATGTTAAGTCGGCAAGGTCAGCAGAGTCAAAAATGTTGACAGCTCAAAAACCTGGTCTGTCCAAGGTTAAAATCACACATAAATCACATGATTTTAAGTGTGTCTTATCATAACAGACCCACAAGAGGGCAATACTCTTGCTATGAGTAGACTTAAAATGCATTGAGTTGAAAGTAATATTTTACAACATACATTGACTACAATTTCCCTTTAAAAATACATGGTCAAAGAAAATGGTTGAGAGTAAAGGAATGAATCTTAGATTAAAAATAATTTGAGTTAAATATAGTGGTGGTCACTAGGTTAGGTAGACAAAGATGATAGTCATGTGGGTGTTGAGCCTGCATAGGAACAGGATAGGGTTGATATTTTGGGTGGGAGGGGAATAGCAGATAAGATAGAAGATGCATGTGCTTTCACAAGCCTCTGCATTATTTAGGGAAAAATATTATCTGTGAATATACTCAAAACAGATGCTGACGGGGTCATTGGATGTCTGCATACACAGACATGTTTTCCATGTTTTCTTTGGTTTGTACAGCCTGCTCAGTGATAAATTTCAGGCTGCACGTGCGCCTTTGCAACATAGGCAGATGATGCAAAATGCTTTGCGGCTATGTGGCCAGATTAAGTATGATTTGCTCTAAACAGACAATATCACAACATTCTTTTTTTGAAAATGATCTGGTACAAATTAAGTAAATATTTATTATAAAATAACAAATACTGTAGTTTAGCGACTCAAAAATGCTACAGTACAAATAGTGGTATGCTGGTTGAGTTTCTTTACTTAAGAGTAATACCTTCATCTTGGCTGGATTTGTTGGAACGTGGTTCTGATGGATTGTGTCCACTGGCCTCCTGAACTGAGTCACATGGGGCTGGACTCAAAACAGTTTCTGCAAGTGATGCAGTTGCTATCCTCCCATAGACTGAGCCAGGATGCTATACATGCATGCACACACGGACATAACACATACAGAGCAAAACAAATATTTTTACTTAATTTACTCAACAAAAAAGTCAAAGTGAATGCTAAATAATGCAACATACAGTGTACAAATCGGCCAACCTTGACATGTCCATTAAGAGTACAGGGGCCCTTGGTGCAGTCAGGAACCCCATTGGGCTGCTTGTCTATGGGGGCGAGACCAGGTGGCGGGGACGGTGTATTTTGTGTGTAACCGTGAACGCCTGACAGCAGGATGCTACTCAATGTGGCCTGGGTGGCAGGGTGCAGCATTAGCTGAGAGGAGAAGCCTAAGAAACAAGCGGTGGAGAATGTAGCATTACAATTTGAAATTTTCAAAGTTCTAAAGGGATATGTGTAGAATTATCCTCGAGACCTGCAGGTTTCTGTCTATTTGTCTAGTCATCTAGCCATTTATTTAAAACATAACATAAAATACTGTTTCTGCAGGTTTCACAAAGTCAAATTTAAGACTTTTTAAGTCCTTTTCAAGACCATTATGAATGAAATTTAAGACCTTTATGACATCAACTAAGCCCTAAATTCAGTTTTTTCAAGCCAAGTATCGCCAAATTTGCACTTCCCCATAGCTTAATACTAAAATCTGTTTTATGTCTGTGGTTACAATCCGAAACACAATAACACAAAAGATGATTGGCTGCAACATAAGCATGTTGGTCTCATTTGTAGTCGTAATACAGCGAAATTATATTTGGACCAGCGAAAGAAATAACTACAACTTAACATGGAATAAAAGAGCAATAGAGGTAGCACTGCATGAACGGAGGGAAATTAAGACCCGTTTAAAATTATAGACCAGCATACTTCAGGAAATGTAAGACTTTTTAACACCTACATTTTTGATTTTGAAATTTTAGACTTTTTAAGACCCCGTGGAAACCCAGTAAATAAAACACTTCAAATAACAATAATAATATTTAGTCCAGTATTTCCACCTCAAACACATGGACTCACAGTCATATATATATATATATATATATATATATATATATATATTAGGGCTGTCAGTTTAACGCGTTATTAACGGCGTTAACGCAAACCCATTTTAATGCCGATAATTTTTTTAACGCACGAGTAACGCATAGAGAGAGCAACGGGATCTGTTAGTCCACTTCTTTAACTGTCTATGGCCACGCCATGTCCCGCCCTACGAAGCAGCTGATTGGTTTGGTTTAGGCATTTCACCGCGAGTGGTGAGGATAGTGGATTGGTCAGGGGATAGGACCTGAACAAATGGAGTTACGTTACCTTCGACGCCTGGCCAATAGTAGTGATTGAAGGGCGGGTCTTGTAATTTCGCAGACCGCAAACAAAACAGACACAAGCCTCGGCCGGTTTGAGCTTGCTAGCCGCGTAGCTTGTAGGCTCGTGACGGCGATTATCTTCAGAGCGAGCGAGTAGTTACTCTACAGTCAGTGAGAGGCGACGCTATGAGCCCATAGACAGTAGGACGAGCCACGCTCGCCTCAGGCATGAGGCAGTACTACCTGTAGTACTATCTGCAGGACTATCTGCAGTACTACCTGCAATGGAAGGTAACAGCGTTACATTATGTGACAGATTATTAGATCCAAGTGTGAATGTTAGTGTGAAATTGAACATAACGTATATGACAATGTTGTAAAAAAACAGTCACAAAGCAAGCCAATCTACTTTTCCATGCTGATAAGAGAATTAAAATGAGTAAATATAATGGGACAAAAAGAAATCAAGGGACATTTAGAATAGATAAAAATGTGCGATTAATCGCGAGTTAACTATGACATTAATGCGATTAAATATTTTAATTGCTTGACAGCACTAGTATCTTTTGGTATGCATTTCAGAAAAAAATGGTTAGGATTCAGGTGTAATTGCAAATAGTGATTAATCATGATTAATCCACTGAAAGTTCTGATTAATTTGATTAAAAATGTTAATCATTTGACAGCCCTAATATATATATATATATATATATATATATATATATATATATATATATATATATATATATATATATATATATATATATATATATATAAAAATTAAAGCAGCAGAACCAGACATAATAATAATAATAATGTTTTTATTATGATGATTATTTTTATTGAAACATATTCAAAGAGATCTTAGAGAACCAGGCAAACATACCAACCTTGGGTGCTGGTGAGGGAACTGGGCCAAAGGGAGGGGGAGGGTGTGGGGGTGCTGGGGCTTGGGTTCTGCAGAGGGCTCATAGAAGAGTTTAAGCTGTTGAGGACAGCGTTTGGTGCGGCAGAGCTGGTGAGGGAATGGGCTGCCGTCGCACCCAGGAAACCTGAGGAGAACACAAAGGAAGGAGTGAACAGGAGATGAACAGATCAGTGGTGGTCCTGTCAAAGCTCAGAGCCATTTTTCAAGCTAATCACACGTTACACTACGGCCTTCAAACAATAATCTTGGTCTCCCAGCTATGGAATTCCATCAAACTGTCATCAACCAGACGGCAAACAAGAGGAAGAATTTCATAAATTTCTACAAGGTCACGGACGCAAAAGTACATATCTCATGTGTCCTTATACCCGGTAAAACCATGTTATTGAGAGCACCAACAATGTGGTGCTTGGTATCTTAACCCAAACACAGTGTATGAAAACAGAAAGAAGCAGGTCTGTGGCTTTAACAAGGGGCTAGTTTGGCTCCAGGAATAAGGCCAGGGCTTCTTCTGGCAGACTGGTCTGTAATCTGAGGAAAAGAAGCATGTAGCAATTACTAAAGGCCAGGATGTGGCCGTCCACAGCTTTATCCCCGGGCCCCTGGGTTTAAACAAGACAGCAAGAGGTCGTTTCTACTGTACGGGGACTTCATGGCACATTGTTTTCTTATGTTACCAACTTTTTTAATTCAATTTTCCCATCTCATGTGGCGAGTACACAAGGACATAAAAGAATAGAAGTTATTTGATAAGATACATTAATGATTAATTAATTAATAATTAAATGCAAACAAGTATTCTCATTAAGAATCTCAGTGCTAAAGTTTTTCAAAATGAAAAATATACAATTGCAAAAAAACATGCACTCAAATACAGATCAGTGCTCACCTACCCCATATGCCCTATATAGTCATGGCTTCTGAAATTAAATAAATAAATACTAATAAATAATAAACAAACATATTATGTATATTATTAAACTATTGTAATATTCCTCTCTCATGGAAAGGAAATGTCAAGGTAATATAATGTAGATTTGCTAGATTTGATGATAAAGATTTGTATTTAAACAGATACACTGTGATGGATCTATTGCCAGCATGTGCTTATATCCATGAGCTACTTCCTGTCACCTTATTCCACTATCTACTTTTCTTACTGCCATTGATGCATTACTCATGTCCTTATTTCCATGTTTTCAAAGTCTAACCCCCCCAAAAACCGAAATCATATGAAAGCAAAAAGCAGATAACTGGTGTTAAATATTTATCCTACGATACTACTTGTACTAAAATCAATTTAAAAGTCCCCCTTGGAAACAAAACATCCTCTTCCAAGCTGAACTCTGTGCCTTCATGTTGAAGTCAGCGCTGCAGACAAAAACAACTCCTACGCGAGTTATAACCGTTCATCATCCTATGATTCATAAGCTCACGATTCATTCAAATTGGCGCAACTAAATTCGTATTGAGGTTATTTTCTGATGGTTGAATGATCAAAGATGTGTACATGCGGGACACATTTCTTGAAATTCATACCATCATGGTGAAGTCAGTCCTGCAGACTAACAACTCCTACTGTAAAGCGCATACAGAAGATTGTGCCATGACTCACTGGCTGTGATTTATGTGGATGCTGAGAGGATCTTTGTATCTGATTTTAATATCATTTGCAATCAGTGATTTAGTTAACCAGGTGAGAACGGACTTTGAGGAGATCCGGTTTGAAGATATCTTCAATGGATGTGTTGCTAGGGGATAATACTCTCTGTGTGTGACTGGTGAAGATGTGACATTGATGTATGAGGGTATTAGTTCCTCTACAAACACATTTCATCTTTAATGCATTTCTTCCAAGGAAAAAAGATGGGTCTCTTCTTAGCTTTCCTCACATATGTATCCCCCCCCCCCATCATGTAAAAAGTAAAAGAAACACAAGAAGCACTTTCTTAACAAGGAAGACTGTCATTACCTAGATTGCTCAGTCCCAGGCCAGCTGAGGCCAAGATGTCCAGGCCAACGGGGCAGATGAGGGACGGGGACGGGACGTTGGTGGTGGGATTTAACGCCACAGAGGGCAAGGAGGACGACACCCCGTTGCTCTCCAGACCCAGGAGGAATTTACGGGCTTCGTACATGTTCACTGCATTCCTCTCCACACTCTTGACTATCACAGACTGAGAGATTGAGGGAGGAGGAAGAGGTGATGAGTAATGAAAAAACAGGTGGAGTGGACAAGGAAGTAAGACGAGAATGGGAAAGAAGAGAAGGGAGAAAAAGCATGAGAGAGAGGCAGAAGAGGCAAAGCAGGGGAGGAGACGAGGGATAGATATGGTAGGGAATGTTGGCACTAGAGATAGGGAGGACGAGGGGGAGACAAACAAAAAGGGGAGGAAGGAAGAGGGAATTAGGGTAGATTGGAAGGATAAACATTGAGGCAGTGTGGGAGAGAAAAGGAGCCATGGGAGCTAAGTTTGAGAGAAAGCGTTCTTAATCAATTGCATAACATACATATCTCGCTCATTGATACGAGGGAAGAGAATATGAGGCAATACTAGTATAGTGACTCAATGACTATTATACTACGAGGCACTAAATCAACAATAAAGAATTATGAACAGGAAAGATTTTAAATAAGTGAGAGAAATTACTTTTTGACTTTAATGACATTTTCTACATCACCAGAAACCCTGCCCTTAATAAACATCAAATAAAAACATGAAAGTGAGCACAAATCATGTCCTGGCACTTTGCGTTTTGCCAGAGTTGAGCTTTTAAAAAATGGATTCCAATCACGATCAGTTTCTCCGACACACGCACACCCTCCTTTATGGGTCTGCCAAAGTGCCGGGAGCACAGAGGCTACAGCATGCATTTGGACAGGCCTTTTGGATTACTGCTGTCACCTCGTTCAAATGTTTAAGTGAAGGGTTCTTAAGAGGATCTGCGCTGGGTCAGTGTTTACACTGGCACCTTCACATCAGTCCCCACATGCCTGTCTGGTTTGGGCGCGGAGCCCTGGCTCAGGATGGGACATGGGCACCTCGAAGAGACAGCCAGGACTGTGCCAAGTGGTGAAACATGAATAGAAATATTATGTGTTGTACAACAGTAGACCCTGAGTAACATCAGAGGTTGGCTTCGGATATAACACAAGTGCACCACAGTTGCTGTGAGAGTTTGTAAATCACAATATGGAAATGATCAACATATTTCACTAATTCAATTCTATTTAACAAAAGACAAATGAGCATATCTCCAATTTACTACGTAATTTACCAAGAAAACATTAAAATCAAGCCAGTTATTTTTAGTTGGAATAGCTGAGGCATAATAGAAAGATTGAGCGTTCCCATCCATCAGGTGTAACATGCATAGCAGACTGATTCCCCACTGTGGCAGATGTCAATTTGCCAAAACTCTTCTCAGTGTTGGAATGGCATGATTCCCTTCGGTGTAAGGTTCCAGTTTTTGCTTTTAAATTTCATCAAATAGCAATGAAATGTGACAATCTATAATTTTGTTCAATGTCATGCTGTGACATTTGACGGAGAGTTATTCTCCAATGGAACAGTGGCTTATGTGTTTCTTGGTAGTCTTTTTTCTGTCTCTCTGCATGACACAGCATTTGAACTTGCAATGTTTCTCTCAGGGTGAAAAGTTTGGATGTGTATAGTTCTAAACTACTAAACCTTAACTAAGGTTAAGGTACTGGAATCAATTAATTTCATTAATCTTGTCCAATTCTATGCCCAAACATTGCCACTTAAAATAGATGTTAAATGCTGCCAAATACAGATGTCAGTTCCAAGTGCAAAATGTAAATAGGGCAGTGCATCCAAATAACTTTTTCTATACATATACTTTTTAATGCCACTCAAACGCTTAGTAAGTACGACCCTGTACACACAGTTAATCTGATTAAAAACATAGTAGTGGCCTGTTTTAACTTAAACTAGATTAAGCCTGCAGGCATGCTAGCGGATCTGTGAGGCACAGCGGTGCTTCAAGCTACATGCTAACATCACTATGCTCATAATGACAATGCTAAATTGCTGATACAATTTGCTAACATGCTAACATTTTGCAATTTAGCACTACATACAAAGTACAGTTGAGGTTGATGGGCATTGGTCAGTAGTTTTGCAGGTATGTAGTATGTAGTAGTATTGTATAATTGGCAGCGTTTTATCCTGTTTTGTATGTATTTTCGTGTTGAGTTTTGTGTAATTTAAAAGCCCATCTAGAAATGCACATGGCAAACTAGCTTAGTGCTATAAATGCTGTGGTATGTGGCATTGGTGCTATATTATATATGTCTCTATAGAAATAAAGATGAAATAAATAAATAAATAAATAAATAAATAAATAAATAAATAAATAAATAAATATTGGGCATATGATGATGCTACATGAAAAGTCAGGGATCACCAATGTTATTCGGATTCATCCTCAAGGCACCATGAATGTCTGTACAAAATTTCAGAGCAAACCATCAAATAGTCATCAAGATATTTCAGTCTGAATCAAAGGGATTGACTGACCTCCCTTTCCCTAGAGCCATACCAGTAGCATGGCTAGAAATCCCAATAAACTCTTCATGCTGTGTGAGTGTAAGCCTGGTGTCATACCTTGCTGGGCTGTTTTGGTTTTGGTTTGATACTGATGAAGACATCCAGCTGCTCCATTAGTGCTGTGATACACTGGGGCTCCACCTCAATGTCCTCTTTAATGTCAAACATTAATACCAGAGGTAAGCAGCCCTGCGGAGCAAACACACAATTTAAAGTAGCCTATATCAGCAACATATTGTTTTCTTATGTCAGCTGCAGATTAATATCTTTCAGAGCCTTGCAAGTATACTATAACACATCTGTGCTCCTATATTACATGCCATTTCTCATAACAGTAGTAAATGTTCCTTTATAGTATACCGTTTGTTGACCTACATGTTAGGCATACCAATAAATACAAGATTCATTGCTGGATTCATCCCACACAGAGCTTGGGAAATTCCGCCAAGAGCAATCTGTTTTGCATGATCACCACCACAAGCACCACAGACATCTATATTTTGGGCTCACTGCTGGACTGCGCTCCTATTGTGAGTGGGTGTAATTAGCAGCAGAGTATAGAGGCCAGGCTGGCTCTGACAGGACCTGAGAATGGAGCTGTAATCTACAGTCTGGCTGGAAGAGGCCAAATCACACAGTACACAACTGAGAGCAGGACTCCTCACTCTCCCCTGTATGTCCACTCTTCCACTTTTAGAGCTACTCCTCTTTATGCCCTCCTCTTCTTTCTCAGTGTCCTCTCCCATTCCCTGCTTTCTATGCTTCTCCTCTCCCCTCTAACTCTTCTCTCATAAATTTGGCTTTTTTACAGCCTCCCTCAGACAAACAGGCAGTGAGAGGCTCCCTCTTGTGTGTCCAGACCAAGAGAAAGTCATGTTTAGCCACTGCAGCAACTTTGACATTTGCTAAATGTCTTCGGGGCCAAATTGGAGACCGCAGACAAAGAGAAGACAGCTCTGGCAGAATTACTGGCCCACATTATGGATCTCCAAACAGAAAGCCAAAGCTGTTTACAGCTGAGATGTCTTATATGCACCAGCTCAGCAAAAGCTTGTAGCCAATAGTAATTAAACAGCATTTTTGAAACAGACTTCTGATTATATTCCTAAGTAATTCAAATAAGGGTAGCCTCAGCTGTCACAAGCAACCAGGCAAGAATGACCACAGAGCATTTTAAACCAACAGATATTTAAATTTGAGGCACTTCCTCCTGGTCCAAAAAAACAGTAATGTGATGACCTCTGAATTACAGACTGAGCTGAAATTTAATCCACCACTGTACTACTACTGTATAAGGAAGCCAAACCATTACCATTGACACCAAGAATAATCTGTATACAGCCACAACGGTAAAAACTAAAGCCAAGCTGACGCAAATGTGTGTGTCCAACTCACATGCAGGTATGTGGCTATAAATCATGCAGGCTAACCTTGAGTCGGCTACAGATTGTTGTATAACTGGACGTTTCAGCAGCAGGAGCAGTGCCAAGCAAATCTCTCCCAAGGCTATTCAAAACCCCCAAAGGCAATCATGGTCTACTTCTTAAACCCCATATCAAAACCCACGCATCATTCACACATACCATGATGATGTTAGTGAAACAATGGCACCCATTACAGCTACCACACAGAATGTGGAGTCGGAATATGTAAAGAATCTATTGCCAATGTCATCCCTTAACCCCCAAAAGAAAGATTAGCTGTTTAAAGTAATTATTTTCAACCAGTGGAAGTCAATAAACAAAACACACACAAGGTACACACCATTAGGTACTGCCGTGCCAGGCAGACCGATTCAATGGTACCCTGAATGTAGACTGTGGATTTTTTCTGGGGGCTGTTGGGGTCAGGGAAGTGGATCTGGGCACCCGTTCTCTGGGTGATGTGCTTGATGTTGCTGCCATTGCGGCCCTTCATGAATAGGTGGTGCTGGGGTGCAATGTCCAAGTGGGTGGTGACTGAGATGGTGCTTGCCAGGCTACCAGCCAGGTGCTCCAACAGTAGAGCTGTACCCCTCTGAGGAAACAAAGATGACAAGGTAATGTAACACGTAATATATGAATATATAAAGAAAAGATACAAGATAATATGACAAGACTAAGAGTCTACATTAATTCTAGTGACTCTGTGAAGCATAGGTACAGTGGAGCTTTGAGCTAAATGCTAATGTCACAGAAGTATGTGAATGTCTGTGAAAGTTGTCACAACAAGGTGTTGCTGAGATTATTCAGTGTGGACCAAAGTGGTGGACCGCCTGACATTGCCATCCATTGAGCAAGGCCACCAGCATGGCATGATTAGAAGTAAATATTTACTTTAATGATATTTTACATGACAACTTTAACATTCATGCTATCAGGGAATGAATTCGTCTGTTGATCATTTTTGGATAAATCCTCACATTTGAGAAGCCGGAACAAGTAAGTGTTCAGCATTTGTGCTTGATAAATAATTTAATTCAAACAGCATATGAGTGTAAATATAAAAAAAGAGTTTGCCATTTTGTTTTGGATGCATGCTAATTGTAGGAGAAGATGCCCCATGGGTGTAAGAGTTAACTCTACCAACAATAAAACAAAGAATAAAGTGGACAATTTACTGCCTTCTCAAGAATATCAAACCATACAAATGAAATCACATAAAATAACTGACAAAAAAGCTGGAACAATATTTAATTTAGAGCAATAGCCAGCCCACATAAACTCATCATTTAACGAGGAGAGCAGTGGAGCCATGTTGCCCATTTCCCACAGAAAACACCAGTGTTTTCTACATAACCAAAGGAAACTATTGTATTTTCCATTGCATCTGCTGGCCTGTTGAACAGTCTTATTCCTCACTGTCTCTGCTATGCCTCTGCAAGCCATCACTTGGCCCAGTAAAGTCGTAAAGTAATTTTCAGTGTGCATAAACATAACAGTAGCATGCAAAATCCAAATTAAAGTGCTCTAGCATATATGAATGAATAAATGGAGGGATTCATAATGTCAAATGCATTCACTCGCAAACAGAACTAAGCTCAATATTGTTAGCAGAGGCTCTGTATTGGAAAAGTAAGTTGGCACCACTTGATGAAAAGACTCCTTGGCAGGCTTTGAATAGCCACAACTCAGATGCCAGTTGAGGAAGTGAGTGTGTGTACACACACACATATATATATATATATACATATATATATATATATATATATATATATATATATATATATATATATATATATATATATATATATATATATATATATATATATATATATATATATATATATATATATATATATATATATATATATATATATATATATATATATATATATATATATATATATATATATATACACACACACACACTACATACACAAGCTGCAGGTCGAAGCACAACTCAAATTTAAAAAAGATTGAACTCAGAAGATACTTTTGGAGTGTCTCCCTTTTACCGGAGAACTGAACCAGCAGCTGTCCAGTTCAAGCGACCAAACATCTCTCAGCCCGTGTGGTGCTGAAAGTAATGAGGCACTTAAAACAAGAAAAGTGAGAAACGCTGACAGTGTTGGTGGGTCTCGACATGGTGTAGCTCTGGAAACCTTTTCTTGGTCTGTGGGTCGCCATTTTAATGGGTGGAGAAGAATGGAGTACTAACTCAAATGTTGTTACACTGAAATGCTGACAAGGAGTGCACAGGTTGGGGTTTGGTTAGCAACTTTAACATGACACACGCTGGCTGTTGGGAGGGTTGAACCTATGACCTTTATGAATTGGTCTCTTTACAATTTCCCTCCAATTTAAAGAGAAAAAATCCAAACTAAAACAGAATTTACTGTATATTGTTGCTAATATTTCAACAGAAGACATTTTTCTCTAAAATAAATTAGAGAATCAATCCTGAAATAAACAGTGACTAAGTTGGTCAATTAGTACTGAAACTGTGGGCTTAAATGGAATTTAATCTAGCACTGAAACAATTAGTTAATTTGCAGAAAATGAATTGCCAACAATTTTGACTTGATTGATTAATCGTTCAAGTCACAGCTTCTAAAATGTGAAGATTTTTTTTTTTTTTTTTTTAAATGTATGTATGTAGATTTTTGTAAAATGTATGTAATTGCGACTGTAAATGTATTGTATTTGTGTTTTGGGTACTGATCATCCCGTTCACTCAACTATCCAACACCTTCAACCAAAATTCACTTTAAAATTGTGACCCTCCTCACCTTGACGGCGTTGGTGTTATTCTGTGAGCCGCGAACCACACCGGTGGCCCGATAGAGACGAGTCGGGGGCTTGAAGGAGACTGTGAGGTTGTAGGTCTGCGAGATGTGCTGCACGGCGGGGGAGTTGGGGTCAGACTGCATGATGGCGGGAAGCTCAAAAGACAGCACAAGAGGGAGCAGCTCCTGCAATATGGAGGGACGGAAGGAGAGGAGGAAAAAGAAAGTGAAATAACAGAAAACCACCACCACCATGCTAAAATAATGCAGTTATGTTAAGTTGGATAGCTCATCCTTATGCTGCCACTGCTGATCCTATGAAATAGGGAAATAAAACATGTGACTCCATGTTGGCTTGTATCACATTGTGCTGTCATTCAGACCAATTAAGACTATTTGGACACCAATAAAAGCACAGATTTCTTTACATAGTGCAGATTTATGTGAATTGACTCACAGACATATGTTATTTTAGCACAAGGTGGCAAAACTTGGTATGTAAATCTGTCAGCTCAAATTAATAGAAGTTAATGAAAATGAGGTGAGCAGTGCCAGCAATAAGAGAGAAACACTTTGTTAGATGAAGTATGCTTCAGATTTAAACATTATGTTTACAGTTGTTTAAAAATTCTGCAAAGCATCAGTAGTCTATAGCCTGCTCATTCACATACATTAATTTAAAGTCATTGCATCAAACCACAGGAGCAGCAACAGACATCAGCTCTTGCCATTAGTATCACAGCACTCATTCAAACAAAATAGATGCAGACAGGAAGGGCCTCTCTATATGCATACACATACTCATGCATGCATGGGAGAGAAATCACACAGGCACACGCCCTTACACACAAACTAAGGGAATGTACATATACACACACTCACAAAAAAGAGAATGAATACACACACACACACACACACACACACACACACACACACACACACACACACACACACACACACACACACACACACAGTGTTATCCAAACACTGACTCTTGGGCAGAGCGCCACTATGGTTTTGGCTGCCAGTGAAGGGCAAGCAGCATGAATTGCTCTGACCAAAGAAATGCATCCCTGATCAGTCCCATATGCGCTTGGCCTTACATTTATATCACGTTTCAGCACTCGCTCTCAGGGGGCTTGAGAAATTTAGGTCAGTACTGAGGGAAATGCAAGAGAGGACAAGCAGAGCAGCAGGAGTCAGGCACTGAATGAAGAATAGACTGTGTTTATGGTGGAGCAGACCTCAGCATTTTTCAAAACGTCTACCTGGCAGATATGAGTTTCACATGTATTCAATCTGTTGAAAAAGCCTCAGTTCTCCTGACATAAGGGTGAGAGATGAAGAAAAATGAAAATATCTTCGAGGTAAAGCAACTGGCCAGATATTTCATCACCTGCCTGTCAACTCCATCTCTGAAAGCTCCTAGAAATCCCCCGAGAATCCATCACCTCAACAACCGACTTATTACAGACTCAAAACATATCTCCACCCAAGAAGGCCTCAGAAATACAGTAGACCTTACAAGTCCACTGTAGTATGTCTGAATGTTAGCGACATTACGTTCATCGCTAATGCACCTCAGGGAGAGGAGCACAACACCAGCCACTTGTTTCAGAGGAGATTGAAGAGGATGTGGTCTAAAGGCCACCCAGAACCACAAACACAGCATACTGAATATTGTTATGCACTGGCGACCTCAACAATAGGGGGTCAAAAAATAAGAATAAACCCTCTTTTCATTTTACAGTGTGGTGCTTCAATTACGACACAATACCACCTTCAAAAATTCCCCTCATTCCTCTTTTTAAAAACAGATTTGAATGAGTAGTTTAATATTTTGGGGAAATTTCAAAATTGGTTAGATGAGAAGTTCGATACCACTCGCATATTTGTCCATTCAATATGAAACTGAAGCCAGGAGACCCTCTTATATTTTACCTAAAGTTAGCAGCGTTTTACAGGTTAAAACAACGACTTGTCTTTTCACACTCCTATTTCATAGAGGTGATGATCGGCGGTTTTCTTTTACCTTTGAACAGAGCCAGGCTAGCTGTCCAGTCTTTATGCTAAGCTACTGTATCTGTCTCTAGCCTCATATTTAACAGCAAAAATGAGATTGGTATCAAATCTTCTCTCATAACTCTCAGCAAGTAAGCAAATTAGCATATTTCCCAAAATGTTATTTTATTCCTTTAAAGCAAAACTGGTGCAAAATGAGATAACTGCCATTTGAAAATGATGGCACTTCGGCTAAAAAGGAATTTATAATCATTCAACTACTGTGCATACATTTTATTTGTGAAGAAATACACTGTATATTATGACTGAATGAAGAAATTTATGGTTTGTAGTCAGTCAGTTGTCAGTACTGATTAAGTGGACAAAGTGCAACAATTAGATGTAAGAAAATCGCTCCCACATGCTACTTTGCCTTGATGCACTGGAGGAAATTGGCTCAGGTTAAGTGATGTAGCTCATACATAATTAAAGCTATGCTAGCGTGAGTATTGAGTGTTTAATGGAACAGCATAGAAGGTATTTGGGTATCATGGGATGAGGTGAATGTCAAGGTCAGGTTCCATGAGAAGAAGCCAGAAGTTGACAAAGAGGGAACCTGTCTTTTGATCCACCCTCGTCATCCACTGACTGTGTGTTCTTTGGAGGCTACAACAATTTGTGGTTTTCTACAGCTTATATTATAAACCTCTTTGTACAACACTGCTATGGTTAAGTTTGAGTATCCTTTTTTTCACCCATAGAAAAAGAAGTACATGATCTGGGTTGAGGCTTGCTGCTTATGAAAACAACCACTAAGCACGGAGAAGTATAAGTATACGTACATGCCATCATTTGCCAACACACACTGCAAAAATATCCAATGTGAACTTCTCCTTTCTCTCTCTTAAATCACACACACTTCACTCACTCATTCTCACATGCACACACAAGCCTTGTTAGTTTTGGGCAGTCCATAGTGGAGGAACGTGCCCACTGTAGACAACTGCTGTGGTGTTGAAATACAGCAAAAGTTCAGGGATGTAACACTTCACACGAGCATAGAGGCTCTCCACCCACAGAGCTGAGGATAGAGGTCGGGCTTTCAGTCAGACTGAAACTGAAGATGAAGAAAGGCTAGAAAATGAGCTGGAGATGGGCCTGCCATCTCAAGGGGCTGAGGCTCACGCTTGTATTTTACAATTGCTCCAGGGAAGTGGTCTAGGAATAGGTTAGAAATGGTGCTTGCGGCGTAGAAGAAGCGCTGTCACACTGGAGCTCTTCCATTGGTAGGATTAGGTAGAGAACTTAGCTGACATGAGTTTGATGTTTTGTTTATGGAGGAAGTAACTGTTTTAAGTGATGCAGTATAAACTACTCTAGGATTTCAGACTAACACATGAGCTGGAGGGGGTTAGTCATGCTGGGTAATGAGTGGGCACGCATGGAGTGGTTCAATGTAAGAGCAGGAGACGGGCACTCTGAAGCTCCATAGTGAAATTCGCCATGCGAGTGTGGGCAAAGGCTAACCTGGTCCTACCAGACTCTCGTACATTTCACTTGTACAGAGAGTTTGGCCACTCTCCATTGACAAGTGTTAACCTCTTTGAAGGCGGGTACTATGTTGAAGTTTAAAACTATTGGATCTGCCCAGAGCCACTCTGGATCTGCCATAATTAATCGCTAACGTTTGGTCGTGACGTCTGATGAGCATCGCTAGCGTTCACTTTAGCTAACTCCTTCACCACTAACGGAGTGAGCTCGGGTTTTCCCGAACCCCGTGGGGAGGAGGGCCACAACATCATGGCCACAACAAAACTCAGCAAAGCTCAAGCTTTAACTTCTGGATATTCGGCAGCGCTGCCACTATGGACCGAATGGCTTCGCTCGCATCTTTCTCTGCTGCCATTACGGAACTACAGCACAAACTAGCGCACAACCTCAACGTCATCGTTCTCAGCCACTCCCTCTGTTTGCTGATTGGACCGGTAAAGATTTGACCGGAGAAAATAGCGTGGGTGGAATAGTAAACATAAACTGCAGGAGCTAGCGTGGCTGGCAGGTTAACAACAGCAGTCCACAAATGTGTTAATCACAGGGTTTTTATCAAATGCTTTCCTGTAATTAAACTGTCACACTGAAGGCAAGCAGCATCCCTTCTTCTCTGCTGCTTGTATTATTTCGCCATGCAATTATACATCAAAAGTATGAGCAATCAATATTTCCTGAATGAGAGGTCAATCCTACCTCCTCTCTCAAAGTGGCAGCAAACATCTGAGCTTCACAATTTCATGTCAAAGTTCAATCTGATTGAACTGCTCACAAGCTCAACAGGGTTGTGTGTGCAAACTGAGCCAGCCATATGTGCTTTTTTTCCCCAAAGTAAAAGTTGGTCAATACTGAAATCAATTGCAACTGTCAGAAAGTCAAACCAGCCACAGTCGCCGTGCTCCATGAAGGTCAAAACTACAAACTTAGAAGCCTACAGGGAATGGGTATTTAACACTTACAATGTTTAAAACAAATGCACCTAGGTTCCAACTTACCCTTATTTTTACTCGAGCTGCCTCCACTCCTCCTGGCTGCCCTGCGATGGACACCTGTTCACAATAAAAAAGTAACATTTGTAAATCAGTTCAGCCAGTTCAAACCCAATCCAAGACAAATAATGGCTCTGATCATTGCATACTGATGCACTTTATTTCAATGTCGAAAGGAAAATCTAAAACATACATTATGAAAACAGCAAATGTTTAAAGGCTTCCTCTAAACTGAAACCTACTCCCTTTTGTGACATATTTGTAGTTCATGTTTCATATTCTTGAACCACATCATTGCAGTTACCATAAATCTAACATGTGATTAGGAAAATGGCCTTCACAATTGATATAACGGTTTCTTTAACACTGCCAAAATGAAAGGCCAGATTAAGTTAATAAAAAAAGTGATAACCTCATTAGATTTCACGTCTTTCTCCTTTTCTTAGGAACCTGCTCAACATTGTGGAGCAAACCGAGTACTGATCCAAAACACACATGGGGCAGGGTAGTGCTGTGAGCAGCAATTATATCTTTCAAAATGAAAACCATTGTTCAGCCTCATCTAAGCAAACATCTGCCCTGCTGAAGTGTGCTTGGACAATATCCTGAATCCTACCAGCTCCAGTGGGAAGAAAAGGTTAAGTAGGCACTTTATTGATTTTTATGGTTGTTTATATCTGCTTATCAACACCACTGCACTTTTAACATGCTCTGTATCTCAAAGGTTCTGCTGCTGTCAGTAAGCTTATGAAACCAGAAAAAGAGACAGCTTAAGGGGTGTTGAGCCTTAAAAAAAAAAAAAAAAAAAGAGTCTCTTGCTACTTATCAGCCTGTACTTGCATCATCAGAGTAAGACTACCCCCCCAGTCTTACTCTGACTTGAATAGTCTTTGAGATACAGACTACTGACAAGTTTAATGGTCTACACACCGTAGGCATACCTTACTATGCAAATCTCCACAGTGATAAGGTTAAAATCAGTGAAGAAGACCTTTAAAAATACATGGACTTGCCAGGTGCACTGTAGACTTGGCAAAGATGGAAATCTAATGCTGTGCATGGCAGTGTGCTCTGCTGAACTCCTCATACACTTTAATGGTAATTACAGCAGGATCCTACTGCTCTTCTATGGTGAGTCTTGCCAAAACACACCGGCTTCCTCTGGGTAGGCCAATCAAAACAGCCAGCTGGACCAACTCTTTGCAACCTGTCCTGCCAGAGACCCTGTGACAGTTAATAAATGGACCGGAGGGCTGCATGCACAGATCAAAAAACTATTTAGAACAACTGAAGCTGCTACTGAAGAAAATAAATCGTGGAGGGGCGATGATGGTAAACACACAAAGGCAGCAGAATTCAATACACTTACACTCAAAGCATCAATCATGCAATGTTGTGGTTCAAGAGATTAATGCAAAATATTTGATAAGGCAAACTCTTTGATCCGACAGCCATAAACAGCTTGCACCACCCATCTATCTCTCATGCCTCAGTCAGACTGCTCAGTGTAAATCTATGTTGTAGCCTCACAAACCTGGTTGCTTTTCTCTGCCTGGTTGTTCCTGTTAGAGTCTGGGAAATGGATGTGGCACCCTGTCTCCTCCATCACCCTCTTGATGTTGTTTCCACCTTTGCCAATAACGTGAGAGTGCTCTGTGTGGGAGACGTCCATCTTCAGAGTTACCCTGTTACTCTAATAACCAGAAAAAAAGAGTGCTGCAGTGAAATGATTGATAATGCTTGCAAAAGCTCAGTGTTATATCATTTATGTTATTATAAAGGCACTTAATAACAAAGGTAGAAATGACAACAATGAAAGAATCTTGACCAAATATTAAACTGTATGAAGTAAATGGCATGCACTGCATTGATTGCAAGTTTATAATTATTGCAGTCCATAGTGTCCCTGAGGCATGACAGTGTATCCACTATCACCACAGACAGCTTATTTAACTAGATAACAGTAATCACTGATTGAATCAATTTGTCTGTTTTCATGGCTATGTGACATTTTAACGTGTATAAACAAACAACAAGGAGGACCAAGACTAAGACTATAAATGATACTTCACTCAGGCCAGTACAGCATCTGTCCACTTTACTCCATTTTAATAGTCATAAGACCCAGAACTTACAATTTCCCCTCTTTTAAACACTTTAACATGCTGCAGTCATTTAAAAAATGGACAAATGAGCAACAAAATATGCAGTACATCAAAAGAAATTGATCATATTAGGAAATATCTGTGTCTGCCAGACTAAAATGGCCTTTTCGTGACAAAGCCATATGAGATGCTATAAACAACTAAGCCAATCATGTGTGGCTGTTCAAAGTGCATGGATGAGTGACTGCCCTTGGGGGGGTGGGGGGGGTGCTACAGTGCAATCGCCCAGGTGTGTTATTTCTTGTGTTGCCATGGTAATAAAATCACACACACAGCAAGTATCTGGAGAGATTAGTGCCAAGTTTGTACCACACTGCTGTGGGCAATCTGTCACTTGGACCAGCGGGAGAGCCGAGGTAAAATACAGTCGATCCAACTAAACACCAGGTTAGAGCGAGAAAGAGGAGATGGGTAGAGAATTACACACAAGTCTATCTTTACTGTGATAAAGATGTTTACTGTACCTTTGTGTCAAGAACGGACATAATTCTGTCTTTGGCTTCCCTCACATTCTCCCTCTTCCCGCACACCTTTATGTGTGGATCTGCAGGGAATGATGGAAAAAGAAAAGAAAAAGAGAAACATTGAAAGTGGGAGAGATATTTCATATTTGTGTGTGTGTGTGTGTGTGTGTGTGTGTGTGTGTGTGTGTGTGTGTGTGTGTGTGTGTGTGTGTGTGTGTGTGTGTGTGTGTGTTGATAAAGGGAAGAATTACAACGTGAGAGTGGGACACAAGTCAAATCCATTTAACCAAACATGACATGGATGTGTCAACAAACTAGAGAAAAGCTCTGCAACAGTAATTGCTGCTTTGTTATCTGCCGAGTCTCATTTAAGTTGGCATGCAGCTCTGTGGAATTATATTCTGGCAATCCATCAGTCAGTAGAGCCTGCAGGAACACTGAGCTGAAGAGAATTGTTTCGCTGTAATTAAGCCTTAATAGAAATAACAGTAATGTTATGCTTATCACCTCATTGTCCCAAACCTCATTCCGTCATATAATCACTGCAAAAATATATAGTAACTCATTTTTCAGCGTTTGTCTTTGTTGCACATGACTCAGCATGTCTAAATGTGCACTTAATCAGCTGTCACAAAGAGAACCAATACCGTCACCTCAAGAAATTACTACATACGAGCCTGCAACAGAAACAGCAACATCCTCAAATTCTTGTGTAAATACACTCAGTGGGAACACAGACGATCGTGCAAGTAAAGGTCCTAATAGCTTGAGTAAACTGTGCTTCCAGAGACCTCCTCAGCCTCTAAATACTTAAAATAACCCAACACTGCATACCGAAACCATTCAAAGCCAATGCTGTGTCTGTGCAGTATTGGGTAAGCATACATCTGGCTTTGCCGCATACCGGACCCCTGGAGAACGCAAATGTGAAAACACATGAACACTCACTAATTCAAATGTGCACACGCATGTACTACACACCCATGGTCCATCGCCCCTGCGTTAACTGCACTGAGCACAGCAGGAAGTCGACTAAGCCCCCTTCCAGGAATACCCCTCCCCATACACACACACTTGCAGTATCTCAGATTTACAGTATAGCTTTCGGACACGACTCACTGAAGCAGATAACCCCACAGATGCCGTTTAGACTTTCAAGGAGTTTGGGAGTAAAAAAAAAAAACCTAACAAACACTGGTCAGAACATTTTTTGTGATGACAAGGGAAGATTACAGAATGTTTTTGATGACAAATTCACAAAAGCCAAACCAAGACACTCTCCATGGAGCTGCAAATTACCTCAGTCTTCTTTAGAGAGCAGCAGAACATGGGTTGAATGCATCAGTAATGTTGGGATCCTCCTCCACATTATTTTTATTATTCTCAGATGTTTTCTGTTCAGTAACTCTTTGTTAGAGAAGTTACTGAAGAAGTATATTTTTTAGAAGTATCTGAAGGAGGTTCAGCTCTCGGTTTAATGGGCATTGGGAACCATGGGCACCATAGAGTGCAAGCAAACAAGCACTGGTCTTGTTAGAGTGTGACAGGGGTCAGGTAACCTCAACATGCTACAATAGATGCTACAACCCCAAGTTGGGACAGTATGGAAAACACAAATAAAAAAAGAAAGTAGTGATTTCTAAATATACTTTGACTTGTATTTCATTGCAGACAATACAACAGCACATAATTTAATGTGTTCCTCATGATTTTTTCAAAAAAACAACATTCCTATTTTGGTTCTTGCAACACATTTCAAAAAAAGTTGGAACAGTAAAGCATTTACCACTTTGTAATGTTGCCATTCCTTTTCACAACACTTAAAAGACATTTAGGGACTGAAGACACCAAGTGATGAAGTGTTTCAGGTGTAATTTTGTCCCATTCTTGCTGCAAACAAGTCTTTAGGTGGGCAACAGTACGGTGTCTTCGTTTTGCTCTTCAAAATGCGCCACACATTCTCTATTTGAGACAGGTCGGGACTGCAGGCAGGCCAGTCAAGTACCCATATCCTCTTCCTCTGCAGCCAGGACTTTATAATGTATGCAGAATGTGGTTTTGCATTATCTTGTTGAAATATGCATGGACGTCCCTGGAAAAGATGTCTTCTTGAAGGCAGCATATTGTGCTCCAAAATCTCTATGTACTTTTCAGCATTAACGGTGCCATCACAGAAGTGCAAGTTACCTTTGCCAAGGGCACTGACACAACCCATACCATGACAGACCCTGGCTTTTGGACTTGTTGCTGGTAACAGTCTGGATGATCCTTTTCTTCTTTGGTCCGGAGCACACGGCGTCCATTTCTCCCAAAAAAATACCTGAAATAATGATTCATCTGACCACAGTACACGTTTCCACTGTATGATGGTCCATCCGAGATGCCTCCAAGCCCAGAGAAGTCGACGGCGCTTCTGGACACTGTTAACATAGGGCTTCCTTTTGGCACAGTACAGTTTTAACTGGCATTTGTGGCTGTAACTACATATTGTGGTACTTGACAAAGGTTTGCCAAAGTAGCCCTGAGCCCATGTGGTGATATCGCTTATAGATGAATGACGATTCTTGATGCGGTGCCGCCTGAGGGCTCGGAGATCACGGTTGTTCAGCTTAGGCTTGCGCCCTTGTCCTTTACGCACTGAAATTCCTCCTCATTCCTTGAATCTTTTAATTATCTTATGCACTGTTGAAGGTGAAATAAGCAAATGTCTTCCTATCTTTCTTTGAGGAACATTGTTTTTAAACATTTCAATAATTTTCTCACGTATTTGTTGGCAGACTGGCGATCCTCGGCCCATCTTTGCTCCTAAAGGACTAGACCTTTCTTGGATGCTGCTTTTGTACCAAATCATAATTACAATCACCTGTTGACATCACTAGGGCTGTCCTCGACTAAAGAAATTCTTAGTCGACTAACACATATGATTTTGTCGACTAATCGATAATCGACCAATTTAACTGACAAGCTGTGCTCTTTGACAGTTGGTTAAGACTAGAAAAGCGCAATATAAATGTAGTTAATTAACCATCTGTAAAACTGAGTTTGTTCTCATAAGTTGCTTGGAAATGAGTAATTAAGCATGAATAAGCATAAAAAATGACTTATCGACTAAAGAAATCTTAGTCGACTAAGACCAAAACGACCGATTAGTCGACTAATCGACTATAAGGGGGCAGCCCTAGACATCACCGGTTTCAAATCACATCATTATTTAACCAATTTACCTGATTACTAGCCCTTAATTGCTCCTGTCCCAACCTTTTTTGGAATGTGTTGCAGGTCTGAATGACAGGAAATTATGTATATTTGCAAATTAAATTAAGTTGACCAGACAAAACATGAAATATTTTGTGTTCACATTGTCTGCAATGAAATACAAGTCAAAGTACTTTTAGAAATCACTACTTTCTTTTTTTATTTGTGTTTTTCATACTGTCCCAACTTTTTCTGATTTGGGGTTGTAGATCTCATGGGAGTAACAACAGCTCTTAGAACTAAAACTAAACAAAAACCAAGCTGCAGTCTGAGAGAGGAAAACAAAACCAAGGAAAACAAAGGAAAAAGAGCAGAGAGCGGTTAGAGACCTATCACAGTCTCAGCACTGGTTCCAGGAATTTTTTCCATCATACAGCTGTTGCTGTGAACAATAGAAGTCCCTCCACTTCCTCCTGTGGCATCCACTTTGACCATTAGAGGGAGTATGGTTCTTCCTGTGTCTAACCTGCACTGCACATCTGGCAAACATTAGCTAGCCTAAACGAGTGTTGCAGTTGTGATGTAGAACACCCCCGCATTTTTGAAATGGAGTGTGCTGTATGTTCTTTTTTGATGATTGATTGTGGAATAAAAAATGAACACCTTAAGTCTTAATTTGGCACACACAACAGCTGGGAAAGCAAACAAAAACAACAGTAGACTTGCAGCTGCAAAAAGTGAATGTTTTCAGTCACAAAGATTTTACACAGTTCCACTTGACAGAGAAGAAACCTTTTGACCCAGAGCTCCATGCTGGCAAAGCCAAAGCATTTTTCCAGCTGAGGACTACATTTGAAAATACCACACAAATGAAGGGAATTAAGTCCTTTTGGCTTGGTGTTTCTCATTCAAAACATCTGTGGAAATTTTAAAGTGGTCAACACACACTGAAGAAAAATCTTAAGAGTTTTAGAAATGAAACATGCTTTAAACCATCTCACAGTATTGACCATTCTGTCGCACAGCTCTAAAGTTGCAAAGCAGACCCGTCTCGTGAGTGAGTGATATGGCTCCTCACTGTATTAAATCACTAACAGTGTGCCAATGATGGCTTGTCCAAGAGGCTAACAACTGGCCTTATCACACGTATGCAGGTGGCAGGGACAGCTAGCTGCAGATGATAAATGACATAGAGGAGGTGGCATTTTGATAGAGTGTGGCCCTGTACAAGGAGAGGTTACAAACACACAAATCCCACTCACGTCTGCCGCTATTCTGAGTGTAACCGACTCCAGACTACACATGAAAAATTCTTAAAAGAGTATGATTTAAAAAAATAACCTGTTACCCTGCACCAACAAAACAACTACGTCATCAGCTTTTTTTAAGGGCGGAGCAAGTGAGTGTTGTGCTGGTCATATTCAATGAAAGGGATTAAAGGAATGCGGGTCATCAGATTGATCTCATGAAATAGCGTATGTATGACACGCCAATTCGTATGCCATTATTGGCGTGTTATCAAGACGCATACTTGCTTTGTAGTGTGTTTATCAACGCCGTTTGGCCTCCATTGACTTACATTACCTTGCGATTGCGTCTGAATTTACGCCATAGCGAGTAGTATGAAAGGGCGAAAATCCTCGTAGGGAGGTTGGTTAGGGTCGGGGATGGGTAAAGCACAGGACTTTCACCCAGGAGACTGGGAACCGTTGCTTTCTTCTTTTACTAAAGCCAACCCCGTTGCTCTTTTCCTAAACCCAACCCGTGCGTCTTCGTCACGTTTTCCTTCCAACCGTAGCTTTCTTCTCGCGATTACACGGCAAGTGGCTTGTATGTTTACGTCTGTTGTATATAGCTCAAAATCCATGCCGATAACACGCCACTTGGCTTAAGAAAGTGGCCGTGTATTGTTACGCGAAGTCATGATGCCATGTTGCAGTTCCACGTCTCTTCTCCCAGAAATGCATTTGCTCATAAGATAACTGTAAGGGACTAGCCAACATTCTTCCCCTCTGCTCCTCTTCGTTTACGCAACACAGAGGAAAAATCTGACAGGCTACAAGTCATGGGTCAGAATTTTAAATATTTGTACACAGAAGAACATTCCCAGGTGGTGTTGGAGGCAGGTTTTGTGAATGAACTAATATTTGGGATGAATGGATGGTTGTGTGTGATGGATTGCCAGGACTTACAGTTGATTAAGCATCTAGAAAGAAAATTTTTAAAGATTCTGATGTAACCCTGTCATCTATTTTCTGTACGGAGTGAGGAAGTTACATAATGTCATTGGATTCCACATCTGGCTTGAAGACACACACACACACACACACACACACACACACACACACACACACTGGTAATTCCCCTGAGGACAACAAAGAACACAGCTACACCTTCTCCTCAAACCCCACCTTACTCCCTCAAACCCCGCCTCATCCCCTCCCAGAAGAGCTTTAAAAAATTGTAATAATCTTTATTGGTAACAGAGTGCTAGAACAACTCAGCCAATAAATGACTGAGCTTTGTTACAAGCAACTCCCACCCCTCCGCCTCCACAGCAGAATCACAAATTCCTCTGTGCAGATGAAGTTTATGGCTTTCATCTTTTCAAACTTCCATTCCAATGACTTTCCTGAGAACACATTTCTGGTTCAAACAACACTGACTCATAATCATTAACCTCTCTTAGATGAAAAACTAACACAACTTTGTTGTAACCGAACATTCACACATTGGGTGTAGTTTAGCTCTTAGTTTTGTTGGAACACATCTTATAAATGACTTGTATTAACAAGAACAGAAATGCAACGCTCACGTTTAAAGAAAGTCATGAAAAATTGTGCCTGAGCTGGACTTAGATGGACGGCAAGTTAAATCTTTATTTCAAAATCAGATTCATACATTGTGTAGGCCCATTATTCACCAACTACTCAAGCCGCACAAGGCAAAAACAATGCAAGCAGTACATGGATCCAACATAAGAATAATTTGAATATGGGATTACTAAGAAAGAAAAGAAAAAAAGAAATCACCTTTTTTGGACTTGGCTCCGATTTTTAGTTTGGATGGCCAGGCGATCTGCGTTTGGGTCTCATCCATGATCTGGAACAAAGTGAAGGAGGGCTGACATTAGCTCACAACATATTTTTTATATATATATATATATATATATATATATATATATATATATATATATATATATATATATATATATATATATATATATATATATATATATATATATATATATATATATATATATATATATATATATATATATATATATATATATATATATATATATATATATATATATATATATATATATACACACACACACACACACACACACACATACTAATCATTATTATTTCTGACTTTAGTACCAGCATTGGTCACGAAAACCCAGTATCCATTGTGCTCTAGTTAGTATTAAATGGGACCGATGTAGATTTCTTGTCAGTGTCTTAATGTGGCTTTGGCTTAGCTTGAAGTGTGGAACTCTTCACTGCTTCTCCTGTACTAGCACACATTTATTTTGTTGTCTTTAGAGAACATGAAAACAAGCTATTAGCATCCAACAGTTTCCAAAAAAAGCCTGGCATGATGAAAAGTAGGGCATGTTAAAATGGCAAAAAAAATCTTCTTTATAAGTTATGGAACCCAGAGAAGTCAAAGTAGCTGTGGGTCCAGTGTAAACACGTCTGATGATATAAGCTTGTTTCCAGACATTGATTTGTTTCCTAACAACACCAAAAAATATGAATATTTGGCTTCGGTACACATGAAAAATGGCAACAATTTATGTGAGAGCCCTTTGATGAGTCTCGTCATTGTAACCTGGAGCATGTGTATCGATACAGAAAAACTCAAACTGCAGGCAGCCCCCCCCCCCCCCACCTCTTGAGAACGGCCTGCCAGGGTTGATGTTAGTGAAAGAAAAGAAAAAAACCAAGGGAAAAAAACGTCAAACCTTCCAAAAAATGAGAAGCTGACATGCTCTCTCCTAATAGCTCTGTCCTCGATGTACACTATTCTTGTTTTCACAAAGGTCCTGCAGTCGTTTTGTTTGTTTTAATACTTTCAAGGGGTTTGTGTTTTCGGGGTGGTCGAGATATGAATTTTGAAGTTCTCAAAGCTTTAGCCACGTGATTAAGTACCTGAGGACTGCTCCAACCCATTACATGAGCAGCACTTAATATTCCTTGGTGGTCTAGTCTAAATGGGAGTGAGGGTGCATTAAGAGCCATCAGCGCTCCCCAATAGGATGTTAGGCTGATTAGCACTGCCACAGTTTTTTCTTTTTTACAAACATTTTTTTTAATTAGATCTGCTATTTTTCCTTGCCAAATAATAACTACAGCATGTACCCCTTGGAGAACTGGTGCACAAATCAAAAAGGGAAGTGCTTAAATTCCTCCATATGCTCTCCTGGAAGTAGCATGGTCTGTTTGGCATCTTTTACAACTAATTCTGACAGTGTATCTGTAAAACAGAGACAGCTTTGAAAGGCCTGATGTGTGCCTTTTTTTTTTTTTTTTACTCTGCAGCTACATACTCAGAGTCCATGATGGTTGACTAGGAGCCCTTTCAAGCACATCCTACAATCACATACCAAAATGGACAGCATGAAAAAGCAACAGAATGAAGTGCCACTATTCTGCCCCGTGCAGAGCAAGATAAAACAAATCAGTTTGAACTGTTATTAAGCTCTAGTTGATTCATCAAAGATAGCCGCAAGTTATTTTATAGGCTTTCTACTGTATGTTGTAAATTTACAGCAGAAAATTAAGAACTCTTCCTTCAAAAAAGATCTTCTGTCCGTCTGTTAGAAAAAGAGCATTCTGCATTATACCGTCTTTCTAAGCTCTCAGACCAAGTTTTATATATTTGGGCATTATCATATTCTAGCGGCAGAGAAAGACCCTACCAGTCATTCTCATGATTTCTCCTGCTTGTGGCTCTGCGTTTACTCACAATCTATTGAGTGAATCACAGAACCAAAAGGAATTGTAGCATCATTTTGTGCACTGAAAATAAAAGGGAGAATTCTTTTCAGATGATCTTGCTCAACTATTTTTGTAAGGAATTCTTCCGCGGTATCATTTAACGTGACTAAGCTGAAAACAGTTCCAGCTTTAGCATCCAGCATGCTAATGATCCCCGATTAATGTCATCCTACTGGAAACCTTCCCATCTCTCTAGTCTACAATATTATCACAAGTGCTGCAATAATAATATTCTATTCACTCACATAAAATGTAGGCCTGAAACCAAAATCTGATGAGTTCTATGTTACTGTGTATCATACTAGCTCGAGGCACAAGCAACTCTTAATTTAGAACACGAAACCCTCCCATCATTGTCTAGTAAAGGACAATAAATCACAAATACCCTGTAGCTAAATGCTAACTTTTCAACTGAAGTCACGTGCTCCCACGAACAGCTGGATGTATGTATGTATGCAACAACATTAGGACACTGTTCCCAGTGATAAGGAGAAATTCCTTTACCTCCACCATTTTTTTTTTTTTTTGCTTGGTCTTCTATGACGATGTCAGATGTGTCTGGATTTTGTTGAGGAGGCATTCAATTTAAAACCACACATTGAAGAAATATATGACACTGCTACAACCTCTCAGAGGTCGTTGGAATTACAGTGGCAATGTGGGGGCAAATGGCAGACAAGTGATTGTTTACACGTTCAGTTTAATTTAAAAGCACTAATTTACAATGGAAATGTCTTTTTAGTAATTTTTTGAGAAACTATGTAGAAACATGCTGTGTGGAAACCCCGTTAAGTAAAAGCTTATAGTAAATATGACAAAAGTATCATATCAGAAGTAACTCCAATTATACTTTCCTAAAATTATCAAACTTTATGGCCTATGCCTCATCAACTTTTTCTCTGAAAGGGCCTTGTTCAGAGAGACCTGTTTCCTGTCCAGTGTTGCTGTTCTTGGCAGCGTCGGGCAGATGGGACTGATTTCTGACAGACCACACACCATTTTAAAAGGGTGGATGGTGTTTATTTTTATGGAGGGGCTAGCAAATACCTCTCAAATGGGTCAAGACATTTGCACAAATTAAGTTACCTATACATTTAGTGTTCCATCCCTTCTTCTCTGCCACCCCACCCTTTCTGAAATGAATAAATACATAAATGACCATGGGTCTGATCAGTTTCATGGCACAACCTTGACATGATGATTCTTAGAGGTTTGCAGCTGGTGAATGTGCAGAGCTGTACGTGAAATCAAACAGGATATCATTAAGGCAAGGTCCTGAAAGACAGCACATGTGTTCAACACACGTGACTCTCTCTCTCTGTCTGTGTGTGTGTACGTCTGGATGGTTGTACTATACTATAGTGCAGCAGCAATCAACATGGCAGAGGCATGTTTCCTGGCTCTCACTGCGATGGTGCAGCTGTTGATTCAGCTGGAGTGTGTGTGTGTGTGTGTGTGTGTGTGTGTGTGTGTGTGTGTGTGTGTGTGTGTGTGTGTGTGTGTGACACAGCTGTAGGGGGGTGAAAAGAGACCGACCAAAGGAACAGCATGGTCTGAACCATCCCCACGAGACTCAACAGTCAAAACTGAGTTCATGTTAACGACCCGAGAGCTAACTCGCAGCTAAAGCCCCATTACACTTCGGACCAATATGAACATGTGCATGGTTACGAAACAGCAACACAAATTAGCAGAAGGGCACTTCTGCATAAACACCTACTGTTGAAATGCATCAAGTACACATCATTCACGCGATACATGATTAACTCATTTAGGCTGCTTAAGAAACACAAACATTTGTTTATATGTGGTTTGATGGCACTCATACTGACCTAGTTATTTCCAGGAGGTGGAAAGTAACAAAATACATTTACTCACGTTACTATTGCCTAGTTTTGTTGTGTATTTTGTGTTTTTCAAGTAGTTTTAAGTATTGCATTTCGATACATTACAAATCCCATCTGTTACTGAGTTTAAAAAAAAACTTTGACTAACGGAAACCGAAAGGAAGAAGGGAAAAAAAAAAAAAATAAATAAATAAAAAAATCGCCCCCGGAACCACTACAGTGACGAATGATCAGCATCTAGGCCAGGCCCGGATTGGCTAATCGGGAGCACCGGGAGAATTCCCGGTGGGTCGGTCTGTAGTGATGGCCAAATGAAGCTTCGTGAACCATTTTCTCTTTTTTTCTGAGCCCACTAGATGGGGCTCTCTCTTCAACAAAGGGTTGAAAACACACTGAATTGCCATTCCTTTAACCTTTTTCTTTGAACAGAGAGCGCCATCTAGTGAGCTAAAAAAATAAAGAAAATGGTTCACAAAGCTTAATTAGACCATCACTACTGGTCTGTTTTTTTGATTGCGAGGGGCAGGTTGCAATCATAGTTGAATATCATAGATGCTGTCCCTAGGCTGCCTGCACTCGCAGCCCACTCTTTGTATTTACAGTATTTCTTTTTTCTTGAAGCCCACCGTTCTACATTCATACAGCCCACTCGCAGAGTGCAGCCTGGTTAATGATGACTTATTTAAGTTTTGAGTCCTCCGACGGCGGCACCTTGCTAAAAAAAAAAAAAAAACTAACAAACCCTCTTCAAGCACCACTTCAGTCACTGGTGCTTGTTGGAGGATTCCACGACGCGGCCAGATTAACATTTTTTTAGCAAAACGCCAAATGAAGACGGTGAGATGGGTAAGCTAAGCTAGTTAGGAGAAGTGCAGGATGCTAGCGGTCTTGCAAAACAATACAACGTTGCCTGCAAACCAACATTTATGTTTATCAATCAAACTTTTTCTTGTAGCTCCGCAGCAGCAACTACTAGTGCAGTTTGCTACAAATAGTAACAATGAAGAGCCAGTAACGTTTCCAAGCACCAGCTAAATGAACACATAGCTCCAGTTTGGGCAGGTAGGGTTGCTCATTGACTGAATATTATAATTGAGTGTGGTGTAGACCTGCTCTATATGAAAAATGCCCTGGGATAATTAATGATGCCAGATGATTCGGCACTTCCATAATGAAACTGACTTGACTTGATCAGAAAGCTTTGTAAAAAGGAGAGATTTGCACTGAGAATTATGACAATTTATAAAATGTGATTTAGTGTCAGAAGCAGAGCCAGAAGTGTGTATTAGGGATAGCTGCTGTCAGTGTGGAAGGCACATAATGTATGCTGTAAGCTGTTGTATCACAGTGTGTGAACAAGCAAACAAGATTAGTTACAATATAATCACTTTTTATGCCCAAATATTACTTGTGACCCATTATGCCTTTATCCTCAAAATTATGATAGAAAATATACAAAGCCCACGACTGAACAGGGACGCCACGGCCGCACCTGAGCTGCAGTTGTTTGGGCTTGCGAGCCGCGTAGCTAGTAGGCTCGTGACGGCGATTAGCTTCGGAGCGAGTAGTGACTCTACAGTCAGTGAGAGAAACAAAGCGTCTCCCCTGTTTTTTCTGACCACGGTGGGAAACCTGGAGCAGGAAAAGTTAACCCTCTCCTTGATTTTACGTTGTTTATGGAGAAGGACAACCAGGAAATGAGTCGGGGGAAACCATAGACAGTTTAAGAAAGGGGGTTAACTGTGTATGGGGAAATGCAACGCTACCAAACTACACCCACGGCAGTCGCTATGACGACCAGCCACGCTCACCTCAGGTATGAGGCAGTACTATCTGCAATGGAAAATGGAGGTAACAGTGTTATATTGTGTGAAAGATTATTAGCTCCAAGTGTGAATGTTAGTGTGAAATTGAACACTACATATATGCCAATGTTGTTTTCAATTAAAAAAAACATTTGCACAAAGCCGATCCAAAAAAATGAAATGAGAAAAAATGAGAATATAATGGGACAAAAAGAAATCAAGGGACATTTAGAATAGATACCGTACAAATGTGCGATTAATTGAAATTAATTGTGAGTTAACTATGACATAAATGCGATTAATCACAATTAAATGTTTTAATCGTTTGACAGCACTAGAAAAAATAGATTATGGTGTCATTAGAAAGTGCAATACAATGTATCTTGTTCTTTATTTAATTTCAAGTTTTGGATATCTGTGATTACTTATTTGCACTGAAAATAGATTCTGATATTGTTGAACATCATTGGGTTGTTAAGATGTTAACTTTTCTAATAAATCTACATTGTGAAGCAACACTTAGAAATAGTTATATTTTACAAAAATACACTGAATTCACATGACAAGTCAAAAGATCTGCTGTGAAAAAGGTCCATTGCAGACTTATATACTAAGGTTTTGATTACATTTTTCGTGAAGTAAAGTGGGCCGGTCTAAGGCATGACACTCCAGGGCTGAAAATGAGTCTCACTCCGGCCCTGATCTAGGCTGCCTACCAGGAGCCAAGTCTTTCTAAGAGATTGAGAACGAGATGGAGGTGGATCAGGCGAGCGACGACGGTTCAGAGACTGTTTCAGTCTTATGGTCACTAGATGGAAGAGATCTCCCCCGCCCCGTTTTACAGTTTTTTTTGTATGTAACTAAGTAACTTTTACTATAGTACAGTACATTTTAAATGAACTACTTATTACTTTTGAGTCATTTTTCAGATAGATAATTTCACTTGTACTTGAGTAATATTTCATCAAAGTATTGGTACTTTTACTTGAGTACAATATTTTAGTACTTTTTCCACCTCTGGTTATTTCAACATTTTACAATGTTATGCCAACCAAATATTTAATCTTTCTACTTTCCCTGTGTCAGCGCAGTGAAATACAAGATGCTGCAGTGCTATATTAAAATGAATTACGCCTGGCCTGTGATCTGAGTGCCCTGGCACGTATACATCATGCCTGGCATTATTTATAAAGCCACACTCTTGGGAAGGAGCGATGGAAGGGGGATCAGGGAGAAACTTGCAAGGGGTTCAAAGGCATCTCTCAACTCAAATCCACTCCAAGCTCTTCTGTGGTGCACAGTTATCGCTTCAACCAGCCGAGCTTCTCGGCTCTCTGCTGTGCCATGGCTCAACTTCTGCACAGCTCTCCAAACAGCTTAGTGGTCTGGTGCCATGATTTGACACTCCAACAGTTCTCAGTCAAAAACCTTCACTGCACTTCACTGACACACGCTTCAAGCAATATATGTGCAGAAAAATCCCCTTGTTATACCAGACTGATAACAAAGACACACTAGAGGTTTAATGAAATGTGAAAATGAAATAACAGCAGGAGGGAAAAGCAGGAGGCAGAGATAGGAGACCAAAACAAAGATTGAAAAGAAAGAGGAACATGAAGTTGGCGAGATTCCCCCATGTGAGCTGAAGGGACTTGAACAAGGCTAATTTCCCAGCTGTGGCACCCTCCTGTGGTCCCACTTTGTCTGCTATGGTCTTTCCTTTTTCACTGACTACATGAAGAGAGTGGACTGTTTGCTCTCTATTACAAAATGTTTCTGTGGACTCAAAGGAAGTCCAGCAGACAGTGAGTAAGAGGGTTTGATCAACCACAGCCACCGGGCCTGGGGATATAGTGCGGGGGTGGACTATTTTATGTTGCACTCTTGAACGACTGAATCTCACTGCTAAGGCAACTGCAAAATCTCATTCCCAAAGCATAATATGTAAAAGCGTGTGCGTCAAAAATGACCTCACAAGAGTTGCTACGCATGTACTTTATTAGTCTCACTGAGTATGTGCGGTAGATGGGTGTGTTGGACCGGCAGGGAAAAGTCCAACTAAGAGTTTCCATTTTCATCAACTTCAAGGTATTTTACACACCTCATCCATATTCTTTCAACAATATGGTTCCACAGTCGCACTCAGTGTTTATTTTCCTGACTTTAATTGGGCATGTATGGTGATCACGCTATCAGAGGGAAACTATACAGAGTTATCCAAACAGAAATTCTACAATAAAAACATGACTTTAGCACTCCTCCTCTACTGCTCTTCACCAGTCTGCCAACCCAAACAGCTGCACACCAATTTCTAATTGACAATTTAACCTCTAGTAACCACAGTTTCTTTGAACGAGCTGTGACAATATTCAAGCCAGAGACTTAAAAAACCTGTCACCCACAGTCATATTTTGTCAGAGTAGCTTTGTGGAATGAGCTAGACATCTACACTGGGTATCTTAAAGCTACATTGTGTAAGAATTACTCCCATCTAGCGTTGAGATCATATATTGCAATGAACTATCTCTCGCCACGCAGTTGAAAGTACGTATTGGTAGCCGTCACGCTTCAAAAAGCAAAAGTATACAAAAGGCCGTCAATCAGCTGTGGTTGTTGGAGTTTATATATCTATGGTTGGAGTGCATGTCGGAGAGTGGCGCGGACGTGCGCTTCACACCACATGCAGGCACACGCGCCACCCGACGGAAAGGAGCGAGAGAGAGAGAAAAAAAAGAGACTGCAGCGGTCTGGAGGATAATTAACTAGTTGGGATTTGGTGTGTGCATCCAAAGCAGCTCCAATGTTCACTCTTTTTTCTGATGACGCCAATCTCTTGCTCTTTTCAATATCCGTTTTCTTATTCTGGGCAAAGAAGAACTTTGGATTTTGAATACGTGTGGTCCTCCGTGTTTCCTTCTTCAAAGTTGCCGCGGCCTGGAAGCGACAAGCAGCTGTCAGTCGAAAACGCGAAAGACGAGCAGTATGTTCTGTATGTCCCTAGCGCAAATGTAAAATGTCAAGCCAATAGGAACACTTGAAATTGATGGTGGTGGTCAATATTCATAAAAAAGGACAAGTTTTTGAAGGGCAATAACGATTTTGATAACAACTACAAACGTTACACACTGGGGTTTTAAACATTACACTTATATCCAAACTAAAGGTGGAGACAGATCTACAGTATATCTAGAGTCCTTGTTAAGATTCCAAGGAGGAGAATGTTCAGACGCCTGGTTTGCATTACTTAGTTTTTAAAAACAGCTTCAGGGACAGTTAAATTGCCTCCTTCTTTGACATGGAACTCAGCTTCCTAACCTCCAAAACCAAATACGGAAAATTCACAAAAGAGGAATGCTAAAACAAACCGCTCCCCATCATTTATATCATTACAGAACATTAACATACTATAGATGGAGCAAGTTTAACATCAGGAAACTGGATTTTAAACAAGAATGAATTCCCTCAAGATAATAAAAGAGAACATCACAATTAATTAGACACCGTCTGTGAAAATTGAATCGGCAGTTAACTTTGATTGTTGAAAATGTGATTTTCAGCGCCATGTGTTTAGTCTTCTCCACCCACACACACACACACACACACACACACACACACACACACACACACACACACACGTAATTATTAAGAAATAGCTGTAATTATGTGATTGGTTGTTAGTGCGCTTTTCAAGAGCATATAATTGACAGTTTCTAATTGTCTTATTGGGGAAATGTTCTATCAGATCAGTTTTTTTATATTGTTTGTCACCCAGCCCTGGTCAGAATTAGCTGTAAAAGTCCCTGTAACGTCATTAATGAATGTTTGTAAATTACTTTATTGTTGAGACATGGAGGCTTTAATAGAACATTGCTTTAAAAACACTAATCATTGTAGTTGGAGGTTATATAATAAAAGACCATTAATTAATAGAAATGCCTGTTTAAACTCTACAGTGACTCTTTAACAGCACACAGGGTCACACTTGACTGATCAATGAGCACCAGTGACACAATGTGAGCAAGTTGTAATGAGAAAAACAACCTATTCAAGACTATCTGAGATCACCGAGGCAAATCCTGGTTTTATTGGATGTAATGAAGCTTCTGGGCATTAACTAATTAAATCAGTGATAAAGAAAAGTGAGGCAGAGCTGGCCAGAGCATGCCTGTGTTTAACCTCTCACTCATTTTAAACTAAAGAGATGATCTGGTGTATTATGATCTATTATGTAGTGAGAAAAGCCCAAAGTGTTGTGTCAGCTGTGTTACAGGATCAGAGCCCTGGAGTGATTCAACGTCAGTGTCGTTCCGTTGTTTGTTTGTTTTGACTTGTAATTACGAGTGACTAGAGCACCTGACATCTGCTCCCTTAACCAAGAGAGAAATGCTGCTCAGTGGGCTTGAACGCAACCCATAGACAAAGCCAACACTAGCCAAGTGCAGACTACACACTCACCTTCTGAAAGAAATCCTCCCCTCCGTTGACTCTCCCCTCGGAGGCAGCTAGAGTGAGACAGAGAAAGAAAAGAAATAAATTAATAAAACCACACAGAGCTAGCTCAGTTTTTTGTAACCTTAACACAGCCAAATCACACAGAGATTATCCAGTCTCCTCAAAATGTTACGGTATCTTCACTCAGCAGTGTTTATGGTGGATCTCCATTTCTTTGGATATAGCGTTTGGCACAGCCACTGATACTGCTCATATGCAGGAATGGAAGAAAATGTTCCTAGTAATTTTCTATAATCCTAAAGATTGGATACAGCTTCCATGTAACAAATTGATGGATACAGTGATAATATTTGGGCATTTTACAGTAGCTGTGCGCTATGGTGTACGTTATGCGACGTCCGGTCCGAAATGGGCTAATAACTAGCAGTGGCGACAGTGTATTTACCCACAATGGCCGTGGGACATAGTTGTTTACATGATCCTGTTTGAATCTAAAATAAAAACCATAACAGCTAGAGCATAAGATAAGATAAGAAAAACTTTATTGTCTGTGAAATGACAGAAATTTGTCTTTGACAGGGCAGGCTCAAATGACATACAATATATATAAGAACATAAAAATACATATAGAAACAGTAATAACAAAAAACAAGCAAAACATTCATTCTTTTTGCAGCAGAAAGCTAAGGCTTCTGTCTTTCACGCCCTTACGTTGTATGCTTGTGATGACGTCATCACGTTATGTGACGTCCAGTGCAAAACAGCTGGTGAATCATTTCTAATGCAGATGAAACTATCAAAAAGCCTTTGCACTCTGCTCATAAATGAGTATGTCAAAAACAAAATTACAAGTTCAAATAACATATGGAAAATTGTTTCTACATTTAGAAATCTTTTGGATTATAATTTTTTTATTTAAAATTTTAATTAAAATTTGATGAAAACACGTCCAGGTTTTTTTTACGACACAATTTGAATAGTTTTATTAAGAATTATGGTTCATTGACTTGCATAACCTTTTAGCTTAGCTTTTACTGATTCTAGGGATATGAAGCATTTGAAGATTACTCCAAGAAATGACATCACAATAAGCAAACGCACCACTGAAGCAGCGGCGGACCAAATCTATTGCAGAGTTTAATGGAGTATTTCATACTACACTTGGGTCAACTGGTGCATGTATCGCACTTTTGAAATTTGTCTGTCCGCATACTGTAGACTTCCGCCCTTGGGGACTACAGCACTGTACATGAAAACCTAACTGCCCAAAATCACCAGTAAATAAAATAAGCACTAGGTGTTTTAGAGTAATTTTCAACTGAAAATGCCAAGCTGATACAGTAAGCTTGATAGAAACAGAGGGCCAACCACCAAAGCAAATCATACCTGTAATCGCTCCAACACATCTACAAGTCCTTTAAACTGTGGCTGCTCTGTTGATGCAAAATACATATCTGCTCTCCAAGGATAATTGTCATGTTCATCTGTCATTTGGGAGTACAGGGAAGGTTTAATAATGCATTACAGCCAGCATTCTCAAGATGCATCTGTTGCTGTCTGTGCAAATCTGGGTCAGAAGCAGCAGCAGAGTCAATGTAAATTCAGGTCAGGCATAAATGCTGGCCTCCAGAACGAGGTTATGATTAAAAATACAAAATCAAAGTCCTGCTGAATTTCATCTGCAGAAGATAATGTGTTTATGTCAGAATTAATGGTTTAACTATATTGAATTTAGGAGATTAAAGGAGTTTTAATTTCTGGGTGGAGCACATTAGTGTTGGCTGAGCATGATCAGCCAATCAATCAACAGGAAATTTAACCAGCAACTATTTTTTATAACCAATTAACTGTTCCTCAAGCAAAAAAAAGCAATAACTCTCTGGTTCCAGCTATTTAAAGAATTATGCTGATTCTTTTTGTCTTATATGATAGGAAATTCAATATATTTTTCTTTTGGACTGTTGGTGAGGCAAAACAAGCTATTTGAAGACATCTCTTGGGGCCTTAGGAAGTTGTGATGGGCATTTGTTCCTAATGTTATGATATTTCATTGACCAAATGATTAATTGATAAGGAAGATAGTTATTAGTTGCAGCCCTATACACGACACTACAATAAAATATTCTTTGCAACCACATGGTGAATTAGAAAACTAAAGAGTTTTTTGTGCACTGTGAACATATAGCAGTACGTAAATAAGTTTATGAAGGGAAAAGATTTTTTTGGAACAGAAAGACAGGGACCTGCAGTACTTTTGTTTTACTAGCCTAAATGATAGTTTTCTCCTCCGACCTGAAAATATTTCATGGCTGTACATATCTATAGTGTAACATACAGTATTGTCAGTATCCCCTTAAACGTATAATATGTAACCTTCTGCCGCTAGGGGTCTCTCAATCAAAACAATGGATGGTAAACACGGACTTTTGATGACGTTGGGTGGAATTATGGGAGTTGGCGATATGGCAACTAAAATATATCTGTTCACAATGATTTTACCCATTACATTTTTTTCACGTTACGGGGAAGTGAGGCAGACAGACCGGGGTGTGCTAGGTGGCTAAATTAGCATTGGATCAGTCTATCTATACAGCCAACGTTAACGTTACTGGTGAACTTATTCGTGGGTTAGCCCAGTGCTGTTATCTGTGGTCAAAACAATCATACTAAAAATAACTTTATGAGCGTGTTGAACAGTGTTGTAACCTCATAATGTTACCCACCAAGCATTAGCTTCTCAACCAGCACATTGTAGTAATGTTAAGCTGGATCGATATTGAAAATGTATCAATAAATAAGGTCTGCTGTATTACTGTGTTGCAAAGTGGCATGTAATTAATCACAAAATGATGCTGTGTGGCAAAAAAAAGCAGTATTACGGTTACACGTATTTCTTTCTGTGACATTGTATGATTTACAATTACTCCTGAACATATCATCTTGGTGCCAGTGTTTTGACAGAAGTTACGAGTAACTACACAGTGAAAGGTTACATGACGCCACTGATGGGCGACTAAAGGAAACGTCCCATGTCTGAAAATAACATTTCTCTGGGTTTGAAGTTTGGTGGAAACATTTGTGATAGTGTAAGAACACAACTCAAAAAATATATACAACATAGGTATGGTCGTTTTTAGACATTTTAATGCAGAAATGTTACATATTGTACCTTTAAAAAGTAAATAATGCCTGCAGTGCACATGATATGTGATGTAAAACCTGGGGGTAAAAGGCATTGTTATGACTTCACCCATCAACACCAAACTCCAGAGCACAACCACAGAAAATGAAAACCCTCACTAAACACTTTTCTACCAGACCTGACATTATGGCCTTTGACGATGCAGTAATCCCAACACCATGAGCGTTTAACACATGCTTGTATTTTCACAGGCTGCCCAGTAAACAAGTGCAGGCCACAGTTTATGAAGACATGGAGACTGGTTTGCCTTGGCTCAATGGGAAGTCAATTTCAGATGAAATTTGTGTACATTAAATGCTCACCAACCCATTACACTGACAACAGATACATTCTGGCTATTCACTGGCTCACCATTCAAATCTTAGAAGGACAAAGAATAGAAACCGATAGCCAATGGAGGGTAACAGTCATTTTTCATAAAGCGGTCACAAAAATGAAAGAAATACTCCCACCACCAACTATTACCAAATATCTCTGTACTGGGTAGCCTCAATTTGAACAAGACAAAGTCTATTCGATACTTCACCCATAGTCTATATCCACGATGTTCCACTTCCGGGATTGCTCCGTTGCCACTGGAAATTCCGCCTGATGTCACTCTTTTCGGCCGGATGTCCGTTACCTTCCACTTTCTTTGTGTTGTGATTTTAAACTCAGGTGGATTTATGAGAACTATGGTTACCTGCTCCTCAGATCTCTGCAGGGTAAATCCAGACAGCTAGCTAGACTATCTGTCCAATCGGTTGCACGACTAAAACAACCTTTGAACGTACACGTTCCAACAACACAAGTTCGCTCAATGGTGTTTTAAGCCCCCAATGTCTCCTTCCAGGCAGCGCTGTGAACATAGACTTCAAAGCACCTAACCCTAACCATTGCCTAATCCTAGTGCCTTCCAGGTATCGCTGCCTAGAAGGAGACATTAGGGGCTTAAAACCACAATAAACAAAAAGTTCCTTCCTACAGCTATTTTGCAGCGGCACCGTGGCTCCGTCCAGCGCTTAGCACTGCCCAAGATGACTGTGATTGGTTTAAAGAAATGCCAATAAACCAGAGAACGTTTTTCTCCAATCCCGGAATACGTTGTGGACTAGCCAGACCCTCCTCCACCGCGCTGTGATGGAAGGTCTGGCAGTGCGAGACTAATTCACCCACAAAATCAAGTGGAGAAACAGACTGCCAATCCATTGAGCTATGACATATCCAATTATGACAATGTTCAACTCACATTACCTGCTTTGAAAACACAGCTGTCCAAAGAAAATTCCAACTGTCCTGACTCCCATGGAAAAATAACATTAGCAGATGGAAAGTGTCACAGATGGGGAAATAACAAAGTTTGCTAAAGCAATGCTGGATGCCTCTTTAGCTGCTTCAAGTGCCTAAGGGTTTTGTTTAAAGTTATAGTAATTTTACAGTGGGGCTGATGCTCACAGTGATGCACTCGGCGTGCAGCCAAATGCTGTACATACATAGTGAAGACAATAGAAATGGAATGCAGCTCGCCATAAACACTGATGTGGACTGAATTTAACACACTTTAATAAAGCTGAAAATATGTTTTCATTTAGTAATTCAACAGAAAATGAATCCATAATGTTAATAATTTATTGGTTGATAAAATACCAAATACTTGCTGGTCATAGCTTCCCAAACTCAAACATTTGTTTATTTTATCTCATAAGAACGTAAAATTTGTGTTTTCTGTCAGACAATTTTGTTCTTAAGTTTTAAAATTGTGAATTTGAGGCGTGGAAAGTGGACAGGCACTTGTCATTATATATGATGTTTATAGGATATATATTAAAAAAGATCAATAAATGAACTGACGTTGAAAAAAAGCCCTAATTACAGCTCGAGACAATTTGTACTGCATTTACACAAAAGCAAATATTTGTTTAATCTCGCTTGATAGTAAGTATAAGTGTTTACATCCAACATTTAGTTTAGATAACATCCAGCTTTGAGGTAGAATGACTAAGAACAGCTCTGACTGAAGTGCTCGGTTCTTAGGTGGCCTGAAGTGATCCAAGTTTATGAAAGACCCCGTTAATGCGAGCGTTTCCTGTAAAAACTAAGAAACAAAAAGGATTGTGGCAACATCCAACAGACTGTTTTTTTCCTACTTGTCTACTGAAAAACTGTCTGGTGGTTGAAGCCAGTTGCTCTTTCTCTGTATTCTTTTATCAACTAAACAAAAGTAAATCCCAAAGGTAAAGTCTCTGTCAGCAGCAAATTAATGACAGAATTCAAATGTCACTTACAAACATGTTATAATAGAGCTCAACAGTCCTGCCCACAGCGGGTTCCGGAAGTAAAAATACAATGCAATTTCTCCATTGACAATTGGAGTACCACAAGGAGGCTTATACACTGTAGGCCAATAGATGCCTCGTATACTTTGTTAGAAAACGGTTTCAAAGGGACACAAAAACATTGGAATAACACTTAGCAGTGTCGACATGCCTTCAAACACACGTTTTCATTACAAAACAGCAAAGGTAAGACCTAATTCATGGTTATGGCAGTATAAAGTTAGCTTACTTTTTTGCTCTTCTTTGGCTGCTATCTCGGTGGTTTTACGCTGTAGAGTTGTCAAACATATACCATTGGAATCCGCGGAGTTCCCCCTTTAATATGACATATCGTTTGTGCGGATAGTAAAAAGAAAAGAAAAAAAAACGCTAATGTGACAATGCTCATTTGCGCCACGCTTGTGTTTTTCCTATGTGCTCATTTAGTTGCTCGTGTTGGATTCATATTTTGTGTAGATGAAAAATGGTTATCATGGGCGTTTAGCCAAGTTTCGACCTGTTATGCAGATATGCTACATGAATATGTTGCTACGTGTTTAACATGCTCATATATGGTGTTTGCTGTGAGTTACGTCACCGCTCCCAGTACCGGGGGCGCTCGGGCTTAAGAGGTTAAGAATTTCATTTTAACATCAGCTTCTAGTAGGAGATGCAGGAGAGTCAGACACAATCGCACATTATCAAATTGCAACCCTTTCCTTTCATCCCTGTGGTGGCTGGGGGCATTGAACCTGAGTCGACAATGTTTAAAGTTTCCATTGCTGAAGCTGCGGCGGGGAGCTGTGGTCTTAGGGTCTTCGGTGCCTCAAAGGGCGGTAACCCACGAACACCGTGGTGGACTCCGGTGGTCAGGGAAGCTGTCCGACTGAAGGAGTCTTTCCGGGATATGTTATCCCGGAGGAAGTTGCAAGGTACCGAAGGGCCCGAAGGACTGCAGCCTCTGCCGTGAAAGAGGCAAAGCAGTGGGTGTGGGAGAAGATCGGAGAAGACATGGAGAAGGACTTTCGGTCGGCACCAAGGCGCTTCTGGAAAACCGTTCGCCACCTCAGGAGGGGGAAGCGGGGAACCATCCAAGCTGTGTACAGTAAGGATGGGACGTTGCTGACCTCAACTGAGGTGGTAATAGGGCGGTGGAAGGAGCACTTTGAGGCTCCTAAATCCAGCTGATGCACCCTCTATGGTAGAGGCAGAGCTGGAGGATGACGGGGGATTGTCACCAATTTCCTTGGTGGAAGTCACTAAGGTAGTCAAACAACTCCACAGTGGCAAAGCCCCAGGGATTGACAAGATCCGTTCGGAAATGCTGAAAGCTCTGGGTGTGGAGGGGCTGTCTTGGTTGACACGCCCACTCAACATTGCGTGGAAGTCTGGGACAGTGCCAAAGGAGTGGCAGACCGGGGTGGTGGTTCCCCTGTTCAAAAAGGGGGACCACAGGGGTATCATGCTTCTCAGCCTCCCTGGTAAAGTCTACTCCAAGGTGCTGGAAAGGAGGGTTCGGCCAATAGTCGAAGAGGAACAATGCGGATTCCGTCCTGGTCGTGGAACAACGGATCAGAGCTTCACTCTCGCAAGGATCCTGGAGGGAGCCTGGGAGTATGCCCATCCGGTCTACATGTGTTTTGTGGATCTAGAGAAGGCGTATGACCGGGTCCCCCGGGAGATACTGTGGGAGGTGCTGCGGGAGTATGGGGTCCCTTCTCAGGGTCATCCAATCTCTGTATGACCAAAGCAAGAGCTGTGTCCGGGTTCTCGGCAGTAAGTCAGAGTTGTTTCAGGTGAGGGTTGGCCTTGATCTACCGGTCAGTTTTTGTTCCTACCCTCACCTATGGTCATGAAGGCTGGGTCAAGACCGAAAGAACGAGATCCAGGGTACAAGCGGCCAAAATGGGTTTCCTCAGGAGGGTGGCTGTCTCCCTTAGAGATAGGGTGAGAAGCTCAGTCATCCGTGAGGAGCTCGGAGTAGAGCCGCTGCTCCTTCGCGTCGAAAGGAGCCAGTTGAGGTGGTTCGGGCATCTGGTAAGAATTCCCCCTGGGCACCTCCCTAGGGAGGTGTTCCAGGCACGTCCAGCTGGGAGGAGACCTCGGGGAAGACCCAGGACTAGGTGGAGGGATTGTATCTCCAACCTGGCTTGGGAACGCCTCGGGATCCCCCAGTCAGAGCTGGTTAACGTGGCTTGGGAAAGGGAAGTTTGGGGTCCCCTGCTGGAGCTGCTCCCCACGCGACCCGACAACGGATAAGCGGAAGACGATGGATGGACCCCTTTCCTTTTACTCCAATCAGCCCAGGAAGCCAAGAAATGAATAGAAACACCACACCAACTATAAACCTTTGTCTGTTGTGATACGATGTCAGCAGTATTAGATTTCCACATATTAACATTTAAGTCAAAACTCTGATGTCCGAGTCAAACAATAAGGTCAAATGACATGATTCAGCAGACAGAAAAAACCCTTGCACCAAAAGACAACATTTTTGGCATGCGAGTGCAGTGATCTGAAAGGAATTTGATATGGAACATGAGTGAAAATATGAGCCATGTGCTGAGAGCCAAACATCCAGTTGGCACATGTGGTGTGTAAACCGGCCGTGGGAGAAGCCAGAGCAGAGACAGGAGGGGCGCAGGGTGTCCTACGAGCTGTGGGATATATGGAGACCGATCATTCTACTAACTACTTATTCTAAATCGGCACTGCTATAGGCAAATAATAAAAAAAAAGTGGCTTTCTTAAAATACAAGAATGACAACATTTTTTACTTGAATTCTGTTCTCAATTTGCTACAAGGCAATAGCTACTTGAGTCATTTGTAGCTACTTGGAGGGCTTCTTAGAGCAGACAAACTTTCTTCATTACAACAAGCACTAGCCTCATTCAAGACATCAAGACCTCTGAATAGAAGGTGAAGTGTTGTGTTCACTGCTGGCAGTTTCCCTGGATGGAAAAACAGCTGAGCCAATGAGAGCTTTGTAGGTGGGATTAAGAGAAGGGATGTCATCATCCTGTGCCAGAGCCATAACAATGGTGACAAGCATGAATCAGATCATCACTGTAACACAGGTTGTTGTAAAAGGAGTTACAGAAACACAAACTCTTAAATCAGATTAGTTATTCGACTGACAGGACAGACATTAAACATGAGAAAGATCTAGGGGTGAGTTGTGGAGAAAGAAGTGAGCTCAGACCTCTGTAGCCCACTCCTCATGTCTGCTTGAGCCTATAGCAGCTCAAGGGCAGTACTCACACAACACACCCAAATCTTAGACTTAACTATTGGGGGTTGAATTGCATGGTAATGTAGGCACCAGGTTTTGATAAGGAAGAATGCAGTCGAGCAAAAATAGCCCCCTCCCAAACAAAAACTCACAATTCAATCTGACATTTAAAAAAGGGCTGTGATGGTTTTGATTGTTTTAGTCTACTGACTACAAGTTGCATTTATTTTTTAATTCCTGCTACCCATTTTGTTATAGTAATTGTCGCCTTCAAGATCAACATCTTAGATTTGGAAGTCAGCTGTTGACTGGCAATCTTTTTAATGCAGAAAACCACCAAATTCAAATATGACGGCTCTCAAATTCACATTCTGTTCTTCACAAAATTCATATTTGCTTGATTTGCCAAAAACATAGGATCTTGTACATTTGTCTTGGTACCTTTTCTCAAATAACTGACAGGCATTTTACTACAAAAATGCATAGCTCATGCCTCATTATTTAGATAACCATGAAACCTATTATTTTGTCTGCCAACCAAAAACCTGATCTAACGGCGTTTTCTCGGCCCAGGTTATACGAGGACAAAGCAGCGCTCCTCCCTTCCACCACAGCAGACTGTAAAGGCATCACAGCTGAAAAATGACACAAGACCCCTGAGCACACATCACACGTTGCGATCAATTTTTTTTTATTTAAATATGGAGCAAATAATATGGCACTAATGTAAAGCAGTTATCTTGATTGTCTATTAATTTGACAAAGTGAACATGATGGTTACAGTTAATCAGATCCACACCTAATTTTTTCCATGTAATTAGTCAATGTATCTAATCACTGTCACTGCATGTAAAGAACTGAGAGAAGTTGCAGTGAAAGGCATAAAGACTCTAGTCTATGTAAAAGACTTGATGCTGGCAGATGGAATGGGGACTGGTATCCATTATTTTGTTGAGAGAAACTTTCTGGGAGATTCCACTGTTTTGACACTGAAGGAATGTAAACAGTGTTGATTTCTACAGTTATGGCTTCAATCCTCCCAGAACAATCAAGCAAACAATAGAGACCTTAAAAAGTCTAAATCTAAATGTTTCGTAATGAATATTTTCACTATTAGCTAGTTTCAGTCCTACGTAGGACTGACACTATTCAGGTTTGAAGGAAAGGTGGACAAATCCAAAGTGACTTTTTCCAATAGCAAGGGGGCATATACTGTACCTCATAGCTCAGATGTAAGCCAATATCCATTTATTTTAAACACGGTATAAGTCATTCAATAACCACCATATACATTACTTTATACACCTGGTTAACCCAACATTTGTGTCATGAAAGAATTATTATGCAAAATACTTCACGTCAAAAGGGTTTCTATCAAGACTGGAGCTTTTTAGACTACAAAAAGCAAAGAGAGCCCCTTAAGGCACCAGCTAAATCTCTAAATTTGCAGAGCTGCTTAGACAAAATCCTCTGCACTGGCAATAATCACATGAAGACTTAAGGTGAAACCTGGGACATTCACAGAAAAGTCTACACAAGCATTAAAATGAGAAAGGTTATACAACTCCTATGTCCCCTGGACAGAATTTCATAACAAATGACAACTCTAATCCAAGAAAGGTTTGACATCTCAGTCTACCTCACATGCCTTTACCAAAGTGCGACAGACACTATTAAAGCCAGACTTCTGAGCACCCCCTGGCTGAGAGAACAAAGACTAGTGTGAAAGAACTACATGTCCCATATTATATGAAAAGAGCGGGAGAGCATTATGTTTTCACACCAGCTCTCCAATGTCCCTCCCCTCCAGTGCGCGCAGCAGCTCTCAGCTGATTCAACATGGAGCTAATGAGAGGGCCTCAGGGAGCTGTAGCAAAACACTAAATCACATGCAAGGCAACAACTCTGCACTTGTGAACACATGCATTTTTACTGTAATGTACAGATGGGATGTCTTTAGGCCTGACTAAGACAGGATCATTTTCTCAACCTAGATTCAGATCATTAGAGAAAGAAAAGGTATGAATATTAAATAATCATCCATCTCCTTTAAAATTTAGATTTCTTTCTATGTAAAAGACACTATTGGAGACAAAAATGGGTCTAATCTGGGATCAGATTTTGTTCACCTAAACACTAACTCAAACTGCACCTAGTGATGTCTAATGTAAAAGTGAGACAGACAAGTTGACTTAACAGCTCAATCAGTATTAGGCAGTCCCTCCAGGATTTCGCGATGTTGCGATCGCACCAATTCACACAAATTCAACCAATCACGTGAATTTGGTGCGACTCAAATTTGACCAATCACCGCAACTTTTCAGCAAATTTGACCAATATCGTGAAGTTTCCCGCGACGAAATTATTATTTTTTTGTCTTAAATCCACCAACCATTTTCATATTATACCAACATTTGCAGCATCCTGAGCCTTTTTGGTTAAGGTTACATAGGAAATCTCACCCCAGAGTAATTTTATTCTCCCTTTTTATTCTCCCTTTCCTTTTATTTTTAAAGAACTATAAAAAAAACTCAACAGTTTTTGCAACTTTCACCGTTTCCCGCAACTTCATAGCAACAAACATACAAAAGACATCGCAACTTTAATTGCAATTTTTTACTCCCGCGAAATCAGGCATTTTGGGCCGCAACAATCTCAAAAAATGGCCGCAAAATCTGGAGGGACTGATTAGGGCTGCACAATTAATCGCAAATATATCAAAATCGCAATATGTATGGAAATCGCAATATATCCAAATCGCAGGGGGTTGCAATATTTGTTAATGGCAAAATATGTGTCAAACCATTCTGAATTAAGTATTCTGGTGCAGCAGAGATGTCCCAGCCTACAAATCGTATCCTACAACTAAAGAAAAGAAAATCTTTGTTGTTTGGTACAGATCTTCGCAAAAATCACACTATAATCATTTTAATTTCTTTCAATGTTAATAATTTAATGAAAATGAGAATGATACAAAAACGATCATTCCCTCCAATATCATGAATCATATCGCAATATCAGTCAAAATAATTGCAATTAGATATCGTTCTCATATCGTGCAGCCCTAATCAGTATCCATACATAGTTGTATTACTCATTCATGGTGGGTACAATTAATATAACTAACAGTATATCATATTTCCTGGAAGTTTAATGAGGATTTTCTTAAAGTCACTAGCTGGGAATGTCTAACTTTGGCTAATCAAGTGATTAAATACCTGACAAATTACTTCATCACATTGCAACAATTCTGATTCAATGATTTGCTGGCGACATTGCCTCTCAGACAGATATTAAAAAAGAATAGCTACCTCTATAAATGGTGCAGAACAATCTCTGACAGGTGGTAATGTCTCACAGTATACATTTTATATGATACACTTCTATTTTTCACACAGAGTAATTTATATAAAAAAAAGGCTATTTGAAAAGGTAAATAACAGTCCCTCCAGAAAAACGCGATTATGCGATCGCAGAATTCAATGCATAATCAGCCAAAGTCCGCATATTTATGCGGGGGCCGCATTTTTTCAAATACGCCACACTTTCGCCGCATAAATTGCCGATTTCCATGCAAAATATGCGAGGCTTGCATGATTTCATAATCCCCGCATTTTCGTTGCAAAAAAGTCACATCTCAGCAGAAAGTTGAAAAATGTTGCGTTTTCTTCACACAAGAGCAGCCATTTTCCCCTGTTGCCATGGGAACGTTATCAAGTGACGTAATTTTACCTACTGAGAACACGGTGTTGCGGGAATCACTGTTTTTCTCTTTTTCATCAAACCGCAGTTTTTGCAAGTTACAGCAAGTTCCCACAATTTTTGCAAGTTCCCGCAATTTCATCGCATAAAATGGCATAAATATCCCGCATATTCCATCGCATTTTTTAAGAAAACATGCCGCATAATCAAGGCTTTTTTCCCGCAACAATCACAAAAAAACTCCGCGTTTTTCTGGAGGGACTGAAATAAGAAGTTTAGACTATAAAGAAAACATTCAGTCAGGTTGTTATGCAGTAATGGGGGGCTGTTCTCATCAATCAAGCCTAAATGCCTCACTTCAAAGACAGGATGTTTCTACAAGTGTATCATCTTGCAGATGACACACAGTTGGCAGTAATAGGGTTGACATCTAAATGAAAAAAAAAGCCAACAACACTTAAGTTTCCATGTGAACTGCTTTGGCATACGTTACACAAGTTGGCAACTAAATAAAAGACTCCTGCGCCTGAGAAACTCTTTAACTGCTTCTCCAAGACAACAGTGGTATCTAATCACCAAGTAAGGATTGGGGAAGTTTACAATTACAGCAGAAAAGTACTCTTTCATAAGCACCCTGAGGTTTCAACACTGACTTCTTTATCATTGTTCAAAGAAAATTGGGAGTTTATTAATATTTTGTGACAGACAAATATGCCTCCTACTACAAATCCTGCTTTTGGGATAAAACTGGTATGCAATTTATCTATCATGTGAAATTGTCCATTAACCTTATAGTTGCTTTTTAAATTGACTTTACACTTGCTATGGACACTTGGAAACTAGTCTGTGAACAATTTTGAATTCAATTTGATGTTATTTATTGTCAGCATTTCTTTTTAGCAGTAGCCATTTAATGCATTTACATTTCGTAATTACCTCTTGATATAATAGTTTTCATTGTCAGTGGTGTAGTCCGCCATTCTCGCACTGAGGGATTTACAGGAAACAACCTGGTGTGTAGGTAATCTGGAGATCTGAAGTGCATGAAATGGTAATTGCGATTATTTTTGACTGACTTCTTTATTAAAACAATGGAAGTTTGTTTGGCTGCACTAAAACAGATACTCCTGTTGCTCTTGGTGGATTTCTGATAAAAGCAGCTGCTCAACGAAGTGTTTGCTTTAGTATAAAACCACACACACACACACACACACACACACACACACACACACACACACAGAGTGTGTCACCAAATCAACTAGAACTGAAATCTTAAGGAATCTAACTTGATGCTTTGAAACCACTATTACTTCTCTAGCTTTGGTAAAGTTAATACTCACATAATTGAACACTCGTCAGCGTACTTATGTGCCGAGCAGAAGTCACCTTCTGTACTCAAAAACCGCTCCTCTCAAGTCCTCCAGGGTTGCCAAGCAACTGTGCTATTTAATAAATGCACTAACATGTGCCAATTGTTACTTTGCTGCATACAAAGATGACAGCCTGCCAGAGAAACTAGACTCACCGACCCCGAGGTCACACGCATGGGAAGGTCTCAACATAATTAGAAAAGTCTATGGCATAATGTTAATTTTTTTCACAATGTCCAACAGTCCATTATGACCTCACATTAACAGGAAGTTTTATTTACACAGGAGCATCTTTGCAGTAGGATCATCTAGTCCAGGAAATAATTCATCTAGCATCAAGCTGTTGTTGGTAACATGTTATCATCTCCTCCTTTATCTCCCTTGTGTGAATGCTGCCAAGTGATTACACAATACTGTACATTCCTGGTGCCTGGTATCTACTGTGTTAGATCCCCCACGGAGCCTAGGGAGTCAGTCTCACTTAGGCCGAGAGTTGCACTGTAAACATTACATTGTCCTATTGAGAAATCATTGACATTTTACATTAAGCTGCATTTCAACCAGAGGGTCAACACATGAGGACTGTGTGCAGGATTTTAGTGATGGGTATTCTTTCCTCGATTACTGTACTTCATTACTACGCTTGGGCATCCTTTTGATTTTAACAATTCTGATTCCAATTCCGATTGTTCTTTTCGGTTCCGGTTCTTATTGATTCTTGATTCTGATTCTTTAAGGGGTGGAGTTGAATTGGGTCACATGCTTATTTCACAGATAAGAAAACATTTTTGATTAAAGGGTGATCATCAGCTTTACTGGGCTTTTTCAGCTTAAAATAAAATCAAACTTTAGAGTGCCGCTTACTGTGATCCATGGCTGCAACACACCAAGCGCCTGGAAGTACGTCGGCCGCTACGGAAACTAAAACTTTAGCATTCAATTTGAAACCAATGATCGGATTCGCAACCAAATTTTCCAAACGATTCCAATACATAAATAAATAAATAAAAAAAGATTCCATTGGAATCGTAATTTTTGAAACAAATCCAAGTTGGAACCGGTTCTCGATGCCAAATCCTATTGATTACTCAACCTCTGAGTTATCTCCACTGATATGTCCAATCAGAATAGTTTATGCATAACAGAACAGCTCTAAGGAAATTAACATAATTAAATTAGGGTCTTTCATTAAATCCCTGCCCTGTACAAAAAAATATTTTTCCCCCCACTCTCTTTTGTTCAATTGGAGAATATTCTGGCAGTGGCCAGTGATGGATCAAAAAGGTACTCTTATAAAAATGCTTTCTCTACAATCAAGGCAAGTGGAGAAAAGGCAGATTGTACTGAATGTTGAATGAGGAGGGAGAAAAACAAACCAAAACCAGAGCTTCTCTTAAGATAAACACTGAAAACTCTTGGGGGAGTGGTTAAGGGACGGGTGGTGTGTGCATGTTTCTGCATTAATGTGTGTGTGTGGCGAGTACACACGTGTGCGGGATAAGTCAGGGGTGACCCCCACAAAAAAAAAAAAACGTTTCTGAAATAGCAACCGCAAACCAGACAGAATGTAAATCTGCACTTTGAAAAGGGTTGAAGAAAAAGAGCTTTGAGGGACCTAGAAAAGCAGGTATTCATTTCGGCTATTTACAATTCCAGAGCATGGAAATGGGTCACAGCACTCCAGCTCCACTCGGACGGTTGAAACACGACTCCTGGTTTTATTTTCTTGAGTAATGAATTACAGATTTTTCCGCCGACCGAAGCTCAATTATATTAGAGCTTCTGAAAGCTTCATCGTGCCCAGGATGAAGGAATTCAATGCGTAAGCAAAGTCGAATAGAACTGTTTAATTGTATCAGCATGTTTCAGTAAAAATCTGCAAGAAAGAGAGAAAATGAGAGAAAGTAGAGCAAAATTCAGCAGTTAAATCAACTGAATCATTTAAATTACTAACTGAATGTTCTGATGTGATGTGTGTTTGCTTCCCATATAGCTTAAATTACTTATTAAAAAGTGTTGTAAAATGGGCTGCAGAGTGCAGGTAAAAATAATTCTGCTTAACATTTAGCAGACAAAATTATTTATTCCTACAACATTAACTGGCGTAGAGGTATGCTGTTATTTTCCTAAAGGCAGTATGACCTATTGCTGTCCAGAGAAAACTATGCATCTCCATATTTGGTGCTTTTAAGGTTTTTAGATAACCTGAAGGGTTAAATGCTTACAGTCCGCTGTTTTTCCTGTTTTATGGAAAGATGACATTTTGGAGAAAGATGGTTTCTATTGGACAGACATGGCAGTGCTTCTCAATAAGTGCAACAGTAAGAAAAGTAAAGAGTTAAGGGCAAGGGCACCGCTGAGAAGGTGATTGGCTGCAATCTGCTGTCCCTCCAGGACCTGTACGTCTCCAGGTCCCTGAAGTGGGCAGGAAAGATTGTGGCCAATCTATCCCACACCGGTCACAAACTTTTTAAACCTCTCCCCTCTGGCAGGAGCCTGCGGTCTATCAGGACCAAAACCTCACGCCACAAAAACAGTTTCTTCCCAACTGCAGTTGGCCTCGTTAACAAGTACCGGGATCCCCACTCACACAGACTCTTAAACCCCCCCTACATCCTGGACTTTATACCTGTATATTGCACAAACTATATCTCCTGAACTTTTTGCACAAACAACATCTTTGCACAACCTCCACTAAACCATAAAACCTTCTTTTCTTATTATTAAAAACAGTTATATTTTGTTAAATTTGTTTATGTTGCCGTTTACTTTAAATGTATTGTTTATTTCCTTTTAATGTTTATGTGCGCACCATCCAAGTTATTAAGCGTAAACTGCTTCCTCAAGCAGGTGCAAAATTAACTTTTTTGTCCCTCAGCCAAATGGACAATGAATTTTCTAATTTTACCAGCCACTCATTAGATAGCCAATTTTTTTTTTTTTTTGGGGCTGGTGAGTGAATCAAATCTACTAGCCGCATATTTTACCAGCCTTTGGATGGTGGATGGTGCTAATTTTGTACCCTGTCCTCAAGTTTAAAATGATACAACTCTTATCTTCTACATATTTCTCCACTTTGTCCTTGCATTGCATGTAAGCCATGCAGTAGCTATCCTACTCAGTCAATAATTCAGTATTGACAGCAGATATTATTTATTTATTTATTTATTTATATATATATATATATATATATATATATATATATATATATATATGAATTCTGCCAAATGCATTCAGAATATGTGTGCTACCCAAATAATGACTAAAAGTAAGTCTTTGAGAATGGGTTTCTCAAGCCAGGTGGTGCATTAGACCAGGGGCTCATCTCCTGTTTCCAGAATGCACTGAATGCATTACAAACTAACTACGACTAGTTAACTTTCTAAAGCAGGCAAAATCACTTGTTTGCTAAGAGTCGGGTCGGGACTAACATTAACACACTGGCAGACGCAAGTGACAGAGAGACGGAGGAGAGCAGGGAAGGAAATACCGAACGAATACGCTGCATGTTTTAAATGGCGTTAAAAAAAATTAATAAACGCAAGTGCGGCGGGCGGTGTTGATTGTGAGGCGCACCGCCGCACATTACTCTGTGTGGGAAACACTGTTACTGTTTATTCAGTTAAACATTAATTTTGAACTGTAAGCCTACATAAGAGGTCGTGATGAACTGTTTTACAGTCAGTAGGCTGTATACATCCACGCAAAAATATCAAGGTGAAAGTCATCATAGCTTGCGTAGTAGCCTATAGACCCAGCTCCTAACCCAACTTTGAGAATAGATTAACGGCGATATTTTTTTGAATCGCCCGACAAGCGTCTCACGTTAACGCTGATAACGGCCCACCACTATATATATATACATCCATTACTTTCTGAACATTTCTGAACCTACTCTTTCCCTCAAGTTGACAATGGACGAGTTCAGTTCATTGTCGACAACTGGAGAGTCTCACTATTTCACAAGTCAAAGTTCAAACAGACTGACCATGACAAGGCAAATGAAGCAGAACGAGTAAATGCCTCTCTACTTTGTTGAAATGAATGGGAAGCAATATTTTGTCCTGACAGTGGCAACTATTCCTATTGTGGTCCATCACTACAACACTGCTGATCACACACATATTTTACAGAATCCAGACAGAATCTGATTTAGACCTCACATTATCTCCAAATGACAGATGTCAACCTCATCTGAGGGAATGCCCAATTTTCACATCTCTTCACTGCATTTTTCCCAAAAGGTGGTCTGTGTGGGGTTTCTCTAAAAGTTCCCTGCTTCTCCCATCTTTACTTTCACTTTACACTAATGGCATCACATGAAGTAGTACTGCACCTGAAAATCACTTTAATATTGTAGCCTACCTAATGATCAATTATGGAGTTCATGATGTATGATTATTTGCAATTAATTGTGCAGCCCTACTATCAACTTTATATCCGCAAAACTGCGTGTGAGATACAAAAACACAAGTGCTTGTGATGTGTGTGGAGTGTTTTTAATAATATTTCTTTCTGGGTTAGGTTAGGAGGATATAGAGTGAGGATTGTCTTGTAGTGTCAGGATAAAGACCAGGGAAAGTCCAGCAACTCCACAGTGGATCTGATGGAAGCTGGAACAACAGAGCAGTGTTCAAATACTCAAAAGGGAGCAACAGAGGGGGAGAACGAGCGAGAGAAGAGAAAGCCCGCAGCACATTCCCCACAAGACACTCACTTCCCGTTTCTGAGTCTTACTCAGCACCCAGGAGGAAGAGGAGGATGAGGCCCTCACACATACTCCCCTCATTATGTGGGTATAGAAGCCAGATAAATGATTCTCTAAACAATAAAAGCAGAAAATACTGAAAAAAATATAATAATTACAATTTCACAAGACGGCAATTTTCCCTTCTCAGAGGAAGAGTTTCCACCGGCCTCCAAATTAATACATTTGGATTTTGAGCGGCCTACAAATGATGTGTGTTAGAAACCTTTCCACACGTGTTCAGATGAACTAGCATTAGCATCCTCTACACAGAGTAGCCTATATTCATAGAAGTAGCAGTACCTATTGTATATTATATAGTATGAATAACATTATCACCACATACTAAGAATAGCTGTGAAGACCTTATACTGTCTCATTATCATGCTGTATGCAACAGTTTTTCCGTTCAGAGTCAAAGCAAGTCAATAATAGTCTGTGGTTTAGGAGCAGGAAAACAAATTAGTTCAATGAAGAAAATGATTCACTTAGCCTAATTGTAGGTTGTTGTTGAAGTTACAGCAAACGTGTTGTTACGATGTGTGCACACTGGCCCTCCAGGAGGCTATGCTCAGTCACAAACACCACTAAACTCTCATTATTACTACTGAGCAGGGAAACCCACAGCCACATCTCTTCAAATTGACCCATACACAGTTAAATACATCAGTGCTTTAACAAAAAAAAAAAACATGGAAAACTTTGCTGCACATGCAGAAACACTCAATTCGGTTGGAGAAAATGTTACCTCTTTCCCACACTTGTCCCTGGTCTCTTAAATTCATAATGAATGTAAAACAACACACAAAAGTTATCTTACAATGCTCCCTGTACACACTGTCTTTCAAGCTTTGATTGGATTTGATTTATTGGGATCTCCATTAGCTGGGGCCATAGCCACAGCTATTCTTCCAGGAGTCCACATGCCTGTGTCAAGGTATCCAAGCCATTAACTTGGGAGTTCTATTCTAGGGTGCCAACAGTACAACAGTTAAACCCAGATGGCTGTCAGGGTGAGATTATGTTGTCACTTGCTGATCTAAGCCCAGGGACATGTCTCCCTGTGAGAGACAGTACATTTTTAATTGCTAAGCAGTTAAAAAAATCAATTTTCTCCTGATGCTAATGGTGCCAGAATGGGGGTGTAAAATTGACTGATCCAATAAAAGGTTGTTTAAGTGTGTATGCTGGGATTTTGCGTCGCTGTAGAGAAATGCTGGAGAGTCGCTAACATTTTAAATGGGCACAGAGTGCTTCTGGATCATTTTTATTCTCCAAAATGTATGCAACCCCTGACTATGTGGCTCTTCACCAGTCTGATGGTCCTCTCTGACCCCTGGAGTACAGCCAGGTTTATTATTAGCAAAAACATTTTTAAATTCCTGACTAAAAGCTAATATAATTGCCATTAAGGCCCTAGACTTCACATTGGGGGTAAATGCACTTACAGGTGATCAGATTTCTCTGGCAATGCCTTAAAAACTATGATGGCCTGTCTGCCAAAATAAATAACCAAATAGTGAACAAAATGCAAAATGCTAAAATGGTAAAAAGATACAAAGAACATCAAATAAAAAAGCAGCAATGAATATTTATCAATCCATCTTCGTCTGCTTATCTGGTATATTCATACTGTAAATTATTCCTAACTTCCTAACTATTTTAGACACATATACATAAAATGTATAAATCAAAACTGTATCCATAAATACAATTTTCATTTATGCATTTTGTTTTCTGTCCTTGGTTGGGGCATTTTAAAACTCACTTTGGTTGGTAAAGATGTGACAACTTCCTAAAACCTTTAAAATATAACAGCCAGAGAGAGAAAGATGGAGTACAGAGAATTCACAGCAACGTCACACCTCTATGAGGCAACACACCACAAAATCTGTGAGCATGTCATCACTGGAACAACTTGATTGCCCTACAGTAGTAGGTCACCTCTGTAATTCATTGTAAAACCTAATTTACCGAACTCTAAGCCAAGAGGTCCACAACAAAAGCATAATAACTGGCAAACATGTTTCAGGCTCATTTGCCTGTTAACCTGCATCACACCAATTAGTTATCTTCTTATCTACACAATGTCAACACTGAGACAGCAAAGCAAATGTTATTGATTCAAGTATTCAGGCATTGATCAGCCAACCATTAGTTGAGTACAATGGGCACCACATAAAGAGATTTGATAAATATTCTGGAAGCAAATTAAATTGGAACTGCATCGATCAAACTGAATCCATACATAAAAAACACTATTTAATTCTAAACATCTTGATGCTGTAGTAACTTTTTTAAATTGATTAACTGCAACCATTAGTCCATTGATTAGTTGATCAACAAAAAATTAAAGAATATTTTGATAATAAATTAATTGTTAATAATTTCTTAAACAGAAATGCCAAATATGTGGTTTCAACTTCTCCAATGTGAGGATTTTCCGTTTTATTTTTCTGTTTTATATTATTAATTTAAGCTTGGGCTCTGGGAAATTTTGATAAGCATTTTTTTTACTATTTAATGTGACCTTTTATTGGTAAACCGGTTATTTGATTAATCAAGAAAATAACTGGCAGATTAATCTTTTATGAAAATAATCGTCAATTGCAGCCCAATTTGACATGTCCTGTTCCATTTCATATTATTGTTTATTTGATATATGTGTCCCTATTCTTTTTGCATTTATCTACTCATGTATCTATCACTTTAGATTAGCAATAAATCAATCAAAAGCTTGTATGTAGGTGTAGGGCAGAATGTGTTATCCATATGCAAGAGAGTACATTAAACAAAAGAAAGTGTACCTCACAGCAGTTTACTTAAAAATTAACCTCTGACATAATAATTCAAAATGAGGGGTGGTTGTTGCTGAACCAGTTGGCTATTTCAGCCCACCAAAAATTCAAACTAGTGCAGAAACATAACCTGGATCTGGTAAAAGGTTGCGATGTAGAGCTATTGTTGTTTGGGAAGTAATCGCAGCATGAATTGACCCGTGGCTCTTTGCCGAGGGTCAAGCGCTCTTAATTTTCCAGGAAAGAGAAGCCAGAGACACTGTCACAGACAATAAAACACTGAATAAAAATATACTGGAGTTCCCATAAAATGATTTCATTAGTCCAGATTCCGGCATTCAGAACATGATGTACCACGTCAAAGTCTCCCTCTTATCCAATCAAAACACAGCCAGATGTTACAGAGCTCTGATCCAACTGGATGAGACTAAAAGAGACATTGGGATTGAATTTAGACCTATGGCTGCAATCTCTGATCCAGTGAGATGAAACAAATCTAGATTATGACTGTAGCTTTTTGTAGTCATTGGTGCATCATGTGCAAAACTCAACAGACTCCAAGACTGTGAAGCAACATACAACGCAACCAAACATCCTAAAGGCCAGATGCCAAAGGTTAAAGCAGTTTCACAGTTGAGATAGTGGGGTATTTAAACCTGAACCTACAACTGCCCAGAAAGACTGAAGACCATGGAACAGCAGCCATTTCTATTACACAAACTAGCTGCAATGTCACCTATGATGTCATGATGCAGCAATAGTAAAACAACTTGTTGGAAGAGATGCGAGACCAAACTAACACAACTGTAAAGACCCTGTAGACTAAATACATTATACCTAACACATACAGAGACACACACACAGACACTTTAAGGATGTGGCGCACAGTTTGTCTGGGACACTCAAATTTAGGGCCGGCCGCTGGTTAAGTTGTTTTCCTGGAAGAGTTAGGGATGACATGGAGCTTTGAGGAATGTACCGAGCAGCGAGGCAGCAACCAGGACATTCTCAAAGGGAACTGTCTGTGTGTGTGTGTGTGTGTGTGTGTGTGTGTGTGTGTGTGTGTGTGTGTGTGTGTGTGTGTGTGTGTGTGTGTGTGTGTGTGTGTGTGTGTGTGTGTGTGTGTGTGTGTGTGTGTGTGCGCGCACAAGCGTCTGTGTGTATAGGATAAACTTACTTCAAGACCCGCTCGCTGAGGATTACTCCAAAAGTTAGTCACAAATTTAAATTACAACTTGAACATTATGAACAAACAGCTTTCGGTTACAGTGATAAAATTCAAAGCTTTACTCTTCAGCATGCAGCATCATGCTTGTTTTAATTACAGTATGATTATGAATGTTCCTCTGAAGGTCTTGTTTAGCTGCTTCTCTGCCTTCTTGGAAACGATAAAGAATCCAGCCCATTTATCTAAGGCTATAATATTTCACACTTTTGGGGTTTGAAATATGTGATGAATGACCTCAACCTCTGATTTTCCAGAGACCTCTCAACAGAGACTGGCCTGGCGTCTTTATGAGCCCGTCATCGCTTATTCAACTGCGAACTGTCACGTCATTAGAGGAGAGATCACACAGTAATTCAAATGTTTCACCAAAACATACAGTATTCCCACAAGTGCAGGAACAGTCAACATGATAGTTTGAAACAGATAGATGACCAAAAAAGGAATCTGGCATTACGTTTTGAGGCATAATGCATCAATGGCAGTCATGAAAACGTAATTTTCAATTGAAAACTGTTGCCATTGCAGCCTCTTTCTAAATGCACACAACGGGAGTTTGTGTAGCGACAGCATGTGGTCAGGGTATAGTACTACCTCTATAAGCACAGCATTGATAGTTATTGTCTGTATTTTGAGCTCTTCAACCTTCTTGTCAAACGTTAGTGTTAGTACGCCCAAGTGACTGTGAACTTAGCAACTTCTTTCCGCGGTCAACCTATAATTTACTTTGGTTCTAAAAACGTGTTGCTAACACTAATTGAAAGCATAGATTGAAAGCCCAAAGCTAACTGACGTCTATTATCTTAATTGATTCGTTCCGGATCACACACACATGACACGCTCAAGTTTCCTGACAATGCTAAAAAGGAGTCCTAAAATTTGAATTTACCAAAGGCTGTAATTGTGTAGGTCTACAGAAAGTGTCGGTTTGAGTCTGGCGGACTCTTGGTGCCCACATGTCAAGAAAAAAACTGCTGCAAAAGTGCCCTACCAGAGTGCCCTTCCAGTGGAGAAAACACGACGCCTGCCTGACGCATGTCTTCTCAGCGGCCAGTATAACAGAAAAAGGGTGCGGGGCTGGTCAAAGTGGGTTCAATTTCAGTAGAGAAGCAATAAGGCTAAAATAAAAAAATAATTCCTTTATGGCCTAAAATTGTTTGTAGTTTCAGTATTTAACCACACGAAAAAATGGCTAAAAAAGTAGCCTAGTTTAACTAAGCTACTCGAATCACTACGCAAATATGAAAGTAGTTGAACGTACTAGCAAGCTAGGCTACTGCAAAATGAAGTTAAACTGCTAGTTTAATTACATTTACTTCACTACTCCCCAACACTGCCTACATGCTAGAAAACTTTCTGCGCGCGGGGCCCCACCGCATGCAGCTGGTGCTTTTATTTTTTTTCTTCTTTTTTTCCACCCACCAGTCGACCAACATAAACAAAGAGCCGTCAGAGGGCTGCTAAAGTGGGCATCTTCTCTGAAACTACGGCAGGCTACAATTAAAGGAGACTAAACGTCGACAGGATATAGCCTACGTTAAAAACGCATATACCTTTAACTTTGTAATTAGTTGCTGGCTTTCTTTTACCTAATAACATGACTTCCAACTTCTTTCGGTCCACCCGAAACCTCTCCTCAGTCCACTCCGGATCTGGCATAGGATGGAGTCCGCTCAGATCCTCCTCTGATCCCGGGAGAGGAGAGTCGGTACTGCGCTCGCTGTTGGAACCCTGGTCCGACTGCTGCAAGTATCCGCTTAAAGTGTCGCACTGCGCCATTGCGCTGCGCAGAAACGTCTCCAGGGGCCACTGCGTTGTAATAAAAGTTAAGTCAAGCTGAAGCAAAGCAGTTGAACTTCTGTTAACTTTTTTATTTCGTCACTTCGCGGTGTTGGGCGGGCTCATTGCAGCGCAGAACCTTTCTCTGCAGTTTCTTCAAACCCCTTTGTTTCCCCCATAACAGGCAGACTCCTAAAAATAGGCAGGAGCACACTGGTCCACTAGCTATAGGTTGTCTGCTGAGTTACCGGAACGTCGTGCAGCACACGCAAACATACCAACCAACTCCTTGAGAAAGTTTCACGTGTCACCCTACAAAAAAGCAGGACTCCTCCCCAACTTTTTTTTTTTTTTTTTTTTTTTTTTAACATCTTCCTCCTCCGGGTTCCTGCGAAATCTCCAAACTTTAGTATTTGTGAGAATTAGTGTTTTCGGGACACAACTTTTACGTCTCACTTTAGGGAAACTTTTGAGGCATTATAGCCAACAGTAGCAAACAAAATCATAATTAGGGCTAATTAGATTACAAGTACATTGATACATCTAGATATGAATAATGAATATTCTATGCCATATTTTACATTTTCAGTCAGGCTGGCAGTTTATAATAACACCCCCTGCAACCAAGTAATTGGTTTATCTATCCTGGATAGAGGAAACACTATATGTCCTGAGAGTGGGTAAAGGGAAGTAATACAGGAAGAACAAATCAAAACAAGTGTGGAGCAAGCCCACATTAAGTAAAACAGATTCAAAAAGGGGTCACAATCCAAATATGCTGTGTATGTGCTAATACTGAATAAAATAATACAGAAGCAGGTCAGTATTGTAATGTATACCATCATAAAATGTTTGCAAGCCCTGTAGAAATATAGTTCCAGGAATATTCTCATGCTGTGGCTAGGAAATAATTAATGGCACTTTTTCAGTGATATATGGCATTGTTAAATGTAATTTTCAATGTGTTAAATTGACAGTTTTATGGTTTCTGTGTAACTTGTTTGTGTTGGAAATTCGCTACATTCTGTTATTTCATTGTCTAATATTTTGTTCTGCTGTATTTGTTATGTGTGTTCCACAACAGGAACCTGCCAGGCCAGTGATGTTCTACCATCATAGTTTTCTTACTTTAATAAACTCATGCAAGTCTCACTTCCTATTCATTTTGAATTTTAGGTTATGTCCTTAATCTGACAGCTGGAGTTCTAACAAAAACAACTGCATTTCTAAAAATTGAGTTCAGCTTTGACATTTGTGCTCTTCACCTAAACTTGCAAATACATCTGTCAAGGTTAAGGCAGTCACCTAATTATTTCAAATTCTTGTTCTGGCAGGTAATTAGAGTTGAAAAGATGAAGGCCAACATTTGTGTATTACTAGGACAATACCTCACTAAACCCAGTAGTCTGATTAAGTCACATCACCATGGCACTGCAGAAATTAAATGCGTATGCCCGTCTTTACATTAATATCAGGATGGTTGCATTTTATTGTAAACGCATCCAAAGGAGACATGAGCCGCTCAATTACTGTGTACACTAGCTTCACCAGTGTGCAGCAACTGTGCACAACCAGCAGAGGTGATGATAATAGGTGCTCTAATTTCAATGAAAAGAACATCTCTTCTCATTTTAATGTCATTGCTTAAGCATGAAACTATAACCACTATGCACATGAATAACAACTTAGCAAATGGGCCTGAACTAAATGTAACACAAACATGAATATGAAGTTGTCCTGGAGAGAAATGTCCTGATGTAAAAAGGCTTGGGCGGTAAAAGTAAAGGCTACCACCTAGTGGCCATGTGAATAGTACAATAAGGGGCAGACTCTGATTTGTTGGTTATATTATACTGTATACTGAATCAAACATTTTATGCCACAACAATATGGTTCATAATTTCAGATTACTCATTTGTGTTGCCAAGAAACAATTTGCAAGTTATTGATTAATGTCTTTAATGCAAAATAATGAAAAATAAATTCAGTATGGTTGTACAATATAAATCTCTTAAAAGAAAAGTATAATCAGGCCATCTCACCACAACCAATAATTATAATAATGACGCCAATTTAAGGGGAAAATAAAATAAACAGTAAAAACAGTTAAGTCAAGTAAAGTCCAAGTAGAGAAAGTGCTTCAAGCAAATAAAACACCTCAACTAGAACCAGTGTGGATGAACAGTTGAAACAGTACTGTCATATTTTGAGGTGTTTAGGGATGCGTCATTGTTGTTGAAACGTCAGTCCCTCACATTGCATACCTCTGAGTCCATTCTCTGGCTACTTTGTTGTACCTAAAGAGAGAAGAGAAATCAGAATGAGTTGAAAGAATAATTAAATGATTCAAGTTTTTCCACATTTCAAATTCTTTGGCTTTCGTACTCACTTTTGTCTGTCCGATTTGTAGATATGTGCAATGTCTGGGACTAGCGGATCATCTGGATTTGGGTCACATAGCAAGGAGCATATGGATAATAAAACTGGGGGGGGGGGAGAAGAAAATCAGTATTCACTCAGGTTTCAATTAAATTGAAAACTAATTTAAAAAGTGTATTTTTAGCCATCAGATATTTGAACATCCCCCATTTGCTCTTTCAATTATTTATTCAAAAACCTGCCATTTCAAAGTGAAAAATGCACACAGCATTTCCTTTTTGGACAATCAGCCCTGAACATCCTGTTAACTGTGTTTGTAGAGGCTGGCAATCATTCTTTTGGAAGAATTAATTCACTGTATTGCTAGGTTTGATATAATTCAACATTCCCATCTTTGGCATTTCCTCTCCATACTACGTTTTGCCTCAACATCATAATTTACCCTTTAAAAAAGGTATTTGCTTAAACTGTCACTATACTCTAATAATAATTCGTGAACAATCTTGTAAATGCCATAGGAGCACTAGCAGGGTTTCTGCAGGTTTCACAAAGTCAAATATAAGACGTTTTAAGCTTTTTAAGACAGAATAATAAAAAAAAAAGTGCTGCGGGAGCATTTTGATGAGCATTAGACCTTGAACCCAGACTTTTTAAGACCCCACGGAAACCCTGACTAGGAGGAGGCAGGAACCTGGTTTTTTTTATTTTTTTTTTACATATTATCTGTCTGATGTACTGTGTCAGGATATACGGTCAGTTTGAGCAAATATGACACTTTTTTTAATAAAAGTTACCTACTGAACCTTTAAGCCAAAATGTCAACTCACATTAAAAAAATATTTCCTTGTGAATTCAAATTAAATCTTAGATACGAACCAGATCATACACAGTGCTGTTGTAATGTAATACACTGTACAGGCAAACTTAATATATTACTCACCTTTTGATACGGTAAGAGCAGGTGACCACTGTGACCTCAAGATGTCAAGGCAGATGCTACCATTGCTGTTGATGTTTGGGTGATAGATTTTCGTTGTAAAGGCAAGCTATAAAAATAAATAAAAGCATTAATAGAGATATAGACACACATACATACATACATACATACATACATAAAATGGTGCAGAGAAGTTTAAAACCAAATAAATAAATAAAAGTACCATAAAACAAGACAAATTAAAAGCTGTTGAAATCAGGACAGTATTTAATTAACGTAGTTCTAAAAATGGTAACAGTTTGGGCATGTTAGTTCTAGGGATGGGCATAATTAATCGACGATTGATAACTGATCATTAAGAATTTCGTCGATCACGTTAATTTGTTATTGATTAAACTAATGCAGGTTGCGTTGCGTAGTGTGAGTCTTGAACCAATTAAATGAATTTCACTGTGTGGAAGCAATTACACATTTTACCACCCGGGGGCGCCATAAGCTACTCAGTTACCTGCGAGTTTCTGTTTTGATTTCAAAAGCAATCATGAAGAGATCACGGCGAAGTGTGGCGTGGGACCATTTTGATTTAAAAAACGACTTGGTTCACTGCAAACACTGTGATGCCGTGTATAAGTACAACACGGCCACGACTCAAATGATGTACCACTTAAACAAAGTGCATCCGACCCTGGTTAATGTCGGTGGCAGTGCGTCCTGCTCTCAGTATCAACCTAGCATCAACTCGGCGTTAGCACGGAGGAGCTGCGATGCACAAAGAGCAGAGAAAATTACCCAAGGGATCTGCAAGTTCATCGAGATGGATATTGGAACCAGCATATCACATTCCCTCACGACGTACCATCACCGGACTGGTAGAAACTCACTACGAAGAACGGAATAAGGTTCCCCGGCCCGGGCTGGCCAAGTTAGTGCGGAGGTACCTGTGCATCCCGGTGGGTGTTTTCAGTGTGGACTGACCCCAGATCATGTCAACATGCTTATCTTTCTCAACAAAAATCAGTGGACTGGTGCAGAAGTTGTATGCGAGTTACTGGTTATTTTTTTATTAGGCTTTCTCCGTGCCTTGGATAGTTTTGAGTTACATTTTGAAAAAACCTGTCAGATCTTTTTGGTTAAGTTATTATTTAACATTATTCTTTTTATTTATTTTAACGAGGGTCTCTGTTTAAGAAGGCCGGCTCACAGCAGCAGGTTCCGCTGCTTCAGAGCACCGCAGCGCATATATCTTCAAGTTTAGCCTAACCTCCAGTTTAACTGCCAAGTTAGCTGTACAAGTTGTTCTTCTTGTAATTAAGATCTCATCGAGGAAAAACACGCTGTATTTTCATTGCGTTTTTAAATTTATAAAAAGTTAAATAATTAATTTTAATATGAAAATATGAATGATTAATCGATAGTCGATCATTAATTCTCCCGACGAACATTTAATCGAATGCCCATCCCTAGTTAGTTCTAAAGCTTGATTTTTGGTTCTGCGTTGAATCTCTCTCTCTCTCTCTCTCTCTCTCTCTCTCTCTCTCTCTCTCTCTCTCTCTCTCTCTCTCTCTCTCTCTCTCTCTCTCTCTCTCTCTCTCTCTCTCTCTCTCTCTCTCTCTCTCTCTCTCTCTCTCTCTCTCTCTCTCAGAGATACGCTAGAACAATGCAGACACACCAGCACACAAGTATGAATTCCTTAAAAACGGCATAGGCCGCTCTGCGAGCCTACTTACAACCATAAATCCACCTCAAGGGGAGCTGATTCCAGCAGTGGGGCGCATAATGGCTAAAAGCCGTTTCACCACAACTGGATTGAACTCTGGCCACCACTAACTGACTAGTCCCTGCTGATCGGAGACCTACCCGACTTGTACTTAGCAAACTTATCTGCAATATATTTGGGGCCCAGATCTTTTAATGGCTTGTAGACAATAAGTAGGGTCTTTAAATAAATTCTATTTAACCAGAAGCCAGTGCAGAGATCTAATAATTGGAGAAATATGTTCTCTCCTCTTGGTGTTTGTCAGTAAATAAAATAACCTTCTGAACTTGTGAGCAGGGCTGCATTTAACAATTCCTTTTTTATTTATCATTTGTTCTATAAAATAGTTCAGAACATAGTGACAAATGCCTGTTATAACAAGGTGATGCCCTTTGAACTACTCAATAATCTTACCTTTGGTGGTTTAAAGGGATAGTCAGTGGGAAAATGAACAGAAAGGAAGAACACTCCTCCATGATATGGGCTGTCATTCTGAAATAGAGGAACATTGTTGTCAAATTATGCCTAGTATAAAATGAAATACTATTTGTATTTTTTTTTTTTTTACTTCCATTTGGTTAAATTATGGCTGTATGGTATTTCCCCTTTTCCTATTGTCTAAGTAATGCCATGGGCTTTAGTAAGTAACACTGGGATAGACTGTGCCAGTCTGTGCTTTCCATACAGAATAGAAAGGGCTGTAAAGTCAACATAAAACACTATTGTATAGAGATCCAGAAGAAACTTGGTTTCAAAAAAATCCAGGAAACTAATCCAGAAAAAGCTCACCGGTCCCGTGATGGTAGCTTGCCAGTGAAACACTAAAAGAAAAAAAGATGACGTGAGAACATTACTTAGTTTAAAGGCTTTATATACCTACAATCTGCAACACAGTCCCCAAAGAACAACTATATTGATAACAATGACAATGATTACAGGATAAAAAATAATATAAAATGACAGGTTTGTATAGCTACACTTCAGCAGGTATTCTCAAACTTACAGTCCTCCCCGACAGGTCCAGCAGAACATGACGCTGGAGGGTCCTTCTCTAGGTCTTGTAACTCCTGTACAAATAAACAAATAACATTTTAATAGTTTGACAGCTTCCGCCGCACTTGAACGTTTACGCATTACTTAAAATACAGAATACCTAGCTAAGTTTACGGTCTGCTTAACTGTAAACTAACGTTAGCGACTAGCTAACTTACACTTTGGAAAATATTATTTTGAAAAGTAGCCAAAAACACAAAGGTACAGGGAAGGGCGTTCACTCTGCTCGTTTGCTAGGCCAACTTAGCTCGCAGTTAGCTGAAAATGAGCTCATTTAAGTTTAACTGCTAGCTAGCTAGCTAGCTAGCTAACTGGCTCGTTTGTAGTCGTGTCATCGACAGTTAGCTAGCTACATAGCTAAATATCGGAATGCTGGCAGTAAAATCTGTCTTGTGAATTAATTAACGTTACCTATCGTTAAATCATTCACAAATCGTACGTTAGCTACAATAATAAACCACGTTAGGTTAGCAAACAGATGCTATAGTCTTTACTGACTAACGTTAACGTTATAGCGACGTCGTTTCCGCATCGCCCCAACCTTTTCTGTACATTAAATAAAATTAGATGAATCCTTACCTTCTGTATTCTTTTCAGAGCCATGGCGAAGCTTTTAGATAGGTTAAGCGGACCTACGATGTTAACTTTGACAGCTGTCAACCACAGCTACGCTCACTTTATGCCGACTCGGTCGGTGTTATTTGTTTTGACAAACTGAAACGTTATTTCTTTTGTTTCCGCGTTTTTGTTCGACGACGAAGAATGGACCGGTGCATTATGGGAATTAAAGTTTTTTTGAGCGTCAAGCCACTTAAAGGAACCGTTCACCGAGTTCATCCCGTGAAAAACCACACAAAATTAATTTCACTAAAATTGTATTTTAATATGGTTCACGTGACAAATAATAACTTGATAGATAGATGGATAGATAGATAGATAGATAGATAGATAGATAGATAGATAGATAGATAGATAGATAGATAGATAGATAGATAGATAGATAGATAGATAGTTTGATTGGTTGATTGATAGATAGATAGATAGATAGATAGATAGATAGATAGATAGATAGATAGATAGATAGATAGATAGATAGATAGATAGATAGATAGATAGATAGATAGATAGATGTATTGATTTATTGATTACCTTTAAACCTACTATAACTACTGTTGATATATTGGTGCTCTGGTGATTCCAGCCATACAGTAAAATATTGAATCACTTGACCAAACATTGTTTTAAGGAAAAGGTTCCTGCTGGTTAATAATAAGCTGTAACTGTGCTTCTGTACACAAGAGAGCACTCTGGGTGAGGGAAGATGGAGTGTTGACATTATTGTTAGCATTAAATATATATAAAAACAAGGCAAGGCAAGTTTATTTGTATTACACCTTTCCAACACAGAGGCTAAAACAGCATTTAATAATATAATGAAATTGATGATAAAATGTATTGAAATAGAATTACATTTATTCATAAAATACACAACATATTGATTGAAAAATAAATAAAAGTTACTGTACAGTAATAAAACAGATCTGTAATAAATGTTCCCAAATGTAATAAAAGTGCACCAGAGAATATAATTAATCAAAGGCATAGGAAAAATTGGTCTTTAATTTAGATTTGAAAGTGGTAACAATTGGGTTGTGTTCCAGATCATCAAGAAGCTGGTTCATTCTGCAGCATAGTGGCTAAATCCAACATGGTGTTTGGTTTTGACTCGAGGCACTTCTAGCTGACAGCTTCCTAAAGATCAAAGGATCCTACATTTTTCATGCATATCAGAGATGTATTTTGACCCAAAGCCATTAAGTGATTTATAAACCAACACCAGCACTTTCAAAGCTGTTCTATACCTAACAGGAAGCCAGTGTAAATATGTAAGAATGGTTTTTGCAGCAGCATCCTGAAAAGGTCTGCAGGGATCTGTTGGAAAAACCAAACAAGGGGCTGTTGCCAAAGTCCACACTGCTGAAATGAAGGCATGAACAAGTTTCTCTAAATTTATACAGACATGAATATTCTAAAATGTACTATTTATAGATGCAAGTTAGTCTGATGCAATTATTGCCTAGATGTGGCTGCTGAAGCTAAAATGAGTTTAGAGTAATTTACAGAATTACAGGATTTGGCCTAAAGGTAGCATATAAAGGGTTCAATATAAAGGCATAATAACTGAACTCTGGGGAAACCTGCATGTCATAGTGTTTGGCTCAGATTCATGATTCATATGTCAAAAACATTCCTTCTATACAACCTAAAGCAGCTGAAGACTACAGCTACAGTTTTCCAGTCTATCAAATGCTGCATTAGTTTCTTGAAGCGCAGCCTGATATTTTTCCTGAATCACTAATCAGACGGAAGTCATTTATTATCTTTATCAGTGCAGTCTTCAGCCAGTCAAGCCAGAAGGAAAATTGTCAAAAATTTAAAGGGATACTTCACCGATTTAGCATTCAGCTTTGTATTAGTAGAAAACCGGTAGTATTTCTGAATGACCGTGCGTCCCTCCCTCATGTCCCCCTGAGACAGGAGATCTCTGCATTGGGGGGTCTGGAAAAAATCTTCCGATGACGTAAAATGACGATTTTTGCGTCATCGGAAGATTTTTGGCCAGAGGAAAAAGACTACAGCCAGTATTAGGAGCTACTTCCGCATGTTTTCAACCCGCCCATCACCCGAAGCGAGCCGATCTCAGCCGGAAAAAACGAAATGTCAGCCATCTTGAATCTTCGCTAAACAGGGCTCTGCTCTCTCTTCTCAGCAGCACACTTTTACAACAATTATGTGCATTCAAACTGCCGCACGTGTACCACCGGGATACATCGGTACAGATCGGAGAACATGCAGGAAACGTTATTACAGACGGAATAATCGGCCCACTACGAGAGCTTCGCCTGCACGGAGACCAGCACGGAGACCAGCACGGAGACCAGCGGTCTCGCTCGATGCCCCGAGCCGGGTAGGGGACATCCTCGTCGGCTAGGTGGGAAGGTAACGCTAGCCGGCCACCTGTCCCATCAATCCTGCTTGCAAATGTCCGTTCATTAAAAAACAAACTGGACTACATCCAACTTCAACGATACTCCCAACGCGAGTTCAGAGACTGTGTTTTTTGTTCTTGTGGAAACATGGCTGAAGAACAGCGTACCAGACTGTCAAGCTACCAGGACTGCTAGCCCTCCGACGATCCGAGCTAGAGATGCTCTGTATGGAGGTGGGCTGTGTTAACACGGACTGGTGCAGAAATGTGGTGATTTGTATCCAACTAACTGCTAACTGCTGGAGTTTGTGACTGTTACATGGCGACCATTCGACATTCCACGCTAATTCACGGCTGTGTTTATACTCGGTGTTTACAGCCCACCAAGCCTAATGCTAGTATTATATGCTTAGCTAAACGTTACAGAGTTATGTGTGTGTGCACTAAAGGTAGCCTGTTTCGTATGTCGTTTTTATATAATATCGTTTTTATATATTTTAAATGTGTAACACCACTTGAGCCACAATGAAACGTTGTTTCGTGTATATGGTTGAAATAACAATAAAACACATTGAGTTGAGTTGAATGCCTCTGTGTCTGTCTGTCAAGCGGTAGGCGTGGCTTGGGAGTGGACTCAAAGCAGCGAAGCGAAGTGCATTCTGGGATTTGGTGTCTTTCATCCATATGAGCCAAAAACACATTTTCTTGCTTTTCTCGGCCTAGAAGGCACCAGTTTAAAAAAAAAATTCACATTTCTGCTACGTAAGTGACCCCATTTAAATATATATTCAGCTTTCCAGCGGTGAAATATCCCTTTAATTTACATTTATGCTGTTGATGTTGTTGAGCTGAATAAAAGGAACTTTCTCAATCATTTCCCAATAAATGTAGGATTTGAGATGAATGTATTAATAATGGAAGCAGAATCTAGGTTGTATGTTTTTAAGGGTGCATTTAATGACTTTAGAAAACTACCTGATAGGAATGACCCAGTTGCAGCACATCCAGTTTTTAAAAAAGCTACAGCATGTACATAGATGATTATCATGACAGATGATAAGGAAACAGGAAAATAATGCAAAGATACGATGAAATGAAATCAGTTGACTCAGTAATCCCCAAGGCTGTAACATGTTTCGCTATTTTTGGTTAATAACCTATTATCTTCACAGAGCTGTTATAAGCTCATTTATGATGGTTGTACTTTGTAATTCTGATGTTGCAGCTCACTGGGGAACTGAGTGGACTGAATGTTTAGGTCCATCTTGCAGAGAGCTTAAGTCCTGAGAGAGCAAAGGGGAAGACCTCAAAGCCACAGATTGCAGGAAATTAAGAGATTTTCTATTTTGTATGTATATATTTATATCTACATCACTGGATGCATTGAATCACAGAAACTCATAGCTGTTTTCAAACATTTTCTTACATTTGCGGTCAGTGGAGTCAGTTACATGGAAATTAGTGTAAAATATGCAGCTCTCTGAACCTGATGTTTGTTTATGACTGATTTACATTTAGAGCCAAAGCGACGTTTTGACAAGATTGGTTTCAATTCCAGTTTTGCAAGCAATTTCTACATTCTTGTGAGTTTTAAATGAGACAGTAAATCATAAAAAATTGTTCATTAGTCACAACTGTCGCTCAGTATTTTTTTTGAATATTTTTGTTAAAACTGAAATTATTGCTTATTGCTACAAATCTTGACTTCGAAACATAAAGCGCCAATTAACTAATAAGTCATTCAGAAAAATGTCAAGACTGCTCTAATGAGAGTGACATCATGCATTAACTATAGTGACTTGACATGCACTTTTCAACCAGATGCTCATACATTATTAATTCCTCTCTACAAAGGTTGGCACCTCATTGCCTGTCATGGAGCACCAGCATTGTGTCCATTGATAGACCATCAGAAGAGTTTTGACTCAGAGAAAGTAATATCACATTATTTCACATGAATTCTATATTAAGGACAGTAGTGCAGGGAGTATTCAGACCACCACAGTATATTTCTTTACAAAACTAGCAATACCACAATGTTAAAACAAATTCCAAATTTCACTTAAAAATCTGTAAGTAGGCTATCATCAGCACAGAAGTATCACTATGCAGGCAAAATTAGCTCTGTCAGTGTTACATTATTATGTAACTGAATAAGAGCCTACGGATGCATTATCACGAGCAGCACTTCAATGTTGTAACAGGCTGCTGTGGAGCGAATTCTATCTTATATACTGTTGGGTAGTTTAATACTGCATAACTGCATTGTATTTCATATGATTTTAGTAGTTTTTTTAAATGTAGTGGAATAATAACACAAAGTAATATAAACATTAAATATGTTGTACAAGTTCCTCAGAATGTTGTAAATGTACTTAGTTTACTATCCACTGAATATCCCTTTACTTATAACATCATGGTCTTACATATTCAAAACAGTTTATTGCCCTGTTTCTGAAAAAAGGAAAATAAAATCAGTGCTATAATTTGCTACTTTGTTGAAAATTGAATTGTTGAAATGTGAATATACTGCAAGTCTATTCTTTGTTGACCAGCATATCACTGCAGTGCATAGCAGAACATTATGAGCTGTAAAATGTCAGTATGTCTCCAAAACGGGTTGTAATTTATTCCTCACACACGATTGGTCATGGATCGATGCGCGTTCACGGCGCTCCGAGATGGCGCGCCCGTGCTTCTGAGCATCGTTGTTTGGAGAAGAGGAGAGATAGAGATAGAGAGCTTTACCACACCAAGTGTCCACCGAATGTCTGCCTCTTCACGTTGCCAATGAACAATCCTCGCATTCCTATGTCTGCCAGTTGACATACTGAACACGAAGGACCAGGCTTCCACCTCTGCAAGGATTCAGGACTCCTATAGCGGTTTGCGCGTTTTTTCCAGGTAAGCCAGCCACCCCTTCTCCTCCGGTGACCGATGTCGCTGTGTTGTCTGTGTATTTACGCGCTATTTGTGATTAATAAGAGGGGACGATAACGGCGCGGGCGTTTTGCGGTAGCTGTCCAAGGTGCTGAAACGGGCAGTGGCTTGTGGTAAGAAAACAGTAGTAGTAGAGATGACGGCCTCACGTTAAGAGCAGGTTTCATGACTTCGCTGTTTGCATGCTATAGGCTATGTAGTGTTGCAGACTAAACCTCCCAATGATGTCGTGTGTATGTCGTATGGGGAAGAAAGAATGATGAAGCTGTAACGTGCATTCAATATCTGTTACATTTGCAGTCTTGCACGTTTTGACCATGGCTGCTCTACCCGAATGGATGTATCCAAGCTGCATTGTACCTCCTCCAGAGACGGTGTGTGTGTGTGTGTGTGTGTGTGTGTGTGTGTGTGTGTGTGTGTGTGTGTGTGTGTGTGTGTGTGTGTGTGTGTGTGTGTGTGTGTGTGTGTGTGTGTGTTTTTTATACTGCATTTACCATTGTCAGGGTCTGGGTCTTCATCTCACCTTATCTTACCATTGCAATCTTAGGATGCAAAGTATGGTGCATGTAGGACGTGAGGATTGCTGCTGAATCCTCTGATGTCAACAAACAATACAATATTATCAATGGGTTTTGTGCAAAATGAATCCATCTATGAAAAATATGGTGCCATGTAGTAGTCCTACATGGCACTAATTAATGCTTTTCAAGTTGAACTTTTGCCCCATTCACTGGGAATTCACATTGTACCAGTAACTTGGGCAAAATCAGCCACCTTTTTAAAAAAAGTGTCCTTCTGAAGACCTTGTGAACACGTGAACACAAGTTATGTAAATAGTTCTCTTCTTGGCAAGGGCAAATCATGTTCAGGGTTTATTGTTCTTCTGATGGACCAATATATCCATTCTGTCCACAACAGGAGCACCTGACATTTCCTGTGGCAGATTTACTCACTGGATCATGGCACAGACCAACAGCGGTGGGCAGGGGACCAACGGGGTAGCGGATGAGTCCCCCAACATGATAGTGTACAGAAAGGTAAGACAGCTGCTATTTTTAGTCTGCACGTGTGTGTGTGTGTGTGTGTGTGTGTGTGTGTGTGTGTGTGTGTGTGTGTGTGTGTGTGTGTGTGTGTGTGTGTGTGCATGTCTCTCTTACATCACTTTACTTGATGATGAGCTGTGTGATGGAAATTGCTATTACTAATGGCTAGACAGCGTTCTTGTGCCATGGTTGATTTAGGGTTGAAATGCTGATGAATGAATGAATACAATTTTTCTCTCACAACACACACACGTGTAGACACACACACACACACACACACACACACACACACACACACACACACACACACACACACACACACACACACACACACACACACACACACATTTTCCAGTTAAACCATCATCTTTTATTGGCAACATGTTGGAGGATGGATTTTTAACTGACTGACATTAATGGAACCAAAAGGAAGCCACAGGCTTTTTAACCATTGTTCATTACACGGTTAGTGGTGTATTTCTTCATTGTTAAATCTGTTACTACATTAGAGAATTGGAAAAAGGGAGGGGAGCGAACTGGCCCACTGCTGAGACACCCTAATGCAGTACTACTTCAAACATCAAAAGGATTAATACAATAATAATCTGCAGGGAAGATAACATTTGTTTACTTTGAGGCTTAAAGTCCAATTATAGTTTATTTTAGAAACTTTATATATATATATATATATATATATATATATATATATATATATATATATATATATATACACATATACACATGAGAGTGTGTGCACTGCTCATCATGTGCACTCATTTGGTTGTAATATTTTTGTCTGCCTTAACAAAAACACCTAAATGTAAGATGAACCTAAAATGAACCATTCTAAAAATTGCTTTTACTACTATCAGGAGAGGCTTCTGTTCCCAGTGGTTCTGTCATTGTCTTATAGGAGTTTTTCTGATCTGTTTTAGTACTTAACCATGCTGTATGTGTTACATTTCTTGAACATAAAATCCAATGCATAATTCACTTATCCCAGGTATAATTAATCCATAATAAAGTGTGGCTAGATTCTATCTTATGGTGTGATGCAAATGTAATAAACCATCTACAGTATCACACCATAGCAACAACAGCTGTAGTATGTACGTGGACATTGCCTGCCTTCACTCTCAGATGCACCAATGAAGTGATCATTTTTTTCATCTTACTTGTGGATGACTCAAGTGTTGAGTGAATTTCTTCACTTCACTCTCTTCACCCTTCAGCGAATGCTGCCGATCCATCTGCGGCAGCATCTGCACACCAGGAAGAGGCTACGCTTAACATGATATCATAGATTGACGGTCTTTTATAGCACTCACAGCGTGTTAGGCAATATTACTGCCAGTGTGGGAATAGATTTGCTGGAAGTGCTGCTATGTAGCAGAAATGTTCTTTTTATTTTATAAGTCACAACTTTCAGGATCTTCCCAAGTAGGATGACTGTCTCATAAACTAGATTGTTCATAAAGTAGGCCAAATAATGAGGATAATGGAGATATATGAATGTGGTTTTGTCATTCATTGTAATTTTAATTTGTGGAGACAGTGGAGGAACTCGTGTCTCCTATTAAATTAAATTTTAATATGAAACAGTTTAAGAATATACTATGGTATTCACAATTGTTGCATTATGTATATTACATATTGACTCAAGCTCTTTCAAGCTATTCAATTACATGTGATGTCTTCCTTTTCCTGCTATTGATCTGAAAGTCCTGCTTTTTCGATCATGCCATGAAGGATCTGTAGAACCAAGTATGCAGATAAGAAACACATCTGCAGCCTGTGTGTTTACTCTGCAGCTTTTACCTTCAGTTTGTTTTTCTTTAAAATTAAGAGGCAAGAACAATTTTAGAATTAAGAAGCAGTTTGTTCCCAAATGTTTGGTCAGATTGATATCTTAGTCATAAAGCTTTCCTGCAGCATCCAATTCTTCACTTCTCAACACTTGAGCACACATGGCTGCAGCTTGGCTCTTTGCACTGATTGACCTAGATACACTGCAGAATGAAAGAACATGGTGAAGGCAGCGAGGATGGAATCATGTTTCTGGAGTGGGTTTAGTTCAAAACTGCAATTGGAAGAGCACTGTCTGGAGACGTGTGGATACCGCCAGGATGAACAGGTGCTCCAAATCCTTTTCAAATGGAGATGACTTGGCAGAGGTGTTGCAACCCACATTGATTGGACCTCACTAAAATAAGCTGAATTCTCAAGTCAGAAACATGCTTTTATGTTTTTTTCGCTGCTCAGACCTGCAGGAATATCATACATACACTGTGCTATATAAAATGTTGATATTAAGCACATCTACTCGTTGCTAGTAGTGTACAGTAATGGAAGTGGTAATGGATTATGCAATATGAGCAGAGGGAGTTGTATGGTTAAGGACAACAGATAGTGGTTGGATAGTCTTTCCACTGGGAGCATCCATCCTTTAACTCTCTCAATCTGTCTTTCTCTCTGGCACTCCTGTCATTAACGCCTTAATGAAAATGGATGGATGAGCTGAGGTGTTGACCTGTTTGTTGTGAAGATGTGTGCAGAGATGTCTGTTTCCCTCAAGGACGCATGCACACAAGCACCTTGCTTGAACGCATATGTAGATGTATTGAACATGTAAATGCACAAGTACACACACAGCATTTAAACAGTTACTGTACATTACAGATGCACGCACACATGCACGCACGCACAGCACTGCACGCACAGCACTGCACGTCTACATCACTACTTACCATATAAAAGCCTTTGTGTTGTCTTGCTGGTCTCTTGTTAAACATACTGTACTTAAAGGCATATTTCACCGCTGGAAAGCTGAATATATCTTTAAATGGGGTCACTTATGTAGCAGAAATGTGTTTTTATTTAAATTGGTGCCTTCTAGGCCGAGAAAAGCCAGAAAATGTGTTTTTGGCTCATATGAAAGATGAAAGACACCAAATCCCAGAATGCGCTTCGCTGCTTTGAGTCCACTCCCAAGCCATGCCTACCGCTCGACAGACAGACAGTGAGGCATTCAACTCAACTCAATGTGTTTTATTGTTGTTTCAACCATATACACGAAACAACGTTTCATCGTGGCTCAAGTGGTGTTACACATTTAAAATATATAAAAAACACATTATATAAAAACGACATACGAAACAGGCTACCTTTAGTGCACACACACATAACTGTAACGTTTAGCTAAGCATATAATACTAGCATTAGGCTTGGTGGGCTGTAAACACCGAGTATAAACACAGCCGTGAATTAGCGTGGAATGTCAAATGGTCGCCATGTAACAGTCACAAACTCCAGCAGTTAGCAGTTAGTTGGATACAAATCACCACATTTCTGCACCAGTCCGTGTTAACACAGCTCACCTTCACGGGTCTCTTACCCAGTGACAGAGCATCTCTAGCTCGGATCGTCGGAGGGCTAGCAGTCCTGGTAGCTGGACAGTCTGGTACGCTGTTCTTCAGCCATGTTTCCACAAGAACAAAAAACACAGTCTCTGAACTCACGTTGGGAGCATCGTTGAAGTTGGATGTAGTCCAGTTTGTTTTTTAATGAACGGACATTTGCAAGCAGGATTGATGGGACAGGTGGCCGGCTAGCGTTACCTTCCCACCTAGCCGACGAGGATGTCCCCTACCCGGCTCGGGGCATCGAGCGAGACCGCTGGTCTCCGTGCTGGTCTCCGTGCAGGCGAAGCTCTCGTAGTGTGCCAATTATTCCGTCTGTAATAACGTTTCCTGCATATTCTCCGATCTGTACCGATGTATCCCGGTGGTACACGTGCGGTAGTTTGAATGCACATAATTGTTGTAAAAGTGTGCTGCTGAGAAGAGAGAGCAGAGCCCTGTTTAGCGAATATTAAAGATGGCTGACATTTCGTTTTTTCCGGCTGAGATCGGCTCGCTTCGGGTGATGGGCGGGTTGAAAACATGCGGAAGTAGCTCCTGTACAACACACAATTAAATCAGTACAGCAGCTCTGGGTTCCTACACGCACACCTCTCCTCACCATAGCGTACAGCTACTGAATAACACGTGCAGTGTTCTTATTAAAATAATGTAACAAAATACATTTCAATGTGATTGTATAGTCAAAATCTCATTATAAAATCAAAACCATTTCCCCACATACCAATGGCAATTTTTATATTTCATTAATAAATTTAAAATATAAACATGAACAAACAAAAAAAAACTACATGTATAAAAATAACATTTTCATCACAAAAAACAAGGGGAGTACCCACATACCTGTGTACAACACACAATTAAATCAGTACAGCAGCTCTGGGTTCCTACACGCACACCTTTAAATGAGAGGGAGTAAAGAGCCAGCGCATAAGAATCCACCCATGTGCTCTTCATTAAGCTAGCCTGAGAGAAGTGAGCTAGCATCTGACACAAGAAGTGCAGATTGTCTTACCTCTCCTCACCATAGCGTACCGCTACCATAGACAGTATATTAAACCGCTACTGAGGAGAATAGCGCGACAACACAGGAAGTGACATCACTAACAGGCAAATGGTCACACCGCCAGAATAAAATTAACAAAATAACAGCTCCCCAAAATAAATACACACAAAACCAGATTCATATGGAAAAAAATAACAAAATGTCAACAAAGATGGATTTTTGGTGAAATATAACAAACAGTAAGAACACATCGGTTACATAAACACAGCCGTGAATTAGCGTGGAATGTCGAATGGTCGGCATTTAACAGTCAAACTCCACCAGCAGTTAGCAGTTAGTTGGATACAAATCACCCCATTTCTGCACCAGTCCGTGTTAACACAGCCCACCTCCATACAGAGCATCTCTAGCTCGGATCGTCGGAGGGCTAGCAGGCCTGGTAGCTGGACAGCCATGTTTCCACAAAAACAAAAAAACACAGCAGTCTCTGAACTCATGTTGGGAGTTTCGTTGAAGTTGGATGTAATCCAGTTTGCTGTTTAATTAACGGACACTTGCAAGCAGGATTGATGGGATAGGTGGCCGGCTAGCGTTAGCTTCCCACCTAACCGATGAGGATGTCCCCTACCCGGCTCGGGGCATCGAGCGAGACCGCTGGTTTCCGTGCTAGTCTCCGTGCTAGTCTCCGTGCTAGTCTCCGTGCTAGTCTCCGTGCCGGCTCGTTTTTTTCCGGCTGAGATTGGCCCGCTTCGGGTGATGGGCGGGTTGAAAACATGCAGAAGTAGCTCCTACTACTGGCTATAGTTCTTTGCCTCTGGTCAAAAAATCTTCCAATGACGAAAAAATCGTCATTTTACGTCATCGGAAGATTTTTTCCAGACCCCCAATGCAGAGATCTCCCGTCTCAGGGGGACATGAGGGAGGGACGCATGGTCATTCAGAAATACTACCGGGTTTCTACTGATACAAAGCTGAATGCTAAATCGGTGAAGTATCCCTTTAAGGTAAATAATCAAGTGTACCAGAGTGTACAGTATGTGTGTTTTTTTATGCCTGCTCACATGTGTGCACCATGAATAATGCTGTGATGCATGGGTGTCTGCTGTACAGTATGTAGGGCGAATGTTGCTAAGAGAGTCCTGAATTTTTTATGCAAGCCTAAAACAGCTCTGGCGAAGTTCATAGTCACTCAGGAGGGAACATCGTCTCTCTCAAACCAGCGCTTTGTGTGTTTGTGTCTGTATGTTTGCCTATTGTAATTAAGTGGTAAGAAAGAGGAAAGAAAATACACAGTATGTATTGAAATTATTAGATTTAACACACAGTATGGATAGATACAGTTAAATATTGTTGTATGTTTTCCCCATATTCACTTAACAATGTAAAAATCTACAGTACTCACCTGTTTCCTACAACTTTATGCAGTCATTTAAAAAGACTTGATGAGCACAAAGGCTGAAGACAGTTAACACCCACCTCTCACATCTTTGACATATTTTCCTTAAGAAACGGATTTTCTGCATCTGCATGTTTTCAGTTGCACAAAAGAAAATGTGAGATAATTCCTGATCAAAAATTTTCTGTTGCTTCTCCCACCCCATACAATTAACGGAGCTTTCCAAACGTTCATCTCTGCCAGTTGTTCAGCTTTAAATGTAATCATTTCACGATCCACAAGCTACAAATTTCGTCTTTTATTTTGCTTCTAGAAAAATATAATTTTTAGGTCTTCATACAAGATCAAATAAATTAGGATTACATTTGTTTGCAGTATACTGTATCTACTGGAGTCTGATCTTCCTCTGTGGTGTAGTTTGTGACAGCTGGGGCACCAGCCCACGTTATTTACATCTGAGTTGCTGATGGGCATCCAGTAATTGATTGTTCTTCCAGCAGCCAGTTTGGCTTCTGTCTCTGTGTAAAGCCATTAATCCTATATGTACAGTATGTGTTTTTTTTCTGTGTTGTTTTTTTCCCATTGAACACATGCAACATTGTATCACACTATTGTTGTCTTCAGTCCTTATTGGAGAATAGTGTTTGAAATTCTGGTGCTTACATAAATGTTGATACTGTGCATCTTTGAAGTAATTGGTCCCTGGTGAAACTTGGTCTTTTCTGCAGATGACAACGATGCAGAACAAGTGTACGAGGTTCTTATTGTTCTTGCACACACTTTACAAACTAACAGTAGGTATTATGTCCAAACAATGTCAGATAACGGACTATATATATACAAGCTAACATGAAGTATAATTATTGTCATGTTCATGTAGCTATTTAACATGTCATGGAATACGGACATGTTTTTGTTTCCTTAAACATTAGTACAAAATTAGCTAGTCCATCATGAATATGCTTCAAATCATCATTATCCAACCTCATTAGACCAAATACTACAATACCTGTCATGGTTATAGCTTTAGTTTGCTATGTGGCGAACTACCAAAGAATCTGCCTGTGCATTTTTCGTTTCTTAGACTGCTCTCAGCAATAAATATCTCTTGCATATAGCTGGAATAATTAGGCCAGAGAGAATAATTATGGTCAATGGCCAAGTCAAAAAGTCAAAACATTTCTTTACAAGCTTTCCTTCTCACAATTCTCTCAGTGCTTTCAATTTCAAAACACTTTTGAAAAGGGTGTTGATGCTGCACTGAGATTTGAACCATATCCTCTTGATGTGACTCAGTAATGAAGTGATGAACAAACAGAAATAACAAACAGGGCAAAGGTATTAGTGTATTATATTGATTTGTCAATTGATTAAGTGGTTGTGTACAAGAGATCATTTTGCACGAACAAGACTTTCCCTCTCTTCCCTCTATATCACTGCAACACAGCGGTCATATAGTATTATTAGATGATGCAGAACTGCAGTCATTATTAATACAGAGAGTCTAGGTTTATTACTACAAATTCAGCAGATATCCTTATTGGAAAACATTTTTTTTCAATCTAGGCCTAAAGCCTGCATCTGTTAAACCTATATCAGCGTGTCCTGTTATATGTTGTGAGTCATAAAGCGGAGGGAACTGAATACATTTCCATCTTTTTCTCTGTTGAGAGCCAGATTGAAGGGTTCTTGTACTGCTTGTCTCCCTCAATCTGCAATCAGAAGATCAGGGAGATCGAGAGAAAGAGGGAGAGAGGAGGGGGGTGAGGTGGGATGATTTATAATTGCCAGATCAGAAAGAAAGCTTGCCAGCCAGGCAATTTCTCTTCCTGTGTGTGAAAACATGCATGTTCTTCTTTTTGCATACACTGTTGAGGGAAAGTGTGGGTGTTTGGCAGACATAGTCAGATGGAAAATTGGCATTTGTGGCTTTGTGTGTTTCAAACTAATCCATTTTGCCTGTAATTGCTGACGTCAATACCTAAACGCCAATTAGAAGGGCTGGCATTAGTGGCACATGCTGCAGTTGATATAAGTGTAGTTCAGGTATGTCATTATACTACGGAGGCTAAAATAATCCAACAGGCCATGCTGCGTCTTGTCACAATGCAATCTATAACCGATACATTTCACAAACACCATCAGTGACTGGAGGCTTTCTTGATAAATCCAATTTGAGAATGCATACAGTACAATGTGAGTAGTTTATTCTCTTCAGTTCTACTTTTGGTCTTCAAAGAGATAATATGAAATGACAAAATAAACAGAAAGGTAGTAGGTGGCAAAGTTAGAACTGTTACTCGTATCACAGTACCACTCTATCACTCACCACATCTGAATAATCATAAGTACTCTTTCTTTGATAGCTCAGCAAATAGTCAATATTAGTGGCTATTGACATTTAGCATGCTTTGACCGGGTCTAATATCTTGGGCTTGAAGCCAAAATCATTAAATTGACACTCTGTGTCTGTTTGCAGAGAATCATTTTCATACAGTATGCAATTATTTTACAATAGCAATATTAAAATACTTTTTGGGGGAAATGTTATGCTACCTTGATTATGTTTTAGCAGACAGAACATAAAAAACTAGCTGCTAACTGGAGTGTTATTAATCTTCTCATCTGACTATCGGCAAGAGAGCGAATAAGCATATTCGGGTAAGACTATTCCATTAAATTATGTTTCATTTTAGGGTGAGGTAAGTAAATGATAAATGATGGTTAAACATGTCAAAGTGCATGTCAACATTTACCTCTAGTGTAAGACAGGATCCAAACCTGGATCTCCAATCTCAAAGACATACACTTTATTTGGCCATTGAACTCAAGATGGCACAGTACTTCCTGCATTGGCACTAAATGTTGCCAGTGAGCATAAATCATAGCTGCATATGAACAGAATTGTAGCAGACAAAGTGTGGCACATCAAATCAACAATTTTGACATAGTTCACCTTGTACCGCAGGACTAATCAGTGAGATGACAGTTTAAAGATTTAATAGTGGACTTCACTGGGCGATGGTTTGGGCTGCTTTTTGAAGATAGTGAAAAGATACTTTGGCATATCTTGCTCTAAGCTCTCCCCTCTGTATATGTCTGCCACAACTGGAGCCTTTAGTCCTGTCTGTTGGGGTTATGTAAGGGTCTAAGGGAGCCTGGGCATTAAGATAGAGGCTGACTCAGGCCTCGTCTCTGTCTGGTCATTTAATTCCAGCTCAACATTTAGCGAAAGATTATAGGAGAACCCTGGTCAGAGCTGTGAATGAATCCATCTCTAGTGTGATGGTCTTAATGAGGACAGAGAAAATGAGAGGCGTAACATGTAGAGGAAACAGACAGTGACTTAGTATTTCTCTGTATTCACCACACACTGGGTATGTGTCTGTGCATACATCTATGAGTCCTTGTTCTCTCCTTGTTTATAGCTCTGTCCCTCCTCTCCTGATCATCCATCTCAACATACACCATCTGAATCTCAACTGCAGTCTCTACTTCTAATGCACTCCCCTGTTGTTTCTGGTGATGGTTTGTTCCTTCCCACACTCCGTCTACGATGTGTAAATTCCCGCTTAGCCGTTTGTCTCAACATCATAATGTGTTCGACATTTTGGCTCTGTTCATTGTAGAAACTTTGCAATGAGTTTTTGCAGTTGCGTCCCTTTTGTAGTTGCATCCCTTCCAAATATGTTCACATCCAGTTGCATTTAGCCTGTAGAAAGTGATTCCTTGTCATATACTTTAAGACAAGTAAACAATGTAGATAGAATTTTGGTTGTGAAGAATAATTTTTAATAGACATCAAATCCATTATGTGAAACATGAACCACAACACTTGTCACATAATGTATCCTAATTGCAAAAAATAACTTTTTCTTGAAAATGTCATTGCTTCTCAAAGCGTTATGCCAAAGCAAAATTAAATATTGGAGAAATACCGTTCTCCAAAATAACTACTGTATATTTCATCTTAAAGGAGGAGTAGGTAAGACTTATAAAACTAACCTTCTGTCATATTTGCTGAAAGTGACCCTATGTTCCAGTAGATCTACATGAACTTTTCATTTAAAAAAAAATCTGGCTCCTCTGGCACCACTTACAGCCTGTAGTGTGATTTGCAAAAATCCACCGCTCCCTGTTCAGATGCACCAATCAGGCCCAGGGGGGGGGGGTGTCTAACTGCGTGTCAATCACTGCTCATGTACACACATTCATTCTCCCTTGTGGGGGGAGGGGCTTAGGAGAGCAGTGTATTGTGATAACTTGGAGCAAGAATGCAGTCTTTCTGCCAAACATCCTTTTACTTTCAAACTTCTCTCTCTCTCTCTCTCTCTCTCTCTCTCTCTCTCTCTCTCTCTCTCTCTCTCTCTCTCTCTCTCTATCTATCTGTCTAGACTTGTGAAAACATTTCTCCCAAGACTTTTTCATCCCAGTTTCCCTCACGGTCTGTCTCTCGCTCTGTTCACACTTTGCCCTTTCCATTTCTATCTCTTTTATTTCCCTCCCCCTCACTCTCTCCCACCCACTTTCATGCTCTTTTGTTCAGTTTCAGGTCTTTGATGTTTCTCATATACCCGCAATATCACACTAACTTTGTCTCTTTGTCTCTCTTGATACACATGTGCACTCTCACTCTCTTTCTACCCCCCCCCCCCCCCGCCCCTCTCCAGTGTGTGGTTCTTTACCAGTGAAGCATCCATCCACTTCTGTCTCTCTGTCCCCTCGTTTCACATCCCTCGCCTCTCTTTGAAGTCATCAGAGCCCTAGTCAGAGCCCATGCCACTCCAGTCAGCTTTTATCCTCGTACGGAGAAAAAGAGAGGAATGAATTTACAGCCTGCCTGAGCACAGTCATCTCTCCTCCTGTGTGAAATGATTCACTTGTGACTCAAAGCGTTATTGGGAACTCTCTCTAAACAAACAACCATTGCATGTGGCATTTTCCATCCAAATTGACTGTAACTGTAACTGAGCGGTGGCCTGATTGTCCCTCTGCAGCTCGGTGCCTCTTTCAACAATGACGAGTCATTCTCCAAAAAGCCATCATGTCTCAGTGATTAGCCTGCCATGACTGACTGCCATCACACAAATCCAATATTAGCGAAATAATAAAAGTCAAACAACAATTGTTCCAAAGGGTACATTTTCATATGTTTGAGACGTACATTTTCATTTGCCAAACAGACAGAACACACCTTTGTCTGAAACCGTGCACTTCTCAACTCATTGTGGCAAACACACACTCTCACAGCTTGCAGTGTGGTGAGCAGCTTCCACCTGCAGCCTACTGAGCCTCACAGCTTCACACCATTAGTTCAGCTTAGCAAGCACAGCCATCCACAGTACAGCCTAGTCTATAAACCTTGTGCGCCATCTTGACTCATGCGACTGCTGCTTTTTTCTCGTCTTGTTCCTTTCACTGCTAAAATACAGCAAAAATAATGATTTCAGCCATAAACAGCCGTATGCAGCTGACCTGTGAGTTTCTTAAATACTGTAGCTTGGCTATATACTGTATTTAAGTGTCCTTCTATTAAATGATTCAGCACACTACCCCAGTAATGTCATTCAAGTCAGACAAACTTTAAATTATAACCATAAATTCTATAGTTAAGAGGTTGTGTTATATTACAGGGAGGTATGAAATAATGTAACCTCAGCAAAAAGGCTCAGGATGCTGCAAATGTTGGTATAATATGAAAATGGCTGGTGGATTTAAAGCTGCAAATGTTGGTATAATATGAAAATGGCTGGTGGATTTAAATGTACAATATGTAACTTTCTGCTGCTAGGGGTCTCTCAACCAAGTTGATAAGTTGGTAAGTTGCTTGGAATTATGGGAGTTGTAGTTTTTTAATGTTAAACACCTTCGCTGATTAGAATGCATCTGTTCACGGACAAGTTTACCCATTCAAGGTTATTCACGTTACGTTTAGTATCGTTTATTCATGTAATTATAATAAAATAGCTGCATTTTCCCCAACATAATTATGTTTTTCTTGATTCGATCTGTATTGGTAGCTGACCAGTTAGCTAGCTAGTGAGCCAGCAAGCTAACGTTAGCCAGCAGCTAAAACCAGAGTGACTATCACAATATATTTCACATGTCACTGTCACCTTTTGAATGGTTTCAACGCCAGGGCGATGGGGTTTGTTGTAACGCTAGCTAGCTACTCAACAAGGCTGAGAGACAGGTGTGGGTGCTGGGCCGATGGCCAATGGGCAGCAGCAGAACATCTCCAAGCTGCCCGGAACAAACTTAACTATTCATTTTGGTGCTTGTCGGGTTAATTTAGCTAACTGTAAAGACAGCTAAACGCGAAGGGGTGAGAAATTGGGCAGGGAGGAGATTTTTGGCACGAACACCGGTAGCTAGCGCTAACAGAGACGTAGCTAACATTAGCTATGAATGGCCGCTGTTGCGACTCGGATCTGGGTCTGGGTCTGGTATGGTCTGTTTCCCGACGCTTCATTAAACTGCAATTAGTGTCGTAAGCACCCGGCACCGGAGTTAAGTGCTGTATAGTACTTATACTGTATGGATTGCTGTAATGGTGGCTCTCTGTTGGCTGGCTATGGGCTAACGGTAACTGGCTATTGCTACATGTCCCGGCTGTGTTGTCAGCTCTTATCCCAGGCAGACAGACCGGGGTGCTAGCTGGCTAAATTAGCATTAGATTAGTCGTCGATCTATACAGCTAACGTTAACATTACTGATAAACTCATTCGTGGGTTAGCCCAGTGCTGCTTTTATCCGTGGTGAAAACAGTCATGCTACCAATAACTTTATGAGCATGTTGAACGATGTGGTAACCCTATAATGTTATCCACCAAGCATTAGCTAGCATTAACGTTAGCTACTTGTCAACCAACACATTGTAGTAACATTAAGCTGGATCAATATTGATATGTATCAATAAATAAGATCTCTGCTGTATTACTGTGTTGCAAAGTGGCATGTTATCAATCACAAAATGATGCTGCGTGGCAAAAAAGCAGCATTAGGAGTATTTTTTTCTGTGACATTGTATGATTTACAATTACGCTCAAGCGTATCATCTGTGTGCTCGTGTTTTGTAGGAAGTTACGAGTAACTAGAGGGTGAAAGGTTATGTGACGCCACTGACGGGCGACTAAAGGAAACGTGCCGTGTCTGAAAATAAAATAACAGATTTCTCTGATTTTAACATTTGGTGGAAACATTTGGGAGAGTGTAACTACATAACTCAAAAAAATATATAACATAGGTATGGTCGTTTTTAGACATTTTAATGCAGAAATGTTACATATTGTACCTTTAACACAAAAAAATATTATTGAATGAACCAAATTTGAACATATCTGCCAGTGGCTTGTTGATCTTTACATTGTTAGTTAATCCTGGCCTGGGACACAATCATACAGTTTGATAAAGTACTTATTGGACTTTAACTTATTGCACTTTCAAAAATGAGCGTAGCTGTCCTCAATTTCGGTCATTGTGTACGTCTGATCTCCGGTTTTTCCTGCGCCCACCGTGTGTGTGTTTGTGTGTGTGCGCGCGTCAGTCTCAGGGCGAACTGAGCAGCAGCCCTGCCCGCTGCAGAAAGCCGACAGGATTGAAACAGCAGCAGCTTTCAGCGACTTAAGAGTGAAAAAATGTTACCGCGTACATTGATGTTAAAATGTATAAAGGTTGGCAGGACGGTCTGAAATGTTTTGCACGGTCTTTCACTGTCGTTTTGTCGGTAAATGTGAGATGTTTGAGTCACACACGTCTCGTCTTCATATCAGAAACAAGGAAAGTAATTAGGCGACGTACGTGTGTTACGTCAACCATTCTCACTCCCGCTTGGTCAGTGGCTCTCAGAGTCACATACTGACGCAAAGTCTGGCACTGCTGTGATTGGTTGAAGTCACGGAAAACTCTGGTTATTGGTGAAATTTGCGATAAAGTTGCAGTGATTGGTCAAAATTGCGAGTCGCACAGAATTCACGGTGATTGGTTGAATTTGCGTATATATTTTTGCGATTGCGACATCACGAAATCCTGGAGGGACGGACATGTTGTACAGAAATTCATGGTCCCCAGAGGAAGGATTGTAATTTGATGATCTTGCTGACTTTTCTTCTAGCATCATCATTAGGTAAAATCTGAATTTGCTCAATACTTTGGTTTATGACCAAATATCTACAAAACTACTGGCATTAGTAACATTATGCCTGCTAGATGTCTAAGTAGCATTTGACTCAAAGCATCACTGTGCCGAGAAAGGAGCATGGCTGTAGGCTCTAGGCTGTGTTTGAAATTAGAGAAGTCGACTTGAGACTTGTCGAGTCACCGTTTTGATAACTTGTGACTTGACAAAAAATAAATAATTTGAAACTCGACTTGGACTTGTAAGTCAATGACTCAAGACTTGACTTGACTTAAGGCATGATGACTCGGATTGCGTGTATTCATAAGTTTGAATGTTAGCTGTTAAATATAAAATAATATAATTTAATGTCACATTTCTATCTATCAAGTATGCTATGTAGCGGCAGCAGTGCAAACTGTAAATCATGATTGGAGGACTCGAAAAGCTCCCCGATATCTGATTATGATTGTCATGATTGGATAACGGGCTCAGTCAAACTCTTTGCTATGGCAACACATAACATCAAAGACCCCTGCTGAAGCCTCATTAGTCGGACCAGATTAAATTAATTGTCATACTTTTTGTACAAGTTTTACAAACCAAATTACTTGAGACTTACTTGGGATTTGAGCAGTGTTGGGAACGTTACTTTAAAAAAGTAATTAGTTATAGTTACTCACTACTTGTTCCAAAAAGTAACTGAGTTAGTAACTGAATTACTCTATAATAAAAGTAACTTGTTACCAGGGAAAGTAACTATTTGCGTTACTGTTAAAAGTTGCTTACATGTAAAAGATTTTTTTTTTTTTTTGTTGCAGTTTTCACAACTAAAATGAGTAGAACAGACCGGTGTTTGTACATAACTTTCAATATTTATTGCTCGTCAATAGACAGCCAGAGGTTTATCCTGCACTTCAAATTATCTTCGTAAGAAAAGTAAACAGTTACACAATATAAAGTGCATTTAATTCTAGCGAATTAAATCAAACTCTCTCAACCTGAGACAACTGGTCAAGTAAGCAACCTGTACTTCCAAGTGTTTTGTAATGTTCACAACAATAGTAAACCTTTAAACAACAAAAAAGTGTGTTTAGTTCAAACCTCGACCTTCTTCCTCCTCCTGACTAGCCATCTCTGTTGCTCCGTTGAATCTCTGTTTAGCTGTTGTGTGTGTGTGGCGCGCGCCGCGCGTGTGCTGGGCTGCTGGCATGTGTGTAACACTGTCTCTGATTGGCTACTACCATGAAACATGACTCAATCATAATCGCTTACCTCGTTATTAACCCGCCTCCTCAATAACTGTGAGCCCGGCCCGGGGTGCATTCAAATTCTTACAGTTTATTCAATCCATGCATAGTAACGCACCGCATTTTACGTCTAGTAACGTTAACGGCGTTGTAACGACGGGAAAAGTAATTAGTTAGATTACCCCGTTATTGAAAAAATAACGTTGTTACCTAACGCCGTTCTTTTAAACGGCGTTATTCCAAACACTGGATTTGAGCAAAGATGACTTGGTCACAAGACTGGAAATTACCCCCTTGTTCACTTATTCACGACTCCTTATATAATGGACACTCAATAGTTTGCTCAATAGTGGGCAATAAATTGAGATTTTAGAAACTTACTCATCATCATTTTTTGTCATCACTGACAACTGCACAACTGTATATTATATAAATGCATTGTGGGATTTTAAATAGAAAGTATTGTACATGCTGCTACTTTTTTTCGTTCTATTGTGGTATTTTTCAGGGCATGAGTGGAGAAATTTACCCACTCAGAATGTGGACAGTAAATGTAGTGCACTAAAGGGAGTGCTTTTTGACAAAGCCCTCGTCTTGTTAAAGTTTACTTTCAAAATAATGCAGTACATGCTCTTTTTAGGCATAATGTGGCCAATGTCTAAAACCACTGTCCCACTACTTTAATTAGACCATTACTTTATTCGTCTAGGTTCTCAGACACTAGTCATAGTGTCTCATCAGCTAACTGAGAGATTCCTGTGTGGAATGGTTTTGCTTTCTCCTGCTGTCAGTTTTGTTTCTGCTGTGGTGGCTGGTGGCTGCTCTGTTGGAATCCCCATGACAACCACACCAGCAGTCTGTCAAATGCTATTATCTCAAACACTTCAACAATGTGTCCAGCACACCCTTAGCTAGCAAAGTGACAGAACATGAGTGTGTGTATGTGTGTGTTTCTGTATTTCTGTGCAAACACACTGCTCGGTCCATGAAAACCTGCAGTGAGTGGTGGAAAGTAACTAAGAAGTACAGTACTCAGGTACAATTTTATTGCCATTTTCCATTTTCTATTTTTCTGGTACTTTATACATGTTAGAGGCAAATGTACTTTTTACTCCACTATATGTATTTGATAACGTTAGTAGTCATTCATTACTTTGCAAATTATGACTATTAATACAACATTTAATAAGTATAATTAAGTAATAAACTATGATATATTATTACAGGTTATGATACCCTGCTGTAAATTTGTGTATGAGTGGGTAGATATGTGTGGAGTTGTAACAGTGTGGGTAGATCTTGGACTGTGACTTTATGGAGTGCAAGAAATGCTTAAGGTTAGGTTGCCATGTTGATTTTGTGTATTACCAGTTGCCTTTTCCCCCCTTTTTTGTGCAGGGGGGGATAAAGGGGGGATATTACTGTCTAAAAAGAAAGACATGCATCTGTAATACTGTATAATTTGTTCAGATTGTTGAATAAGATTTTGTTATATGTATAAAAAGAAAGATATACTGCAGTGTACAATTAGCCCCATCTTTACCAGCTGCAACATTAAAGTGATGTACACATGAATGCATCACTGATTATAAGTCAGTGTGATGTATATATATATATATATATATATATATATATATATATATATATATATATATATATATATATATACACAATTCTTAAATGGCCATTTTGCATAATGAGTACTTTTACTTTCGGTACTTTAAGTATATTTTGATACGAATATTTTTTACTTTTCCTTGAGCATGATTTTTAATGCAGGACTTTTACTTGAAACAGAGTCTTTTTACACTGTATTATTACTACTTTTACTGAAGTAAAATATCTGAGTACTTCTTCAACCACTGCTTGCAGTGCATTGGCTGAGCTTATGCATCTTTTACCAACACCTTTCATTTATAACTACATTCATTAAAACCAGAAGGTCCGAAGAAATAGTATTTTCAGCTGGTTTTAAATTGCTCTTTATTGACATTTTGCAGCTAATACTAATGTACCTTTTCAAGTCATATTTTTACTCCTTTATACACTCCACTTCTAAAAACATTCTGTATATCAGGTCCTCTATCTCCTCTTTGCTTGGCCTGTAAATCACTGACTGGACATTGTTAACAGTGTCTCATCTCCTAATAAAGCCCCAACACCGATCTCATGGACATGTACAATGGCAGCATTGCCTCCTGTTTCTTGCTGCCTGTGCTGGACAAAAGATAAAATATGTTATCTAAGATTGAGCAGCGTGAAAAAAGACAAGGTCAGGTCTAAGAATGCATTAGGATATGGTGGGAAGGGTCTCTCTATTCCTTGCGACAGACTGATTTGATTTGTTGATATTAGCTTCCCTTGCGTGAAGGCAGAGCCCATTGTAAATGGAAGAGCTGGTATTAGAGCAAGTGAGAGAGGATACGTCAGGGTGAGGATTGATGAACATAATTTGAATAACCAGATTATGACAAAATCAGCTATTAATGACGCTGTCCTGCATGAATGTATGAATTAAGGCAATTCATTTTTTCCAGTGGCTTCATTTGCAACATCCCCATCATTTAAACTGTACCATCCAACCGTAGCATTGACAAAGTTCTAATTTGACCTCTTTTTAATTTAGTGAGTCCATCTATGTATCTGAAGAATCCCCATATCATTGGTTTTGATGACAGTCTGAATCACTCCACAAGTAACGGTGGTTTTGAGAGGTTCAACGTCAATCGTCCATCATCTTCATTGCTCCGTAGTTCAAGTGTCACTTGCGTCAAACAGTCTGCCCTTATCAATTTATTATCTATCCTGACTGTTGTGTCCTCTGATGTGTGCATGTGTGCGTGTCCCGTCAGATACCCGGTCCTCGTCTCTGTTCTGCAGACAGGAGAAGGCAGAAGAATGTCAGCCTGCCAGTATCCAGCTGCTTCTCTCTTATTGGTATTCGGGACACACAGACTCTTCCTGAGTGTCTGTTGCACGTGTCAAGGAGGAACGTGGGAAATAAGGGGATGGAGAGAGGAGGAGAAGAGGAGTGAAGCCCCTATCCCCCTCCCCCTCATGTTTTCTGGATCTAAAAATAGACAGCATCCTCCCTTTCTTTTCTATTCCCAGTTCATCTGTTTCCATACCCAGCATCCCTCCCTGTTTTCCTCTCATCCTTGTCCTCTTCCTCCTTGTCTCTCTGTTTGGTCTAAGTAAACATGCTCTCTGGTGCCCAATGATAAGACTCCTCCTCAAGGGTAATGGCAGACAGTTTGGACACTGCTAACAGGCTTGCCTGGATGAAAGATTAACTATAGGGGTGAATTCATTTACACTAACACTACAGTATTCCCATGGCCAGACTGCACTGTTTAACCACAAAAAATTAAAGCATGATTATTAAAAACTCCTAAGTACAAATCCCCTTAGTGTCTGCTGATTGCTGATCACGAATATGTGCTCAATAATATATACAATAGTTTTATTGAATTATAAGTATATGTATTTATGTGTGGCTGACCAATGGGTGATAGCATGCTTTTTAAGTGTGTATAAACTTTAGCAACCATTAGTAATTACATAAACTTTTTTTTTTAAACTGTTGGACAATACATCTGAAAATAATGCAGCTTTCTTCTTCCTTTATCTATTAATTTATGATTGCATGCTTTTTCAGTGATGAAATCACGGTAGGTGGGCAGGAGGGATATTGGCTTTCAGTGGATTATGTTCTAGCACATGGCCAACCTTGGCTTAGTCATCGCGCCCACTGCCCGCCCACCAAGGAGATGAGAGTGAGAGAGGCCTTGCCTTAGGAACACTATCCCACCACCAGCCAGGAACACCAGATGATAGTGGATTTAGAAATAGGCAGAAATCAGTGTCTGGAAAACAGAGTCAGCTAAAGGTAGAGACAAAAGAGTGAAGAAGGTCCAGCCCCAGCAGTGCTATTCCAACATGAACCAGAAACTGATATGTAATACTGAGAAAAGTAACACAGGACACATTAGTGTGTGTGTGTGTGTGTGTGTGTGTGTGTGTGTGTGTGTGTGTTTACTAATTACGTGCTCCTTGCGCAGAACTATTCGTCATTTACAATTAGATTAATTCTGACACATTTAACTTTTTAGATACAATCAAATTGATGGGTAGAAAAAGGCATTCCATGCGTAATGATAATGGCTGGCTTTGCACTGTTGGGAGATGTGGCAAATGGAGACCTACAGCAAGAAGACTTGCTGGCAAACGAGGAAGAGTGGCCACAGAGACGGTTCCGACTGCCTCGAGCTGTCCTGCTGGATCTCTGTGCTGTTTTGGGCCCAGCGTTACAGAGGAGCACTCGGAGAAACCACGCCGTGCCGGTGTCGTGCCGACACCTGTCCCACTTTAAGAGAGGTCAGCTCCCGCGTCCCGTGGCATAAACACTTTCTCTGTGTAGTGCTAGGCGTTTTTTTGCATCAACTTTAAAGGAACACGGCGACTTATTGGGACATTAGCTTATTCACCGTAACCCCGACAAGTCGATAGATACCCTTCTCATCTCCGTGCGTGTCGTAACTCTGTCTGATGGTTCCACCATTAGCTTAGCCTAGCACAGATCCTGGAGGTAACCGGCTCCAACTAGCCTACTGCTCTGAATAATTGACAAAATAACGGCAACATGTTCCTATTTACATGTTGTGATTTGTATAGTCACAGCATGTACAAATAACAATGTCACTTGAGACACAGCCATCCTCTAACTGTATACAAACTGGGAACTATATTCTCAGAAAGGGAAGCAGTGCTACCTGGGCGGAGTAATACGCTTGCAGCTCTGCTGAGCACTACTTGGGCAGAGTGATACACTTACAACTCTGCTGAGCGCTACTTGGACGGAGTGATATGCTTGCAGCTCTGCTCAGAGCTGCAGCGTATCACTCCGCCCAAGTAGCACTGCTTCCCTTTCTGAGAATATAGTTCCCAGTTTGTATACAGTTAGAAGATGGCTGTGTCTCAAGTGACGTTATTTGTACACGCTGTGTTGGAGGTGTAAAGCTGTGTTTACCTTTTTCTTCTTCTTCTAGTCCTTAGAAAGAAAAACATCGGTAGCCTTTGCTCCTTAGCGCCACCGCTGTTCAGGAGAAGACTAGTGTCGCGACCACCATGCACCACTCACGGCAATCCCATGACGTCACTTTTGGATGCGCCAGTTTGCCTGTGGTTACTGTAAAACACGCTTTAGAACCCGTTGATGAGAATAAGTTGGGCTATTTACGTATTCAGCAGAGCTACATTAGCATTTATTTGGAGTCGTGTTTCTGACTACCTGATGAATGTAAGTCTGATTATCACTCTGAGTGAAATAATTGGCTCTTTCGCTGCTTGATACTCGACTATGTTCACTGGCTAGTCACTCATTACTGCAGCTTTAATGTGAATAAATGTAAGTTTATTAAATTTACGTGTCAAATAGATGTGATTATTATAGAGCCATTAGTAGAAATATAAGTATTAAAGTACCTTGGCACGATAGCACCATCCTGGACAGAAAGTCAGAAATTGGAACTGGAGTCTGTTTTCTTTTGTAGCCTGGTGCTTGCAGATCACAGAGGATTTATAAACACGTGCAAAACAGCACCATTATTGTTTTACCACTTCTTTAAAAGAATGTTTTGGCAGAAACAGAACACAGCACTTCCTGTTCAAAACTACAATGTTGTGCCATTGTACCATGCTTTCTGAAGGGGTCTGGTGTTTGTGACATCCTGTTCCTGAGTGAACTACTATGGGGTAAAAAATGAAAAGTTAATATTTTACAATGAAAAAGTCATCACATAGAGCTTTAATTTCCATTAGAGCATAAGACTATATCTTGCGGGAATTGTATGATACTCTAAATTGTGCTGTGGTTGCATAAAGCATGAGATGGCAGACATCTACTGGCTGGCAAATTTGGAACAAGAACTGCATTAACTGCAGCAATGTCAAACGAGGATAAAAGCCAGTGTTTTCCACGGAGCAGCTGGCATAGCTGGCTGACTACCTCTCATCTAGGATTCAATGCTTGTCTTTTTCTCTTACTAAAGGGTTGTCCCTTGGGGAGGGATATGTTGAGGAGTCAGGGGAAATACTGAACATCCTTCTGCAGTCATACACAAGGGACGATGATTCTCTGGGGACGCCAGGAGGAAAGAGGACGTGTGTTCTGAAAACCTGTAGGGGTTGATGAAAATCCTGTGAAGAAGGGAATTGTGTATGCACGTATCTGTTGGCAACCATCTTGAAAGCTTTCTTAATGAAATAGTGATAATATCTGTCCATCAAACCAGATGACAACACTGCAACTGCTGCTTCTGCTGTTGTGCACAGGAATGCTTTACCAATCAGTTTTGATTATTAAGCAGCCATCAAGGAAACCATGTAGAAGATTATGCACTACCAACCACGTAGTATATTATGAAAGGCTTTCAATGATGTTGGAGGTGTAAAGGGAGACAAATTATTAGACAGAAAAATACCTAGATTACTGCAGTTTCCTGGAAAGATAACTTTGAGAAGTGAAGAGAATAATATAGCAAATACTACTACATTTTAGCCTGCCAAAATCATACAGATTTTCTCTTTGCTCAGTTTGGTCTGTGGATAAATTTGCTTGAGACAGACATCAAAAAGGATGTACAATAGATGACCCAGAGTTCTCCCTTTCACTCAGACATGAACCTTTCCTACTCCTGGTTCGACAAAGGCGCCAGTCACAGGGCTGTGATTGTCCTTTGCTTTTGATTTTCAATGTGGAAATATACGTGCACTATCCACTGAAATTAGATTCTGAATAAATTAGAGGCAAGAAGTATATCATATTGCAGCAGCATCTAGCTCACTTTGTTTTCAGCAACACATTTAAATATTTATTTTAGGAGTTTAATGAGTGACCTATTATATATGGTATAGTTCTGGATAATATCTGTCTTAGCTGAAATCTTGTAGCAAGAACTGAGCATAAATGTATGACAACAAGTAAGGTTGCAACTTCTGTTACATCTATATTTTTATTAATTCTTTAATCTAAAAAAAGACTCTGCATTGCTACTGCAGGATGGCAGTAGGATAGATGAGTTATGACAGTAAAGGTGTCAGTATGCTCAAAATGACTCATATGACGTCGTCCAACCACGTCTGAAGACAGAAGTGTTAATAGCTTTCGACCACACTCGAAGGCTGGGTGAAAAGCGAGCTGTCATATAGAGGGATGAGATGCAATGAATCATACAAACTGGGATAACCATGCACACTTTCAGACATTCATTCCATAAACGCATTCATGGTGTTGCGCTCGGTTGTGCTTAAAAAAAGTGACGGAAGCAATTATGTGAAAAATTAAAGACACATTCTCACCTCTGCACACCTGGAAATCTGCTGTGTGAAATGGGAATGCTTTTGGGGTTGCCAGTTTCAGTGATGTGATACACAGTCCAACCAATGGTTTAACACTTTTCTGCTAACGTACAGGTGGCGGTAACACGTGAAGGTAATGCAATATGACAGCAAGGGCAGGGAAGAAGAAGACTGCTAACTAGACCTGCACAATACATTGTTATAAAATCGCGATCTCGATTCACCCCTGTTCGCGATTTAATTTTTAAATTAATTTGATTTTTTATTAAATTTTTTCTCCTTCAATTCATTTATTGAAAGCATTTGACATTGACATTAACATGTTTTAATGATGTAAAGACATGTTCAAGGAGTTCAGATAGAGCCTGTATCAGGGCCATATTTAGTTAAATGTGTTATATGTCACTATTTTTGCCTACTGTACGTATGTAATGGCCAGTATGTACTTTATTTTTTTTATTCATTGAAGCCTCTATGTTTACAGGCTTGTGGTGATGCGCAATGTGCTATAGGTGCCAAAAAAAATCTTTGTTTGGTACTGCCAATTTGTTTTGTTCTGTCATGGTTCATGTGTGCAATAAACATTACACTTCGTGACAAAAAAATTGTGGCAGAGAATCGTGATTGTGATATCGTGATATCCTTGTCATAGTTGAATAATGACAGTTCAGTGGATAAAATGGGCATACAGAGAACCTCAAAGTCCCATTGACACGTCTTTCCTATGCAAATCTCACAATTTGAAACTGCCGCTGAAAACGGGCGAATCCCAATGAAGCTAATAGTTGACGTCAACTCGGTGGCTGTGCGGCTCTGGTCTGTACCTAAGATGCTATATTTAAAGAAGCAGAAAACAACACAACAACATGCCACTCGGGTAACCGTAAGTCAATAACACCACACAGGGAATCAAAGATCTTCTTGTTTGCCTGCAAACATCAGTCTCACTTTCATCTATTAGCAAATCAGACCAAATCAGATCAAGCCATTAAAAGGCTCTCAGACACACCTCGAGGAGCATTTCAAAGCTGAGGAGGCATTCTGGTTGACAACATCCATTTGTAATCACCCAAATAAACCAAAGTCTGTAGTAAGAAAGCCATCTGTCCTGCACTGTCCATATGAGAGTGCTTACAGTATGATAATACTGCTGCTGCGTACAAGAGTGTTTACTGTAACAGTGGCATCAGGTTTTTCTTATCACAGTCCTCCATAATAATAATGGACATGGAAATAATGGACCAAGTAGTGCACCACCAATTGGTACATTATAAAACGTATTATTGATAGCAGATGTAAGGGGAGAGGGGAGGCTCTGCGGGGGAAATAATTATCATCTAAGAAATGCATAGATCTTTGCAGTTTGCAGGAACGATAAAGACATGAGCTGCAAATGTTAGAGAAGCATCCTCAGGTTTCTTTATACTATACCTTCTATGATGCATGATGTTCTATGATGTTATTACAAATGACATATAATGAAGAATAAAGATGACAGAGGGAGAAAACATCCTGAAGTGAAACAGTGAAGTGACATCCCAAGAAACAGATGCTCCATTTGACTGATGGCTCAATGGAGCTTGATTGTGTACACAGAGACAGACGTGTATTGATGAATGCAACCGAAAGCAAAGGCTTATCAAGCACCAAACTGCAGATGTTGTTAAATGGCTAATCACTGGTTTGCAGAACCTGCCTCACAGCGTTTAGAAATAAATATTCAGTTTGGATGGAGTAATTGCCTTCACTCCAGGCAGTGTTGTCACCTGGGTATCTGCTCCTCATGTTCTACTGTACGATCTTGGCCGCTGTGAAACAGACTGTTCTTGTTCTCCATCCGAGAGCCTCAGCATGCCTATGAGAAGTGAAGGCTTGGATAAATAGAGAATGAAAATACAAAATATCCAGCCATTAATATATATATATATATATATATATATATATATATATATATATATATATATATATATATAAAACAGTCCCTCCAGAAAAACGTGATTATGCGATATTTATGCGGGGGCCGCATTTTTTCAAATCCGCCGCACTTTCGCCGCATAAATTGCCGATTTCCACGCAAAATATGCGGGGCTTGCATGATTTCATAATCCCCGCATTTTCGTTGCAAAAAAGTCACATATATCTTAGCAGAAAGTTGAAAAATGTTGCGTTTACTTGACACAAGAGCAGCCATTTTTCCCTGTTGCCATGGGAACGTTATGAAGTGACATAATTACGCAAAGTGAACATCATCGTTTTTGCAAGTTCCCGCAATTTTTGCAAGTTCCCGGAAAAAATGTGACCGGTACCCAGCCCTAGTTAAGCTTAATTTATGGTCGCCGGGCCATTAAATGATGTCACCACGGCTGTCGTTTCTAGCGCGAAGGCTCCACAAGTTGTCGCGGCGCGTGGTCGTTCATCTCTGAATTATTTTAAACTATATTCTGTCTCTATGCCCTCTGGTGTTTCGGAGAATACTGCAACTAACACCGCGTTGAGCATAAACGTCTCTGTGCATGCTTGTAGCGCGCGCACTATCTACAGTGGCCCACGCACGATGTCACGCTTGAGTATACCCAACGCTTTAGTTAGAGCCCTAGTGATAAGTGGGCAACAGTTTATCTTAGAATAATCAATACAAACACGGCAAGACAAAAATAGACCCAACTTCTCTTTCTTCACTCATACAGCAGGACTTAAAATTAGATGAGTGGGCAACTTAAATATCACACATCGACAATAATATTAATATTGTTTTAAGTGATAATGAAAAAACAAATACTGATGTAATAATAATAAAACTCAACTCTGCTGCAGCCCAACATGATACAGGGAATTATCCCAACAAAAAGTATTATTGTAATGCACCACATGAACTGAATCATACAGTTAGTTGCTATAACTCATATGGGAACAAATGGAAAAGGAAATGAAGATACCTCTCCTCTTTTTCTTATCCCCTATAAACAATATCTATATTTCCCTCCATCCTGTACACCCTCTGTCCCCCTCATGCTACCCCTACAACCACCTTCTTTCTTTCTCTCTCGTGAATGGGCGATGGCGAGCTGCCAAAGATGGCCTTGTGATACTGGTCGCAGACGGTGTTGCTGTGGTAACTCTGAGACTTAGGATTCATGGCGTCTATTCAACAACCTTGTCAGCATGAGCTCAATAACTTCCCCCACCTTTTTGCAGGGTCATTTTTACTTTCAAAGCCCAAGTGGTGCAGTGCTGCACAGGTGCAGGCTGAAGTGTCTGATTAACTTTGTTTGTATTTAGCTGGCAATGTAACAATGTTTTGTTCATGTTAGTCAAGCTAATATGTTTGTTTTATCTGACACTTCCCAGTCTCGCACAAAATTGCAGTTGTTTGTTGTGCTGTATTTTGCTTGTATATTTGATGGGCAAAGTGTTTATTCTGACACAAAAACTAGTGTGCTGATATCTAATTGTTTGTGTGTAATTGGGGTTGGATTTCACATGCATTATCTGCTGTGAATATCTGAATTAAAGACTGACAATTTGAACTTGACTTGACTTTTCTTTACCTTTTGGGTGTAATGAATGTATGAATTAATACACTCAGTCATATAGATTTCTTATCACTGATGAAAAGTTAAAGTCATGTGTATACAGTATTAACATAATCCATAGCTAACATATGCATTACACAAGTTGACAGCCAAAAAATGGTCAGGGGTTTCTCAACTGATTTAGACTAATTGTGGTGTTCTGAGTCCGAATATCACATGCATTTTGCTCTATCAGGTCAACTTCTTGAGATACAGCCATAGTGTTACGGATTACGTACGTCTACGTTTTACGTGTGTGGTGTGTGCGAGAGTTTCAATAACAAATCCGTAGCGACGAGGAGATATTTTATTATAAACAAACTAATCCAGTTAAATCATAGAGGGTACAAATTAAACAAAAAACATAAATTTGCTACACAACAAGATACTCCCTATTTATAGCCTCCCTGTCCAGACACCCGGGAAAAATAACTTAAAGAGGGCACCCAATCACTAAATTCGCGCTGCAACATGCTAAAAATATAACAAAGCGCGCCAATCTACAAACAAACGCGTGTCATACTGAAGACACGCACTTCCTCACCTCTCCCTGACGTAACGTAACAAGTCAAAAGCAGACCATACTAAAAAAAAGAATCTCGCGTATATGGGACAGTCGAGACAGAGCCCAGCACTATGTAAAGAAAGAGTGGCCGGCGCGAGAGCAGTTAGTACCTGGGGCGAGAAACATCATAAACGAACCTCTTGTTGACCGGGAGAAGATATTGATCCCACCGCTACACATGAAGCTTGGATTAATGAAACAGTTCACGCGCGCTCTGGACAAGGATGGGAGGTGCTTCAACTACCTGTGCCGAGCCTTTCCTCGACTGACCATTGAGAAGCTGAAAGCCGGCATTTTCGATGGCCCACAGATACGGCAGCTCATAAAGGACACAGAGTTCCAAAACTCCATGAACAGGCTAGAGTGTGCCGCGTGGACATCATTTGTGCAGGTGGTGAACAACTTCCTGGGGAACACGAAGGCAGCAAACCACGCCATACTCGTCAGCAAGATGATAAAGGCCTTCCAAAAACTCGGGTGTTTGATGAGTATAAAGGTTCACTTCCTGTTCTCACACATGGAGAAGTTTCCTGAAAACCTTGGGGCGATGAGCGACGAGCAGGGAGAAAGGTTCCATCAGGACATGCGCCAAATGGAGGAGAGGTACCAGGGAAGGTGGGACGCAGTCATGATGGCGGACTACTGCTGGTCGCTGAAGAGAGACAACCCAGCAGCTGCTCACACACGGGAATCAAAGAAACGCCGATTTATGCCGTGAACTCTAAAATTTTGTGTCACGTAACGCTCATTGTTTTACTAATATTATGAATTCTGCTTATCAAATTTGATGGAGTAAATAAAAACTGAATGACTTTGGATACGTTGACTTTTATTTCTTGAGGAAAACGGAAAAAACGTCAAGGGTTTCTCAGCTGATGATCCGCAGAAATTTGTTTTTTACGCAAAATCGATTTAAAAAAAAATTTCTGTAGCAGAAAATCCTGACCTGATTGAGCAAAACCAAGGTCATTTTCGGACTCAGAGCATCAAAATTAGTGTAATTCAGCTGGAAAACCCTGGACTATTTTCAAAAAATATTTTTTTGTTACCCAGTGTTATGAATTGGTTATTATTTGGTTCATTATTAATAATCAGGTTTATTTTTGGCTTGAATAACATGTACAGCATAATAGCCTATTGATTAAATTGTGCAGCCTTCCAGTGAAAACAGTCATACTCATGTAAATTATAAAGGGTTATTACAATGTTACTGTATACTTGTAGCAATATTACTGATTGATTTGTCTGACACTGCAGTAATTTTACTTTAATAATTCAAACGTATGTAAGAGCTTTCACTTTGTGTTTTGTTATCTAACGACTTTACATTAGTGGAGATATTTTGTTTCTGCTGTACTGTATGTGATTGATTAACAAAAAGGTTTGTGGTGACGATAAAAGCTTTATCATACCCGTGTAAAGTGCTCTCATCTAACAAAGGTCATTACAGTGTGAATGCCTTTGGTCAGCATATCTACTGTGGTGTTCACTTTACTTGTTTGTGTTTGTTAATGTCTCTCCATGAGTAGAGAAAGAAAGAAAGAGATAAACAACCTGTTTGTCTTCAGAGATTTAGACCTTGTATAAGACATGCTGATCTAATTAAAGCTGTTTGAAAAAGGTGTTTGAGATCATCAAATGTTGAGATTTCTCCTCACCTAAATCTAGGTCACCACTGGAGAGGAACAGCATCACTTGAATATATCAACATTATAGATATATAAGTTAAAGGCTAGACAGGCAGGGAACTTAATACCAGGCTAAATAATATAGCTCATAATATATACTGTAACCATTCAACCATTTTAACAGTATGCTTTGCCGGTATTGTGTCCAACTCTTAAAGGAGACATATTATACACTGTCTTCAGGTTTTTTACATGCTTTAATATTCAAAAAACACTTGATGTTTCTCATACTGCCCATGGCTGCTGCACCTGTATTTACCCTCTGTCTGAGACACTCTGTTGTAGCATCTGTTTCTTTAAGGCCCCTCAGAAACGCCCAGCCTGCTCTGATTGGTCAGCATTTACGGGTCTGCACATGCACTTCACTCTCGCTGTCTCTGTACTGCTGCCGTTGCAGCAGATGATTGACAGAGTAAATAGGAAGACTTTATACTGTTAAAAAATCACCAGTAAAGGCTTCTAAATCAAATACTACACAACCGGACATGTTCCACCATGAATGTGATCCGAAGCCAAGGTTACAGCTTTGTCTGGCATTAGCATGTAGCTACACGTAGCAGTGTATTTTATGTAAACATTGAAGTAGCATGTCTGCCTGGACCAGATGACCATATATACAAAAACGGCCTGGTATGACGTCACTCCGGGCCTAGAGTAGAAAAAACGTTTGTAAGTAGAGCGCTCAGAACAGTGTGAAATCTGGCTCAAAGGGATTTCTTTAAAACACATTTACCTCATTATTTGAAGCTTTTTGCCACGTTTAATATGAACATTCGACATTGTAACATTGTATAAACGACAGAAAATACAGAAAAGCATAATAGGTCACCTTTAACATTGTGTTTTGGGATTTGCTCCATATGCAAATGCCTCAGCCTGTGTAGAAGAGATGTGTGACTCGTTTGTGACACAGCACTTCACCATGCTTTAACGCAGCTGTAATGTAAACCTTTAAGTGCTTTTGTTATCTTATGTATTGATCCTATTAAAAGTGATTGATCTTAAATCTGGTATGCATGTTGTATTTTTTTGTAAACCACTGCTGGTTTTTGAGGGCAAACAAAATGTGAAATATTATCCCTCAGCCTCCACCACAGGTTCTGCCTCATTCATGGAGCCAAACACTGCAGGGGTTAGAAGGAAATGAGATCAAGCAACTGCAAAGACTGTTTTATCTAGTCAAGCTGTCATGCTATATAGCCACAGGTTCTATTTGGGCTGCTCTCGCACCGCCTTAGGCAGCCAGACTTGAGCTGGGTTGCTCACCCATTTTGATGCTGTGCTTTTTAAAATATAATAATCCACACCTTCTGGGTTCATAAGCTTTCATAATGTGTGTGTGTGTGTGTGTGTGTGTGTGCGCGCACGCGCATCTCTTAATTCTGACAGACTATATGCTCTCCTTGCAATTTGACAAATAATCGCTGTGTGTTCTGTATCGTGTCATGATGGAATTATCTGTGTGTGTGTGTGTGTGTGTGTGTGTTTGTGTGTTTGTGTGTGTGTGTGTGTGTGTGTGTGTGTGTGTGTGTGTGTGTGTGTGTGTGTGTGTGTGTGTGTGTGTGTGTCTGTGTTCCTCTATGATATGCGAGGGCATAATTGTGTGATGCAAAGTTGGGAGGAATCTCTGTTCTGCTCATGTAGACACTCTTGTCCTCAGATAACACTGTCAAGGTAACACCATTCTCCCCAGAATGTCTGATGCAGTAACATTCACCCATCGCAGTGCAAGCAACTAGACGAGAGAGAGGGGGGAAGAGGAAGAAGCGAGAGGAGGAGGAGGAGAAGAAAAATAAAAGGATAGCTTTTAATTTCCTCAGCAGCACAGTCAGTGAGGGCTCTACATATGCATAGACAGACACAAACTGGAACACATCTAGAGCTCCTAATTAAATGACAAGCTGCATTTTATATATTGTGCTAAGACAGACCAAATGTAGATTTCTTTTAGAAACTGTAATTGAGGATATGATCACCTTACGGTGTCTCATCTAAACAAGTGCATGCTTTCGAGTTCTATTTTGTTGTTGGGCATCATGTCAAGTTTTTTCTTCTTAAAAATGTATCTTGATGGGTCCCTCAGACTCTAATAAACACTCATCTGTCTTAAGGGATATGTAGGTAATGATGATCTAATTAAAGCTGTTTAAAAAAAATTGATTTGTTTGAGCTCATCAAGTTCTATGGATTGTTTTCCTGTCACTTAAATCTAGGTCAACTTTAGAGATGGATAGCATCATTTGTTAAGGAAGGAATCAATTTAATGCAACCTGTAGGTTGTGCAGCACAATCAACAAATGAATGCTCTACGTCTAGCATGTAGTAGCTCACTTCAAATGTCAAGGTCATAGTAGTTCAGCCATATACACACACTGCAGTCACTGAACCCTAAGTAACTAAAAGCCATAAAAAACTGTTCTCAGAAATATCTAGCCCAAATCATGTTCATGTTTCGACTTTATTTTTTTTATTTATTTACTTTTTATTTAAATTTTTTTTTACATAAAAATTACGAATCCCACTATGGCAGGCGGCCGCCCTTCAATCACTACTATTGGCCAGGCGTCCAAGGTAACGTGACCCCATTTGTTCATGTTCTATCCTCTGACCAATCCGCTATCCTAACCTTAACCACTCAAGGTGAAATGCCTAACCCCAACCAATCGAGCGGCTTCGAAGGGCGGGTCTTGGCGTTGCCATAGTGGGATTCATAATTTTACGAGCCGATCCCTTAAAGGTCCCATGGCATGAAAATTTCACTTTATGAGGTTTTTTAACATTAATATGAGTTCCCCCAGCCTGCCTATGGTCCCCAATTGGCTTGAAATGGTGATAGGTGTAAACCGAGCCCTGGGTATCCTGCTCTGCCTTTGAGAAAAAGTAAGATCAGATGAGCCAATCTGGAATCTCCTCCTTATGAGGTCATAAGGAGCAAGGTTACCTCCCCTTTCTCTACTTTGCCCGCCCAGAGAATTTGGCCAACCCATGAGAGAGAGACATCATGGCTTTCAAACGAGCAAAGTGGCAGTTGGTCAAGGCCACACCCCCACCCTCCACCTTGCCCCCCCCTCTCTCCTCCTCAATAGCTACAGACACAGAAATGGCACGTTCTGAGTAAAGCTCATTGTAGGACTGGCTCTAGTGGCTGTAATTGTGCACCAAGGCTGAATTTTGGGAAAGAGACTTCAGATATAGTATTAGGGGACCACTAAGGTCTATATAAAAGCATCCAAAGAACACCATGTCATGGGACCTTTAATACATCCATGGCCGATCCGCCCTATACGCTCACTACGCAAGCTGCGTAGGGCCCGTCAAATTACTCGAGGCCCCGCCTCCCCCTCGTGTCATAGCGCGTCAATTAATGTTTACAACATCCATGACAAAATGAAGCGAAACTATCCTTCTGGTCACGAAAAGAGGAAAAAAAAACACCATGAGAGTGAATTGCTGGAACAACAATCAGGTAAATTTGTGTTCTCTCCTCTCCAAGTTTGATGTCAGCAAAGTAAAGTTATGTTTATGTGCATTTCTATTGTGTTTTTTTTTTCGGTCTTGCTAACCTAGCTGGGCAGGCAGGCAGTGCATCTCTTGTCTAGCTGCTAACGCCAGTCACTTCCTTCCTTGCTGTGTTTTGTGACTTTGTGCCTGACGAAAGTGAGAGTAAAATACAATTATTTATTACGTTTGATAAACGACAAAGTGCAACGGTGTTTGTTTACTGCAGCTCGGAAAAGATAACCGCGTCGGGTGTGTTATCATGCGTTAGGCGCGTACGTGAAACGCGCATTTTTCAAGCAGAAATATATGTGAAGACCAGACAGACTATAGGCTACAATATATGGGCGTGAATGATGGCACTCCTCATCAAAGTACACATTATACATATTAAGACACTGATTATCTACTCTCAGACAATGTGCAGTTAAAAACTCTAAACAACTGCACTAATTATGCAAGATGGAAAGCAATGTTTTGACAATTTGACATTGATTTATAGGCTATATTGAATTTAAAATGTTGAATAGCTGGACATACTGGTCAATATGGATGCACATCCCTCAGTAAATAATAACCATAAATCAAGAATTTCTTCAACATGCATAATACAAACGTTAACATGCTATGGCAAGCCATTTTAGCTTTCATTCATTCACAGTTTATGCATTTCTGATATCGATTTTTTTTACTATTTGCAAAGTGAATTCTTGATTATTTTTTACTAGTAGGGCCCCTTAGTTAATTTTTACCTACCAATGTCTATTTTTGATATCAGGAATTACATGTTCACTTGTACAAAAGTTAATTCTTGATTTCACTCACAGGGATTATTGATATATGCATCACTAGTTCACTATTTAAATATTACAAGAAAGTGCAGAAAAGGAATATTTTGATGGTAAGATTTTAATTCAAACATTCAAATGTTTACACATTTGTAACATGTAACGAGTAGTGTAAATGACTGCTTAACTAACTATGTGATATTCTTCTCAGTTTATTCTAGACAGTCCAAATAGTCTGGTGGTGCCCATACTGATGCCGAAAATGCCCAGGCTGTAGAGAGAACCAAAGTTAATCCCAAAAGCCAAAGTTCAGCGTTATAATTTATTATTTTCTTCTTATTTATGTTTACGTTAATATTCACTTATTTAATAATATTCACTTGTTATCTTAATATTATAGAAAATACTCTATTTAATAAATATTGTTGGTTTGAACCTCATTCTGTTCTATATTGTTGTACTTATTCTTTGACTGTTTTGTTTAAAGGAGGGAGGATTGTATTGGGAGCACTGAAGTGTCAGGTGTGACTGTGTGGCAATGGCAAATGGTTTACATTGCTCACGGCAACACAGGTCAGGTAGTGGGCCCCTTAGCAGAATTTCGCTTAGGGCCCCAGGGAGGTCAGGATCGGCACTGCTTACACCATTGTGAAAAAGACCATCATTACCAAGTCAGGAAAAAAACAACCTCTTTTCCAGCCTCCTTTCTTTCTTGCCCAGGTAACTGATAAAATCTATCTTCAGACACACAATAAATTTGTTGAAATTTCCTCTTAAAAGCCTCCCACCTTTCTGATGAGATCAAGATAGAACCTTTCTAACTGATCCCTTTATCGGCTAGCTTTTCATAGAAACAGGCCTTCAAATAAGGGACTTACAGTGCACTTAACAACGGCTAACAAGAAATCTAACAGGCCAGCATTGATTTACAAACCCAGTTTAAAATGTTTTTTAGCTCCAAATAGTGCTTCAGAACATTCTGATTGCACCCTGAGTGCCCTCAGTGATAGTCTTTGAAGTGCTTGGAGCCGTGTGCTGAAGCTCAGTATGTGCTTATATCCGGCGCTTTTGTTAGTCACTTCATATGTACTGAGTCCTGTGCCATCATCATTCAATGATTCACACTGTGCAGCCAAAACACTCACTCTTATCTGTTAAGAGGCTGCAGAGACACAGTCAGACAGCTCTGGGTGGGTGGATGGGTGGGGGACGGAGAGAGAAAGAGAGAAAGACTCTTGCTTTCTCTCCCTCTCTCTAGAGGGAAACGACTTTCCTCTCTTCCTCACAACATGAAGCCAGAGAGCATCCTGACTTCAAGAGCTTTAGATCCTGAATATTCACGCTGGTGGCATTTTACCGTGTGTAGGCGGTGAGGGTTGCAGAGATAGGAGAAAGTGTGTGAAGTATTGATCACTGGTGCTGTTGTCCTTGTATGCTCTGTGTCTCACAGTGCCAGCTAACTCTCAGAGAAAGACAGTGAGACATGGATACAGAGGGAAGGTTGGCGTTATAAGGCACTTATTCAACGGCCAATGAGACAAACACAATAAGGATTCATTTATAGAGAGATATGTTTAAAAAACAACAAAAGGATTACTCCTTTTGTTGTTTTTGCATGCAACACATAAAAGGAGACCATATGAATGCTGTTCATTTTTGTTTTGTGTCCCCTTTAGATGCTACAGGTTTGCAGGCCTGCATTGTATGTATTTATAAGGAGTTGTTTTTTGTTTAATTTTAGCACGGTTTGAGTTTCTTACTGTAATTAAAAACATCTTTATTTTTAGAATCATACCTCTAACTTTTACTAGTGTTGGTTGAGGAACACCAAAGAAAAAGCTCACCCGCTGATACTTAAACTGTTAGGTGTCAACATTTTCTGAACAACTTTCATTGTGTTGTGATCAAATATTGTAAGTCTCTTTGAGATTCTCCCATTTTACTTCAACCTGTCTTGTCTCCCACTAATTCAGTAAGTGACTACTTACATTTCCCACAATGACTGTTTACAAAGATGTGAACGTCTATGATTGCAGTGGTGACCCTTATTAAAACTGAGAGCTATCTTTGTGGCTGCAGTGCATTGTGGTCTATTAAGACTCCTGCTGGTGAATACATTGGTATAACATTGATGTGACATTGGTATCAGTAGGGAACAATCCCGACATCCAGTTTGTGTAGCAATAAGAAAAACTCACCAATACTGTAAACAAAAAATGGAAGCAGAAATTCGAGGAGGATAGCCAGAAGCAGTTAGGAGTGATTTTTCGGCTAAGGTCTTTTTAGAGACTTTTAAGTTGATTTCAGAACTTTAATTTTATAGGGCCATAAGCGCCCACCTGATTTACATTGGTGAACCTCCAAGGAAACATTTTGTAGAGCAGGGCTCGACAGTAATGCTTGCCCGGTTGCCCTTGTAAACCATATTGAGTCAATTAGCAACCATTTTGTGGCCTCTGGTTGCCCCCTTTGGCAACCACCTGTTGAATATTTGTGTTTGTTTCTGTAAAGTTTAAACACTACATTTGTGCACAACGCATCATTTCAGCTCTTGTGAGACCGCTTTCCACACATGTGCGTTTGCCATGAAAAGATACAGACAATGCAATTTTCTGTTAACGGCGCAAAAATCCGGTGATAATATGGCACCAGTGCCCGGTATCTACCATACGGAATAGCAACGTGGATTTAGGTGCCTCATTATGGTGCCACCTAAATGTCTGCGCTGCTCTCTGATGCTCCGAAACAGACGTTAGAGGCAACAGAAGCATCACTGCACGGGATGCTAGTTAATACTAATAACACGTTACACTTGGCAGCAGGTAACGTTAGCCTACCATTAGCTACAGTAGTAACACAAATTTAGATTAAACACAGTTAAAATGCTGACAGCTAGCTAAATGGTGTAAAAGTGTGACTGTATTTCACTGTAGAGGATTCTAACACCGGGACATACAACCATCTGCCACTAAAGCTATGAGCTAAGATACAAACTAGCACTGGTCAACGCTGTTGTCAGAGAAACAACACAGACGGGACTAAATGTTGTGTTTACTGGTAAACCTCGTGGTGCACTCAAAGTTATTGTAAAATATCCTCTTCTCATCTGTTTTGGTCTTTTAGCAATTTACTGGTGAAATAAGTAGCTAATTATTGTTAAAAAGTTATTGTTATTACAGTTTTCATAATCACTTAATCCCCCCCCCCCCCCCTTTTTTGTGCTGATCTGAAAATTGATTGATTGAAATTCGATCTGTGAGTTTTGTGATCCGTTGCACCCTTGTATGAAAGGGATGGGAAATTATATTGCAACATTATTAAAATGTATTGAAATGAATTGATCCAAATATAGGCTGTTTAAAACATAGCAACCATATTGTCAATTTCGGCAACCAGAAGCTGATGCCTGGTTGCCAAGCAGGCAACCACTTTAAAAAGTTAGTGTTGAGCCCTGTAGAGGCAGTTCTACTGACCTGCCTCATGCAGTGGGAGAAATAGATTAAAGTGCTCATATTATGCCTTTTGGCTTTTCCCCTTTCCTTTATTATGTTGTATATCTTTGTTGTGCATGTAATAGGTTTACAAAGTGAAAAAGCCCAAAGTCCACCCCAAAGGCACTTACCATCTCCAACAGAAAACACTGTTCACAAACTGCTCCAAACAGCTCTGTTGTAGTCCAGCCTTTACTTCTGTGACCAACGTGCGTCACTTTGTAACACATGTTATAATGCTCACCTAGTTGCGAGCGTAGTACGCCCTCATACTCTACTTCTGACTGTGTTGTAGTGCAGACCTAGGTACTGCGCATGTGCGACTCCCAACAAAGATGGAACAGAAGTGCGATGCCTCACTCTGTAGCTAAAACAGAGAGCTCAACACACAGGGTGAAAAGAGGCGCTGCAGCAATGTGCAGTACAACAAAAATATGGTATTTTTTGAAAATTAAACCATGTAAACCTATTCTGGTATAACCTCTAAATACAATTAAGAACCTGAAAATGACCATAATATGAGCGCTTTAACAGAACAGACTGAAATAATCTGAAAATGCGTATTTTTGATCTTTTTTTTCTTCCTCTTTTCATTTTAACCTCCCTTAGTCTTCCTGAGCCTCAAATTGTCCTCCAGCACCTTTTTAGTTACAGTATTTGCCTGTGCTCCATCATTGTCAGTTAGGCTCCAATCCCTAACTGGGATGATTATTAGCTCCAGGGCATTTGACTAGCTACAAGCTTTTATTATAACACACAATGGTACTGTACTAGCTTATGAAAAGCCAAAGCCAAGTAGTCACAGATTTATATCAAACCCAGCTTTTTCATCAGAAGTGTTCTTTTCTCACCAATATGGCCACAGAAATTCATTTTCACCCACATAAAACCTTCATTTGTATGAAATAGAACACATTGTGTTACCTTTTCCAGATCAGCTCCACTGATGAGCCATGTGTGTCATACAAAGAGGTGATCCATGAAGTCAGACCTGTGAGAACAACACATCAGTGCACAGTCACAACATGCAGACACCACACATAAAGTTACAATTAGTTATATATTAGATGTAATCAGATAAAAAGGAAACGGTTTAAACCAAAACAACGCTAATACACAACATAACAAAACAGCTATAGAGTACTTTACTAATTCTAAATAAACAACTACTCATTGTACTATTTGATAGTAGACAACAAGCTTCATTTTATCTTGATCTGTGCTCAGCTTTGACAGGTCTGGGCAGATGTTCGAATAAGAACATTAGGTTGCAGTTTGGGATTCAGGAATCTGATTAATGTCTAAGATGCTTTTATTTCCATCACCATGTTTTAATACATTTAAAATACTTTTTGATTCTCTTTTTATAGACAAGTGTTGACTAGTTGAAGAACACAGTCCAATCCAAGTCTTTTTTACAAACTGAAAAAGGAATCCATGCTCTTTCTACATCATGGCTGGAATACTCTCTGCACTGGACCCAGTCACATAACCCATTTCAGTCTATTGTTGCTTCTCTTCACTGTGAGGTTTAACATTTAAAAGACAAACCTTAACAGAATCATTACAACTTTAAAACAATCTGACAATCCCCAATAAGTACCTTTTAGTACAGAAAATCCTTTACAGGTGGAGGGAAATGAAGCAACACATTTGGTATTGTGTGCCTGTTTGTGTGGCACATATTAGTATGTTGCCAAGCTGTTGAACTCTGTGTACATATTTTCCATGGGTATATTTTTACACCGAGGGGGGAGTTTGGGGAGATCTCTTGGCCTCCAATGCGACTGACGTATCGCGGCCATGCTCTACTCTGCTTTGCTCCCTTCTGTGCGTTCTTGGAAACGTGGCTACGTGGCTGCCTTGTCGTGCCCTGCCAGGCCCTCGAGACAACTCCCAGTACATTTCTGTCTCAGTGGCATGTGCAAACAAATGCTTGCGTGTTTTCATGTGTGTCTATTCGCCCATGCATGTCATTCTTCTGAGCAGCTTTTGGTTCAAATTTGTAACTCAGTCAATGCTGAACACAAAACATTTGTGTCTTTTGAGTGACATTATGAATTTTTCTTCTCTGCTCTGAAAAGTTTGGAAGTGTAGCTGTTTCGGGACACAAATATACTGTGATGGATCATGACAAGAAACTTAATTGCTAGACTTCCAAAATTCAATAACCTAGCTGTTGCAGAATTCAATACGTGCAGCTTTCAAGGTTTGATGTGACAAATGATACAAATCTGAGAGATTTGTCAAAGGAGAGGCAGAAATCTGAAGACAGTGATTGCTAGTCACCAACTTTCTCGTTTCACTGAGAGATGGTTAAACCACACAGAACCTGTTTGCATCTGTTTACTTTTTTTTGTCTTGCTCACACATAACCTCTACTTACAAATGCAAGTTGATATAAAAATTCTCTCTTGTTCTCCCCCCCCTCCTCTTCTCCCCTTACTGTGCCTGTGTTATCCAGATGGAGGAAGTAATAGCACGCATGCAGGATGACAAAAATGGCATTCCCATCCGAACAGTGAAAAGTTTTCTAACCAAGATCCCCAGTGTTTTTTCAGGTAAGTCTTTTATCTCTCTGTTCGGTTGAGCTCTTCTACTCTCTCCTCTTCCTCTCCTCCACTTGGCTCCCACCCACTAAGTTCCCTGACTAGTACTCTGTTCTGGCCAAACAAAACACTGAAAGTATTTAGAGAGTTGTCAGTTTTGCATTTCAGACCGCCAGTGACAGAATATCAAGAGAATCATATTGGATTATCGAGCTGTGCAACCTAATAGATGGAGTGATACTTCATAAGAGATTATTTAAGTTAAATAAGACATTCAAAAGCTAAGAGGAGTGAGGCCATCATCACTGTCATGCATTATTTACTGTAATATATACTTTGAGTATTAAACCTACAGTATCAGTATCAGAGCTTTACAATGCAACAGTGTCAAAATCTGGATAAATATTAAAGATTTATAAAAGTCTACCGGAGCACTTAAAATTTGTAATAATGTAATTATCAGATTTTGAGAAGTGCTTGTTCCTTAAAAATTGTGCAAAAATCTCCTTTTTGCAAGATTTTGTCTTAGTGCACCAACAATGCCATAACCACCACCGGTCAGCCTTACTGCTTAGTAAGGCCTCAATAATACTCAGGAACGGGCGCGTACAGGGCCAGCTGCGGACCCCACAGGCACATAAAAAGTCTGTTTATACTATCTGCTTGGAGGACGTGTTCCACACATGCACAGTACTAGTACTGGGCGGTATGACCAAAAATTTGTATCACGGTATTTTTAAGTTTAAGTACCTTGGGGTCTTGTTTGCGAGTGAGGGGACAATGGAGCGGGAGATTGGTCGGAGAATCGGCGCAGCGGGGGCGGTATTACATTCAGTTTATCGCAACGTTGTGACGAAAAGAGAGCTGAGCCGGAAGGCAAAGCTCTCGATCTACCGGTCAGTTTTCGTTCCTACCCTCACCTATGGTCATGAAGGTTGGGTCATGACTGAAAGAACGAGATCCAGGGTACAAGCGGCCGAAATGGGTTTCCTCGGGAGGGTGGCTGGCGTCTCCCTTAGAGATAGAGATTATGGGTGGTGATGGCGCAGTGGTTAGAACACATAACTTTGGTGTGGGAGACCTGGGGAGCTCAGAGTAGAGCCGCTGCTCCTTCACGTCGAAAGGAGCCAGTTGAGGTGGTTCGGGCATCTGGTAAGGATGCCCCCCTGGGTAAGTAGTAAAATAAACTTAAATTGAATGAATACACATACAAACAACTTTAACATTGTTTCCCTTTCAAAACAAAATAGTTGTAAGATAGCTGTTTAAACACTACCTTGGCCACAGGTAAGTTAGGTTGTTGTAGAAAAGTGTCAGCCTCCTTCGGTGTTTGAATAACGTTAGTAGGTTGGCGGACGTATTTGAGCGAGGCAAGACATCTTAAATACAGTGTTTTAATCATTGCTCTCAATCCGTCTTTCTCCCATCTTTCTCAACGGTCTGTAGCGGGACCCTAGGTGGATTGTTATTGCGTTCATAATGTTGCTCCGCTGCATGCTTGAAGTGACATGTATTTAACATTAGTGCAACAAAGTAATGTTAGAGCGACGGGCAACAACAGTGGCTAAGTTATGTCAGATGTTTTAGAAACAAAAACTTCGGAACAACAGATGGCTCTTCTTCAGCATACGTTGTTCTGGTGTATCTCCGGTCTTTCTTCATCCTCTAACTTTCTTCTGTGTTCTTGAATGTGCAGTAGCAACCGTAGCCTCTCCCAGCTTAACAGACTGTTAAGACTGCTGGTTTTATTTTCTTATATGCTTGCTCTGTAAAGCACTTTGGTCTGTCTAGCGGCTGTTTAAATGTGCTATATAAATAAATGAACTTGAACTTGAACATGCTACCTGGCTAGCTAGCAGCTATAATGTTACCCAGCATGCTATTTGGTGGTGTAAATTTGTAAATGTAAAATAATTAGTGTTAGAAATTGTTTAAGTCACAAATTGTTGTGTGCTATGGTGTTTTATCCTGTTAAAGAGAGTTAGTTGTGGGTTATTAATTGTTGTGTTATAAAGTTACTGAGTGAGAAGGGTACGCAGTTAACAGGGCTCCCGTTCTCAATTCACTCGCACATTACTTCGGCCATAGCGCTCTCTGCGGTAATGCGGTAATTAAGGATGCTCCGATCAGGATTTTTGGGGCCGATCACCGATTGCTGGAAGACGTATCTACCGATATCGATCACCGATCACTTTTATGAACTGAAAATTACGCCATTACGTAACAGTCACACATGTTTAGAGAATGTATCAGTAATTGTTTGGATTTTTGTCCTAGCTCAAAATCTAAAAAATGTCCTTTCAATCACTGCAGACATTTCTTCAGCACACACACACAACACACACAGACACACACACAGACACAGACACACACACACACACAGACACACACACACACACACACACACACACACACACACACACACACACGGTATACCGCCCAGCACTACACAGTAGCTACACCGCTACGCTATCACCTGGTAGCGGACCACCGCTACGCTATCACCTGGTAGCGGAGTAGCTGTCCACACATATACACTCTGTGTCTACACAGAACCTATGTGTATACCCTCGGATGATGAAATTCCGTTCCACGGACACCGGTGGACCCTCGCTCACACGGACAGTATTTCGGTTTAAGGGCCATGCTTGGCTTGTCACAACCAGTGACATATTCAGGCCCTTTCTGACATGAGTGGCTAAGATGAGGTTTAAAGGTTGGCAGTGAGTACCAACATATAGACACAGACACAGATACATTGAAATAGCTTACTTTAGCTTTAGTGACGTTAGTGAAACAATGACGATGCTTTGGGCATATAAAGGGCAGCTGATGCACAGTTTTTTTTTGTAGTTTGTTTCCTTTTTTATGCCAAGTCTACTACACAGTGTTTTTCTTTGCTTACAGCAGCGGAAGGCTACATTGATTAATGGTTTTACATCTGACCAAGCAACATCAGCTCCAACCCATTTCTGTTCTGCCTTTTTGTCTTTATACAATCAATACAAATATCAAATGGCTACACTGGCTACGTTTATGGGAACATGACAGAATTGCAACAGATTGCATATTTGTAGCTCTGTTTTGCACCTATACCCTATACAGTATCTATACCTAACTAAAGTACTATACTTAGGCTACACTTCATCCTTATGTCTAAAAACGACATCATCATCATCATCATTACAATATTTTTTTGTTAAAATGCATGCAGTTTCTGGAGTTCAAGAGTGTAATGCTTAGACTTCATGCTACCTCCCCCAAAAACACTAGTCCCCTGGCAGTTTCTAAGGCTGCAACAAAGACAGTCGTTCTTCAGTTTCCCCTTTGTGAACACTGCCACTTCATTTGTGTTCATTGGAGGCCCTGTCAGGGATGCAACCCAGGTTACTGTAGTGTTTTTCTTCTGCACCACTTTTTGCAGCCTCAATTTTTAATAAAATACATAGATTTTTTTTCACTTGGCAATTCATTCACTTACAGTAAAAGCATATACAAATAACACATAGGCTACTTGTACTGGTAAGCCCTATAGGTACTGCATATGTGTACATACAACCCCAAATCAGAAAAAAGTTGGGACAGTATGGAAAACACAAATAAAAAAGAAAGTAGTGATTTCTAAATGTACTTTGACTTGTATTTCATTGCAGACAATGTGAACACAAAATATTTCATGTTTTGTCTGGTCAACTTAATTTAATTTGTAAATATACATCCTTTCCTGTCATTCAGACCTGCAACACATTCCAAAAAAGGTTGGGACAGGAGCAATTTAGGGCTAGTAATCAGGTAAATTGGTTACATGATGATGTGTTGAAACAGCTGATGTTAAAAGGTGATTGTAATTATGATTTGGTACAAAAGCAGCATCCAAGAAAGGTCTAGTCCTTTAGGAGCAAAGATGGGCCGAGGATCGCCAGTTTCACAACAAATACGTGAGAAAATTATTGAACTGTTTAAAAACAATGTTCCTCAAAGAAAGATAGGAAGACATTTGCTTATTTCACCTTCAACAGTGCATAACATAATTAAAAGATTCAAGGAATGTGGAGGAATTTCAGTGCGTAAAGGACAAGGGCGCAAGCCTAAGCTGAACAACCGTGATCTCCGATCCCTCAGGCGGCACTGCATCAAGAATCGTCATTCATCTATATCACCACATGGGCTCAGGACTACTTTGGCAAACCTTTGTCAAGTACCACAATACGTAGTTACAGCCACAAATGCCAGTTAAAACGGTACTGTGCCAAAAGGAAGCCCTATGTTAACAGTGTCCAGAAGCGCCGTCGACTTCTCTGGGCTCGGAGGCATCTGAGATGGACCATCACACAGTGGAAACGTGTACTGTGGTCAGATGAATCAGTATTTCAGGTATTTTTTGGGAGAAATGGACGCCGTGTGCTCCGGACCAAAGAAGAAAAGGATCATCCAGACTGTTACCAGCAACAAGTCCAAAAGCCAGGGTCTGTCATGGTATGGGGTTGTGTCAGTGCCCTTGGCAAAGGTAACTTGCACTTCTGTGATGGCACCATTAATGCTGAAAAGTACATAGAGATTTTGGAGCACAATATGCTGCCTTCAAGAAGACATCTTTTCCAGGGACGTCCATGCATATTTCAACAAGATAATGCAAAACTACATTCTGCGCACATTACAAAGTCATGGCTGCGGAGGAAGAGGATACGGGTACTTGACTGGCCTTCCTGCAGTCCCGACCTGTCTCCAATAGAGAATGTGTGGCACAACAAAGACCCCGTACTGTTGCCCACCTTAAGACTTGTTTGCAGCAAGAATGGGACAAAATTACACCTGAAACACTTCATCACTTGGTGTCTTCAGTCCCTAAACGTCTTTTAAGTGTTGTGAAAAGGATTGGCAACATTACGTGGTAAATGCTTTACTGTTCCAACTTTTTTTGAAATGTGTTGCAAGAACCAAAACTAGGAATTTTGTTTATTTGAAAAAAACAAACAATAAAAATCATGAGGAACACATTCAATTATGTGCTGTTGTATTGTCTGCAATGCAATACAAGTCAAAGTACATTTAGAAATCACTACTTTCTTTTTTTATTTGTGTTTTCCATACTGTCCCAACTTTTTCTGATTTGGGGTTGTACAATATGAGTGTGTCTCCTTTCTTTTGAGTGTGTTATTACAGTGTGTTTTGTGGTATTTTGTTCGGTGTCCTTCATTCCTTAAACTGAACAACAGAACCATAGCATAGAAACAACTCTGCTTGTTTGTTTTCTATTAATATTGAGCAGAGGTCAGTCATTCTACAGATTTTTACCGTTTACAGTATATTCTAACATTTCACATATTTTTCTCCTCATACTTTTTGCTGCAGTAATAATCCAATTAATCCAATCCACTAATCACTCTGTTCATATTATTGTCATATTCTGATGCACACACACACACACACACACACACACACACACACACACACACACACACACACACACACACACACACACACACACACACAAATCTATGGGCATGATATTAATCAATATGGACAACAGCCTTGTTAGAGGATTACCTTACATATCTCATTTAAGATCTCTCTTAGAAAGTGGGTCAACATTGATAGTGTGAAAATGTGGTTGTATTAATGTTAATCCATGGAAAATCTCATCTTGTTATGAGGGTGCGGGAAAGCAAGGGGTGCAGTGAAGACAAAATCCAGACAGACAGAAAGATAGCTTGATGGACAGCCACAGGGACCGACTGTCTCCCTGCATGAATTCCCTCGTCTCCATTTCACACCTTTTTCCTGCCTTCTGTGGCTCTTGTCTCCTCAACATACCTTCACCTGACAGCATGAAAGACCGTAATAATAGCTTAGAAAATATATATTTAGCCAAAGTGCCAATGTCACATGTTGTGGTAGGGTGTGAAAACATCCAGGGGGCAGGGGATTCTGTTATGTTTTTCTGAGATGTGAAAATGATTCAGTTGCATTCTCAGATGGGGATGTATTGCAAAATGACATCCACCATATAAAACCTTGATGTTCAAACAAGATAAAATGGAAGACGTGATATACACGTCGTCCCTAGACCTTATCTCAAAATGTTTGATGATTGAATAAACTGTTTGAAAAAAAATATATACACATATAGTACCTTGCCTTTTCTTCTGCTCAGTTTTACATTTAAATGCATTTTTCCTCCCCTCGGGGCATATTCTGACCTGTTTACATCTTAGTTTTTGTATGTGACTGTTGGAAATGTCTGATGTGATGCATTGACTCATTAAATGAAACAATTGCAACTGCAATGTCTATGATCTGACTGAGTCATGCAAATTGTGTTGTTACTGTACACAATGGATGCTTTATTATGCCATTGTACCTCTCAGGTCATTTATATTAATGGACTACAGCCAAAAAGAGCTGGCTTGAAGAGGATGTCAGAAAAGAAAATTTGGTAATGAATGGCCTATTACCCACCCACATGGTGTAAGGCGAGAGGAATTGGTATGCACTGTGATTATGAGGGGAGCTGGGTAGGGTTAAGAGTGTCATTGTTTTCCCTTCTATTTGCATCTATATGCAAAAAGGAGCGGCAGTTTCAGCATATACAGTATGTGGATATATCATATCAGTGATTCATATGTGTGTGCTTTCTCTCATTTCAGGTTCTGAAATTGTACAGTGGATGATCAAGAATCTGGACATCGAAGATCAAGGTAAAAGAGCTGATGGATATTGTCTAGGAAAGAGGTTGAGTTGCAGGGGGTGTGGGTAGGCATAGACGTGAGGCAAACTGTAGCCTACCTAAGATGAAAGGAACAGGTGCATGCAGTTGTTAAAAAAACTCTTTCTGAGACCCTTTAATTCAGTTTAATATAAACACAGACACGATGCATATATTTTTAGATTAAGTGTTACTTACACTTTCTGAGGATATAATTATTTAATAAATGTCCATAAATCATAGAAGAGAAGTTACGAAGTGTCTGAAAATGGCGGTCTCTCTGATATTAGTATGTGTTCAACTGTTTCTGGCTGGTTACGGTGTGTGCATTTTCCAGTTGGATGTTTGCCTGTTTTATGTAATGAATAATTGAGACCAGTATGACCGATTCCAAAATGATGATATTTTCTTCACTACGTTTGAAGCCCACCTTCCTCCCATTCTGGACTATGCACCTACATGAAGAGGTTCTGACTTATTCCTGATGTATATTGAGGTTTACACATGGCAAGGGGGCAAATATAGGGTAAAACATAGCTCAAGTTGTAGCCCACAGCTAGCAAAATAATGTTAACTGACTCCATGGCAACAGTATATTTCCTGCTTACATCCTCCCTAGAGGGGAACCCATCATCTACACTATTCTTTGTATCTCTTCTTAATTGAAGGCAATGCTTATTTAAATACTAAATTGTAGGCTATCATTATTAGAGTTGGTTATACTGTATATTTCCAAGCTTGCTGGTAGTTAATTTGGATTTATTTTATTCATTAAAGAGGAACACCTATGTGCCTTTTTGGAACTATGTGTACCTTTTCTTATTGTAACAAAGCTAAGCTAACCTGGACTCAACACAAAGCCACACAGCTACCAAAGGCTAACTTAGCTTGTTACAAATAATCCCTGTCTCATTTTCTCTGCGTGTTGCGTTCAATGTGAGAATGAGACTAAACTTGCCTTGATGAGTGCATGTCTTTCCTACTTCTAGAGGGGGTTTGTGCTGTGTTAAACTGATTCACCCAGACATGGGAGGGATGGCCTCCTCGTGTGCCCCGAGTAGCTTCAGCGTCTCTCGTTGACTTCTCCGCGAACCCGCTCCTTGGTGTGTTGTAGTTCAGGTTTTACAAGGTGCATTTACAAAAAGTTGTGTTGTGGGAAAACAAGAAAGGTAGATTTTTTTCCCGTCAGAAACAATCTTTCCCTCAGTGTGTTTGTGGCCTGGTCTCTGCCCGCTCGAGGTTCCTCGCTTCCTCAATCTCCTAAATGAATCTTTCCCACATACCTGCAAATCTGGGTTATCAGCGTCACACAAACACGCCCACCTCATGTCACATGTCAGCACTTTCCCAAAAGGCTACTCAAAAGACCGTCGTAACACATTATATATATATATATATATATATATATATATATATATATATATATATATATATATATATATATATAAAATTTTATAACCTGTATATTAAAGTTCACAAATCTGCACGTTTCTTTTATCTGTCCTTTTGTTTCCTTGAGCTACAGCAGACTGCAGACTGCAATTCTTGTTCTTATTCCTCCTTTTTTCTTTCTTATTCTTATTTTATTCCAGTGTGATAATGTGCCTAGAACTATACTGTCTCGAGGGAGTTGTCAAATCATTAGTTGAACCTCTCATTGCACATAGAATGAATCAAAAGTGGGCAAGTTAAACTAATAAATGTGAACATTTTAAACTGGTCTGTGGTGTCAGGATGATGTCATATCTCGGGAGCGTGATGAAACATGCTAATGTGCAAATTATATAATTTCACACGACCAGATATTAATCAATCAATTATCAATTCAACAATCGAGAGTTGTACAGGCAGCTGCGAGCATGAAACAAAACATAGGGTGAGGGAAAGAATTGCGACTGGCTATTATTTAGCCTGGCCAGCCAGTCTGATTAATCCATAACAGAAATTTAGAGCCAACTAACCAAATACTATTTTTGGCATGTTTAACTTATTGGTAGAAAGCGATCACACATTAACTTTACATCATACACCACGTCATGACACATTATTTCTGTTTCTGGATTAATCAGACGGGCTGGCCCGGCTAACGACAGCCATGTTAGCTAAGGCTAACGTTAGCTCTAATGTGAGAGTATGGGTACACACATTGGCAAGGGTTTACAAGGTTTTTCAAAACAAAAGCATTGCACATATCCACAACAGAACAGATGAGAGACACGTATACAGTCCTTTATTTACGGTGCTATCTTGCTCTACATTGTTAATAAAGACAGAAAAAACATTCGTCACCAGTACACTCTGTGTTTCCTGAACCATAGCTGTCAATCAAAGTAACATTAGGAAGTGAGGTCTGTAGGTGAGATAGCCTTGAAAGTGGTCAATCATAGGAGGGCCAGGGCCTCCATGGTTTCCACCCCCAAAATGTCAAAAGTCAGTTTCAAGCGAGCAGAAATCAATTTAGAGAGGAGAGTTTACCTGCGAGTGCGTGAATGCCCTCCATCGCTTGCAAAGCAGGCAGTCACAGGCGCATGGTTTTTGCTCTGTGCGCGTGCTGCTTAGTTTTAACCATGCAGGTGCCATTCTTTGCCTCTCTCTAGGTTTTGTTTCACGCTTGCAGGTGCCTATACAACTCTTGATGGGTGCGCAAATAAGTAATATTGCTTGCGAGATATGACATGAACCTGACCCCATACTAGTCGCTTGCATTAAAGATGGTAAGCTAAAAACATGGAAAACAATCTTAATCTTTTCTGAGTTTTGGGTGTTTGTGTGTGTACTGCAGGTGTGTGTTTACTTGGATATCGGAGTGTTTATGTGTGTGGGTGTTTGTCTGCTTTAGTGTGGGCCTCAGTATTGTGAAGCCAGTTTATTGTTGCAAGACTCCACTGACTCATCAACTCACAATTCTTGTGTGTGTTGTTTCATTTGTATGCAAGGATCTGCCTGTCTTTTTTTTGTCAATTGTGTCAATTTGTCACTTTATATCAGAAAGGTTTTTATGCATGCACTTATTTATGTGTATATGATTTTAAGTTTTTACAGTTAAACTGGAGGTTTGGCTAAACTTAAAGATATATGCGCTGCGGTGTTTAATTTAGCAGCGGAACCTGCTGCTGCGAGCCGGCGTTGTTAAACCCTCGTTTGTTCCAAAATAATAAATAAAAATAATAATGTTCAATAATAACTTAACCATAACTTAACCAAAAACATAATACTACTTAGATCTGACAGGTTAAAAACTAGCAAAGCCTAATACAAAATAACCAGTTACTCACATAGAACTTCTGCACCAGTCTACTGGTTTTTGTTGAGAAAAATAAGCAGGTTGACATGATCTGGGGTCTGAGGTTGCCTTAATACATCCATGGGTCAGACGCGACCGCTACCTGGTGATCGTCAGTCCAGCCGCCGAACACACCCGCCGGGTTTTTGTTTCGTAGTGAGTTTCTACCAGTCCGGTGATGGTACGTCGTGACGGAATGTGAAATGCTGGTTCCAATATCCATCTCAATGAACGTGCAGATCCCTCCAGTAATTTCCTCTGCTCGTTGTGCATCGCAGCTCCTCCGTGCTAACGGCGAGTTGATGCTAGGTTGAGACTGAGAGCAGGACGCACCGCCACCGACATTAACCAGCGGATGCACTTTGTTTAAGTGGTACATCATTTGAGTCGTGGCCGTGTTGTACTTATACACGGCATCACAGTGTTTGCAGTGAACTAAGTCGTTTTTTAAATCAAAATGGTCCCACACCACACTTTTGCCGTGACCTCTTCATGTTTACTTAGAATCAAAACGTAACTCGCAGCTAACTGAGCAGCCTATGGCGCCCAGGGGTGGTAAAATGTTTAATTACTGCTGACACACTGGAAATCATTTCATTGCTGCAATCACACTACACAACGCAACCTGCATTAGTTTAATCGATGACAAATTAACGTGATCGACGAAATTCTTAATGATCAATCGTCGATCGTCGATTAATCATGCCCATCCCTACTATGAATAAAATTGAAGTGAATTGAATTGAATAACACATATGTCGTTCTCTCAAGCAAAATTGAGTGTTACATTTTGTGTCACCTGCAATATTGAAAATGATCCAAATCATCAAAAACATCCATTTTATAACTGAAGAGTCTGAAAACGTATCAACAACCAGATGTTCTCTGTCCTTTAAGACTCAAAGACAGACGCAAAGCAAGCTGTCGATTGCCCTGCGGTGGTGAACAGAGTGCTATGCGAAACTAAGGCACAGCACACTTCTTTGTGGGGCTGACAAACACAGCTATGTGAAATGCAATTAATTTGGCTTCCAGCACAATAGCAGCATTTTTATTATGCAAAGGCACATGAGTTTATATCAAAGTTGACTGGGGATTGGGAGTTTAAAAAAAAAGAAAAAAGAATGCCACAGATTACATACTGACACACTCCAGATGAACTTATTATCATCCTATTTAGCAATCTTTGTAGTCCCCAATCCTATTTTCCTTCAATACTGCATTTGATTAGCTGGCACAAATTTCTTCCTCTTAAGTTCTTCTCAAAAGTGTTAGATGTCTTTTGGGACATTTTAGCAGAATGTTTTGCAAGTTTAACTCTTTGTCATTATATTTGTATCACAATTCAGACTATTACACATCATTATAATTTACCGTATTTCTAAAGCCAATTGGTTTATCTGGCATAGGAACTATTGGAATTAACTGCTTACTGCGTTCAGGGTGGCCCAGACTTGATTTATTAGCATGCATTAATGTGCAGTCCAGACAGCTCACTAAGGGATTGCAAACATTGAGAGGATGAATGTTAATGAGGAGCCACAGGTTGACATGATCTACAACTTTGTGGACGCTGCATATAATCCTTTAGTTAGTTATTCATCAGTGATCTCAAAAGTGACCTGATCCGCTTTTCTGGAAAAAAACCAAACATACAAAAAGGAATTTTTTAACACATTAAACCACTTTGAATTGGTACCAGCATGATTTATTCTTTACAGGGATATGACTATCCCTATCACGGATAAACATCCATAAATCCAATTGTAAATTATACAAAAAATACTTTTTAACTTCGCCTCTGGTCTCATATTTATTAAAAGCAGAAGTTTTCTGCAGTTTCAAAAGTAGGCCTTATCCAGTTGATTGTTGCCTGTATATATGTGGTTACAGAGCAAATAGAAACAGCTAGAAGCTAATTCTGCATGACTCTCAATTTCCACCGAAATGTAAATATGAAGCTTAAAAGATAGGGCTTAGTGTAGCCCATAGCTAACTGACTGAACGTTATACTTCCTGTTTACATCACCCAAAGCATGATGGGAACCCTGGTGGGAAAATATCAAAATATGTTCATGCCATAATACAAAGAAAAACAAACCGAAGTGGCAGAATGCATGAAAATATATATTTTTTGCATTATCAATATACTGTATGGCATGCATACAGTAACAGTACAGTAACAATGGCATAAGCCTGTAAATGAAGGAAGTGAAAATCCAGCAAAAACAGCCTTAGGTTCAAAGGGGTTAATGGACTATGGACAAATTTACTCACAGAATCACTAAGGCAACAGTATGAATTAGCTTTGCTGTATTATCATTGTTATCATTATCTATTATTATCATTGCAAGCAGGGTTGTAAAAACCTAATCAGCTCCAGCATCACTCTGCTGCTCTTCTGACCTTGGACCTGCCTGAAAATAAATCCCTCTCCCAGGGGTATAAATTAGATCATGTTATTGATCAAATAAATAGTATGGCATTTTAAAGCCCTTAGATATACATCAGGCCTGTCTGTAAAATATAAAGTACTCAAAATATCATTATATTTAGCATTTTTATAGTGGTTTTCCTTGCCCAATTCAAAAACAAATCCTCCTTTGTGCAAACGAAACTGTGAAATAAAATGTCTTCGCTTTATACTTTTGCTGCAAAATGTTGACAACCTTTAAGTGTTCTAATAATTATTAGCCATATACTGTATTGTATTAGCTGGATAAATGAGCTTGTGAGACAAGAAGGTGGAAAACACAATATGTTCTGAATGCATCTGTGAACATCTGTGCATGCATGTATGAGTGAGAAAATGAGAAAAAGTGAATAAATTAAGCTGCGATGCTCCAAAAACATACATACATACAGTACATACATACATACATACATACATAAACCGGATTCTGATTCTAATTGTTTTACTCCTTAATTTTCAGTTGAACACAACAAGGTAGAGATAAGGGATAAGTAGCCAACTTGTATAAAATAACATGACGCAGGGGTTGGTTTTCCTCCTGTCCTCCCCAATATTTTGAGTCACCAGCCACCACTGAAACATACAGTCCATTTATACATACAGTAGTAATTTAGTACATAATAATTTAGATCCCTGTGGGGGGAATATAGTTGTCAAACAGCAACAATCAAAACATTTAACATGACTAAACAACATTAGATAAATTAAATAGTCAAATTCATTACAACAGGACATCGACAAACAGCTGTCAAGCTGTCAGTGAGTGTGTACCCATGTGTTATTAAGGATGTGCATTGCATATGAAAGAGCACCTAATCTGCTCAGTGGAACACCAGATGGTAAAATGATCTCTGAGGGAGGACATCAGCATGGAAAGGCTTCATACTGTTCTGTATAATGGTTCTGGTCTTCTCCAACCTCCTTTAAACCTCCTCCTCATCAGACTCAAGAGTCACTCTTGCAGTAAAACCCTTTAAATTATCTTTTTCAGTCTCCTGAGATCACCCCTCTGTACACGGCTACTCTGGCATACAGATGTATAAAAGACTGTAACATTCTTTGAAGTGTGGATCTATGAAATAGTGGCATTATTATTTTTACTAGTCTTCTAATAGTTCAGTTGCACAATTGTACAGTATATATCCACTATCTCCTACTCCTTAGTCGATTAAAACCAGTGATGGAACAAGTATTCAGATCATTTATTTAAGTAAAAGTACCAATACAACAACCTACAAATACTCCATTTCAAGTAAAAGGCCTGCATTCAAAATATATTATATAAATAAAATACTTAAAGTATTAAAAGTAACGGTAAATGGCCCCTGTGAATGATATCTTATAACATTTGACATTATTGTTAATTTTTGTTAATATGGGTGCATTGATGCATATATTAAGTAGCATTTTACTGTTTAAGGTGGAACTAGTCTGAACTCCTTTTTATACAACTTCGTCCAGTGGTTCCCAAGCCGGGGGCTGGGCCCCAGTTAAAGGGTCACACAATAAATTGGAGCGGTTGTGAGATAATTAATGGGGAAAAAAGCAAGAAAAAGTAAAGTTCTGATCCACAACTCAGACATCTGAAACATGGCAACTCCAACCAGACACTGTTTTTTTTTTGTAAGGGGTCACAATCCAAAAAAGGTTGGGAACCACTGGTTAAATCTTTAACAATTCATAGTATTTCATAAACCTATTATATGCTCTTTTTTTAAAGTAACTAGAAACTAAAGACTTTCCTGTAAAACACAATTGAGTAGAAGCATGAAATAACATACAACCCCAAATCAGAAAAAGTTGGGACAGTATGGAAAACACAAATAAAAAAAGAAAGTAGGGATTTCTAAATGTACTTTGACTTGTATTTCATTGCAGACAATACAACAGCACATAATTTAATGTGTTCCTCATGATTGTTATTTATTTATTTATTTATTATTTTTTTATTTTTTTTCAAATAAACAAAATTCCTATTTTGGTTCTTGCAACACATTTCAAAAAAAGTTGGAACAGTAAAGCATTTACCACTTTGTAATGTTGCCATTCCTTTTCACAACACTTAAAAGACATTTAGGGACTGAAGAAGTGTTTCCGGTGTAATTTTGTCCCATTCTTGCTGCAAACAAGTCTTTAGGTGGGCAACAGTACGGGGTCTTCGTTGTCGCATTTTGCGCTTCAAAATGCGCCACACATTCTCTATTGGAGACAGGTCGGGACTGCAGGCAGGCCAGTCAAGTACCCGTATCCTCTTTCTCCGCAGCCAGGACTTTGTAATGTGTGCAGAATGTGGTTTTGCATTATCTTGTTGAAATATGCATGGACGTCTCTGGAAAAGATGTCTTCTTGAAGGCAGCATATTGTGCTTCAAAATCTCTATGTACTTTTCAGCATTAATGGTGCCATCACATAAGTGCAAGTTACCTTTGCCAAGGGCACTGACACAACCCCATACCATGACAGACCCTGGCTTTTGGACTTGTTGCTGGTAACAGTCTGGATGATCCTTTTCTTCTTTGGTCCGGAGCACACGGCGTCCATTTCTCCCAAAAAATACCTGAAATACTGATTCATCTGACCACAGTACACATTTCCACTGTGTGATGGTCCATCCCAGATGCCTCTGAGCCCAGAGAAGTCGACGGCGCTTCTGGACACTGTTAACATAGGGCTTCTTTTGGCACAGTACAGTTTTAACTGGCATTTGTGGCTGTAACTACGTATTGTGGTACTTGACAAAGGTTTGCCAAAGTAGTCCTGAGCCCATGCGGTGATATCGCTTATAGATGAATGACGATTCTTGATGCAGTGTCGCCTGAGGGCTCGGAGATCACGGTTGTTCAGCTTAGGCTTGCGCCCTTGTCCTTTACGCACTGAAATGACTCCACATTCCTTGAATCTTTTAATTATGTTATGCACTGTTGAAGGTGAAATAAGCAAATGTCTTCCTTTGAGGAACATTGTTTTTAAACATTTCAATAATTTTCTCACGTATTTGTTGGCATTGGCAAACTGGCGATCCTCGGCCCATCTTTGCTCCTAAAGGACTAGACCTTTCTTGGATGCTGCTTTTGTACCAAATCATAATTACAATCACCTGTTGACATCACCTGTTTCAAATCACATCATTATTTAACCAATTTACCTGATTACTAGCCCTAAATTGCTCCTGTCCCAACCTTTTTTGGAATGTGTTGCAGGTCTGAATGACAGGAAAGGATGTATATTTACAAATGAAATTAAGTCCAGACAAAACATGAAATATTTTGTGTTCACATTGTCTGCAATGAAATACAAGTCAAAGTACATTTAGAAATCACTACTTTCTTTTTTTATTTGTGTTTTCCATACTGTCCCAACTTTTTCTGATTTGGGGTTGTACAATAGAAATACTCAAACTTACGCTTAAGTACATTAGCCTACTTGAGTCATTTCTACCATTTAACCAAAAGATTATTGATCATCTGAACATCTCCAAACTGTGCATACTGTATAGTGCAAACAATAATAATCAAAATATAACTACAAATACAGAATCTCTTACATTGTATTTAGATCAAGCTCAGCTGGAAGAATACTCCCACACTCCACTTGGCAGGGCTCCAAACTGCTGGGTATTTGGCACCAAGCTGGTAATATGATGAAATCAAAGGGTGTTTTCCCCCCGGACTCCAAGGCCGGCCTGTCTTGACAACTTGACTAATTCCAGTCCAAGGTTTAGCCTGCTATAAAGCTTATAGAAAAACCTGCGATATGTAAAATGTAAGCCCGAAGCTCCCTTGCTACAAGGAATTGATCTTTATAGTCAACAACAAAACAATGTTAGTTAATCATTTTATCCCTCCGAAAACCCTCCATGACATTAGTCTGATTTGCAGTTATTTTTGGGCCAATCATACTGTATAATTTCTATACATGAAAATAAATGAAATCTTTGTACTGGATACTAAATTAACATTTGCTGTTCAGCTTGATCTAATTGGCTGTATTCACCTTTTAAAATGTGCTGGGTGGTTTCCTAAATTTAAAATGAGCAAAAATAACAGACTTGTGGCAGAACTGTTTTTGGGGATTTAGAAAAATCTGTTACTTGACAGAAAGTACTCTTTCTTCTTTTGGTTAAGTAACACACCAACATATAATACACATTAAATTTTATATATATATATATATATATATATATATATATATATATATATGTACATATATATGTGTTATATATATATATATATAGCCTCTAAATGTGTGATAATATTGCTGTAAAAAATAGTGCAATTGATAAGGAGGAAGGTATGTGTTTATAAGTAAACAGGTGTAAATAACGTATGACTCATCATTTATTAATAAATCCCAGTGTCACACACACATACATGCTCTCACACACACACACACACACACACACACACACACACACACACACACACACACACACACACACACACACACACACACACATCCATATATCCACATGCAGCAGGTGTGTGTGTGTGTGTGTGTGTGTGTGTGTGTGTGTGTGTGTGTGTGTGTTAGAAAGCAAGAGAGCAGAGATGTGAATATTTAGACTATTTCAAGCAATTCAACCTTTGTGTCTGTTAGCCTATTAGTGTGTTACAGTAAGATCACAGTTTACTGCTGGACTCCCCTGGGCTTTACACTAAACATTCAATAAATAACCAAGGTACTGTACATGACAGAAATAGACAGGGACACAACTGTATGAAACAACATGTATATACTGTTTTCTATACTGTTCATAAAGACCAAAAAAAGTCAAAGAGAATTGTCAACACACAATTATAAACATGAATAATAGATGTTGACACCATGAAGCACAACACCAGGTGATTTGACTGATGAGTTCCGTCTTACTGGCTGAAGGTGGGCTAATCAGCAAGACCTCCCGTTGTGCTGTTTGTTTGGATCGGAGACCTGCCTATTCTTCTATTAGAGCAGCAACTTCTTATTCAGGTCCATGGTGTTCATTCTGGCCATTTTGTCAAAGATTAATTTAAAGGTGAATAAAGCTAAATAGCTTGTGTGACAATAAACACAGTATGCTGCCTGAGGATCTGTGATGAGGAACTATTGATTGCAGGATAATAAAATAGTCTTCTTTATTTGAAAGAGGGGGATCCCAAAGCAGTTTTATCTTTTAATGCCTCAGTATAAACTGAATAAAGATAAATCAGAATTTATATTATGGGCCTTATTACCCTGATCCTTAAAGCTTATTCGTTCTTTGGCGGAGAATTAGATGATGAGGTTGATACCACTCCTATATTAGTTTACATAAGGCAGCAGCCAGCAGCCGCTTAGCTTAGCGCAAAGACTGGAAATGAGGAAACAGCTTGGCTCTGTCAAATGGTAACAAAATCCACCCAGCAGCACCTGAAGCTCACGGAATTACATACATATCTAATTTGCCTAATCTCTACAAAAACTGAAGTGGAAAAACAACAACAATTTGACGTTTTATGGGAGGTGATGTGTCAGACTTCTTCCCCACAAGCAAGCAAATAAGCATATTTTGTCACTCTATTCCTTTAAACCTGAAAATGCCAAACTATTACTAGAAAAGTGACATAGAGCTCATGTGTAGGCAAATTAAAGATCTATAATGTTTCAGTTCTTACTATATTTCACTCTTTTAGAATGTTTTTAACACATTTCCTTCAGAGCACAGAATAGCCATATAATATCTGCAGGACAGTTGAATTAAACTTGTGAAAGACAAAACCTTTCTTCCCACAGCCATTTTACTCCCAGAACATGCTGATGTATTTGGGACTGTTTCATATACATGAAGATTAAGTTGTGCTGTTGAACAATATTACTGTGAAAACTGAATACACCTGTACCTGGAGTACACCAAGTTTTAAATGGACTTTATGTCTGTGTTTTTTTCCAGTGGAGGCGCTTCACCTAGGAACTCTGATGGCTGCACATGGTTACTTCTTCCCCATCTCAGACCACGTCCTCACTCTCAAAGATGATGGCACTTTCTATAGGTTTCAGGTAAGAATAGTAATAGTAATGTAATGCTCTGATTCTTATTTTTGTTGAAGGATCTTATAAAATCTCTATTAGTCTCTATTATTATTATTAGTAGTAGTACAATTACGGTAATGTTTAAAAAAGACCTACTGTAAGATGAAGAAACCCTTCACACAGATCATTTCACAAACAGGCAATACTATATATGTCATCACAAAAACGTTCTATTATGTAGCAGAAAGTTTTAATTCGGAATCCAGAATTATGTGATACAGGTTTGCAGGAGATTTCATAGAGAAACATTACAAATATATTTTGTATTGTCATTTTATATAAAACATCAATAGCTCATTCCTTGTTGTTGAAAATAAAGTACAAAAATTCCTTTACACATGACACATTTCCACCTCTAAAATCTGCAGTCATGATAGATCTTTTAAAGTGCCTCTGTGTGATATGCTGGAGTCAAGTGATTAGGAGTTGCTCCATACTGTGCTCCATAATTCTCCATAATACAGGTTCCTGAAAATAACAAAAAACACATCACTCTAAATGTCAATAGTGGGATTGACAGTTTAAGTGATTTTGCACCCAGTGAGCTCCTGTGAGTGTGTAGCACAGAACTGAAGTTAATCAATGCCTAAGGCTGTTTGTGTTGTGTGTAGCAGGTTTCACATTGCTCTTTAGGTGTAATAGGTTTTCATCTGAAGCCAGTCCAGTCCATACAGTGATGCCTGAGGAGGGTTAAGATTCATGCTGGTGTCTGCTTCCAGTGCTTGCTGAAAGGAGCTTATGTGCTTTAGATGTTATGCTGAGCCCATTATACAACAAAATGTTTTATTGTGACAGATGCAGGGCTGTGACTGCGTGCCCACTTTGAATGACAGTGCACACTTTGATTCAGAACACAATGTGGTTAGCTGAACTCTTTCAAAGTTTTTTTTTTTTTTTTTTTTTTTTTTTTTTTTACGTTTTGTTTCTTAATGACCTGTTTTTCCCTTTAGACTCCATACTTTTGGCCATCAAACTGCTGGGAACCAGAAAACACAGACTATGGTGAGAGAGCTGTTCTGGTCTTATAGGGCTAATGATGCAGGTTGTTTCTGTAGTGCATTTGTCCAATTTGCTGCGGGTGTTACCAAAAGTTCAAAAGATTAAACACAAATTTTGCAACTGCAGTATGAAGATATTATGTAAAAACATAAACTCACATTTAGTTTTTAATGCTTGGACCACAGTTAGAATCAGTTATAGTGAAGTTGGCATGCAATAACTGTATGCTTTCTATTGTCCTCAGTCAATTGCCTCAGCCATATACTCTCTGACTGATACAGACTGATTATAGTGAAGGAAACCAAGGATGTGTTTGTATGCATGCAACTGTTGTGAACATTTGGCTGAAGGTTTTACTGGTGATACAGGGATGAGCTTTTCAATGTTTACAGCAGAGCGGAGATAAACACGTTGATAGTGCCAAAAATAATTTGAGCAAATAGCCACACAGCCTTGGTCTTTCATTTGTTGCTTGAGTTATAGGATGAGGAAAAAGGCTAATGCTCGCTGTGAGAATAATCCTGTGAGTGCTAGGGGAAGTTAGAGTGTCTCCGATGTAGCAACTGATTCACATGAATGATGCCCCTTAATGAAAACAGTGTAATGGCATAATGAAGCTTTCACATAATGGTCAGTTAACAAAGGGATGATGATAGTACAGGAAGAGATCAAAATCCAGGCACACACACATACACACACACACACACACACACACACACACACACACACACACACACACACGCACACTGTAACAGGTGCTCAGAAACCATGCACAGCCAATGACCTTTGTGATTTGCAGGCCAGTTTAAATGTGCAGTTGAGAGGATTAAATGAGTAAATGCAGGGCCACTTAAGGCTGTTAAAACCCAGCTGAGATCCCGTTATCCCTCTATTACCAATCTCCCTGTCTCTCTGTCTCTTAGCTGTTTACCTCTGCAAAAGAACAATGCAAAATAAAGCACGTCTGGAGCTTGCAGACTATGAAGCGGTAAGTGAAAGAGATTGTTTAGTATCAGCACTCCCCTCTTCACATATCTGTTCATACTGACACTGAGGACATTTGTTTTCCTGTGTGCCACTGCATCATTTGTAACTTTCCTTTCACCTAAGCTATTAAATGAATCACTGTGTTACCCAGGGGATTTTCTCATTGTATGTGAGCAGGGATCATTAAAGATGGCGTACAGCCGTGCACTGAACACATCATGCGCAGTAAACGTAATCAGCCCACATCCCTCAAAAACCTTTTATTCCCCATTTATTGTTCTTTGTTTTACTTGCAGGAGAGCTTAGCAAGGCTACAGAGAGCTTTCGCCAGGAAATGGGAGTTCATTTTTATGCAAGCAGAAGCACAAGCGAAGTAGGTTTCTATAAGAACCACACACGCATTGAGCCATTATGAGTGAGTCCTCTTACACCCTCATTCTGACATGATTTAAAGTGGTTTACTACAACTTGCCTGTAATTACCAGCACACAACTTCACAGATGAGCTGCACATTAAACATGTGATGGAGTAAATGCATCGTACTCGTGTTGGAATAAGCTACGTGCTCTGTAAAAACTGTTCTGAACTCCCTTTTTGTTCCTCAGAGTGGATAAGAAAAGAGACAAAATTGAGAGGAAAATTCTCGACAGTCAGGAAAGAGCATTCTGGGACGTGCACAGACCAGTGGTGAGTGAAATTACTGATGTTGTCGCCATCGTCACCTTTGCTGTTACCGATATCATTGCTGACATAATCAACATCATCTTAATTGTTCCTGCAAAAGTGAATGATATTGAAAAAGTAATTCCACACTGATCACTCTGCACCACACACACAGAATCAAAATGACATACTGTAGATATCATTTATGCTCCCTGGGCTATTTTAATCCATCCCACACATTTCACAGACAGTAACGATGCATCAAGCTGTTTGACAAAGAAACAATGTTTTGAAAATGTTATGCACTTCATGTAAGATAAGCAAATGCATGAATTGTGTAAAGAGGTGAACACACTGTAAATCTTCCCGCGTGTATTCCTCTGCCATACACATTAAATGCCACATCAATAACTGTCATAACACATCAGCTTCACTGCTGCTCTTTACCTTGTTTATACATACTTGCTTAGAATTAGCATTTATTTCCCCCTGAGGTTAAAGGGTCTCCTATGTTGTGTTTCTCTGAAAGCCACTGCTCCATCCTTAATTGGAAAATAAGTTCAATTTATGCGTCCTATGCAAGCAACATAATCAATATTAATTCAAATTTCACAGTGATGGTGTCAAGCTTCTCATTCTGGAAGAGACCTAGATTAGGCCACTTGTTCATCATCCAGAATTTGCACACTAAGACTCTGATTTTCCGCTGGTTTGCTAATATTGCTAGAATTGGCACCTTCCATGTTTAATTAACCATCATCTGACACATTGTCCCTGAGACGTCTCAAAATTACTTCCCTCTCCAGCCAAACATATTGGATTTGATTACCTTAAACTCATATTATGGTGTCGAAATTGCACCTTCACCGTTTGTGGCAGAGCTATGCTAAAGTGCAACGCATAAACAGCTGAAGTTGTAATAAATACATTTAAGCTGAATTAACTGAATTTCCTCCTCACTCTTCTTACAGCCAGGATGTGTGAATACAACAGAAGTTGACATAAAGAAGTCGTCCAGAATGAAAAATCCCCACAAAACCAGAAAGGTACAGTAGATTTTCTCCCTGATACACCTTTCTTTTAAGGTCAGGGTTGATATTTACACTGTAACACAGACATAAACAACAGGCTTAATCTTCCTTGTTGTGCTTGTCAGCAGCTATAAAGCTAGTACTAGTATTTTAACTCTGTTTTTTGTCGCCTCAGTCTGTGTATGGGCTGCAGAATGATATCCGTACCCACAGCCCAACCCACACCCCTGCCCCAGAGGCCAAGCAGCCTACAGAAGAAGAACTGCAGGAACAGGTTAGACCTGCAGGTGGCGCTCTACTATTAAAGATAGGATTTTTGACGATTTGAAGTCAATATTAGCATAGTCTATATCCACGTCGTTCCACTTCTGGGATTGCACCTTGCCGCCAGAAATTCCGCTGAATTTCACTCCTTTCGTTACCTTCCGCTTTCTTTGTGTTGGTATTTTAAACTCCGGTGGATTTATGAGGACTATGGTTAACTGCTCCTCAGATCTCTGCAGGGTTAATCAAGACAGTTACCTAGTCTATCTGTCCAATCTGAGTTTTCTGTTGCACGACCACAACAACTATTGAACGTACGCCACACGTTCAACCAAAACAAGTTTCTTCCCGAGGCTATTTTGCAGCAGCGCCCTGGCTCCGCTCGGCACTTAGCACCGCCCAAGACGATCCTGGAATGCTGTGTGGACTAGCCAGACCCTCCTCCGCAGAGCTGTGGAGGAAGGTCTGGCAAAGCCAGACTAATGGTAGCACTCAAATTGTAATTGTAGTTCTTATTTGTCATCTGTAACTTTATAGTTAGATTGTTTTTGGTATGCAATAATTTCATTGAGTATCCTTAGATGTACATAATTAAGTACAATGAAGTACAGTTTTAACTGCACACATAAAGTCAAATAATACAAATATTATACAGTGGGTGTGTTAATTATGTACTTGCAAACTGCAATTTCTTGTGAATTTGTGGAGACTGATGCATGCTAATTGTTATCTGCTATGGTTTCAGATCACCTTTTGGCAATTACAATTAGACAGGCATCGACTGAAAATGTCCAAAGTGGCGGAGAGGTGAGCGATGTTATTTGTGTCTTTATTCAGTTTAGCCATCGATTTATTTATTGAGCCTTTAAACGGCCTAACATGGCGTGGAGTTAAGAGCTCAGATGACCTTGGAGAGTGATTGGGCCCAGACAATTCCTTTAGTGGGTGTCAGCGCTGACGATACCAGATACTGGATGGCACACAAAGTGTTGATTTGTCATTTCCTTCACTTACAAGGTAGGAGCATTCAGCAAAGAGTTCTCTATCCTAGTGTCCAAGTACAGGGACAGTCCCTCTTGTCTGGCTTTCAATCTAAAGGAGGATTTCACCTCACCTTTTGTTAATTAAATCTTACAAATAGACAACTCATTCATAATGATTCACAGAAAGGTACGGAGCAGATGTGATAACTAGATTATATAATATATGTCAAATTCCCACCAGTGATACAGATTCCTGTCATTAATACTGCATGCTTTCTTTGTTTCTCCTAAAAAAAAAAACAGTTTGCTGGCCTACACAGAGCAGTACGTTGAATACGACCCCTTCCTCACGCCTTCAGATCCATCCAACCCATGGATCTCAGATGATGCCACACTCTGGGAGCTTGAAGCCAGGTGGGTGCATGTCTCCAGAGAAAGAGAAAAATAGATATTTATATGGATGCAACTTACATTAGTTGATATAGTTATATGCGTTTTGTTGCACACATACTCATCAGAGAAAGATAAGTTGTATGTTTTGTGTGTCCTCCTCCAGTAAGGAGCCAGGCCAGCAGAGGGTAAAGAGGTGGGCTTTCGGCATCGACGAGGTTCTCAAAGATCCAGTGGGGAGAGAGCAGTTCCTCAAGTTCCTGGAGTCTGAGTTCAGCTCAGAGAATCTCAGGTACTCACCAACATGCATGCATACACACACACACACACACACACACACACATACACGCACACACAATGTAAAAATGTACTTTGAGTAAATGTACTTAGTTACTTTCTATCGCTCCGGATTAGTCAACATAGCTGGTAAGATAGGATTGAGTCATGTGTTTTGTTTTGAATTACAGACTGTGCCTTTATCTGTAGTTGTCTCATGCCGAATTACAACCCTTACAGCTGCCTGAACCTTTGCAAATTGTACCCTCAACCACAAACCCTAAAAAGCCTATAATAAATGGTTAACCTTCGTGGGACCAACTTTTGTTCCCACATGGGTCTCCACAATGTGATTGTGTGAACAAATATTTGTCACCATGAATGCACACGTAAGAGACTGTGGGGGATTTAAAGCTCTAAAAAACTATCCCTGTTATTACTGGGGCCATCGCTTCTTCCATGTGTAAAAGTAACCTTCAGTTAAATTGTTTCATCAAAGCAAAGAGGGCAGTGCATCTTTTTTAAATGAGCAACTTTAGCTGTGGCTAGAAAAACACAGGTGGGCAGGAATATTATGTTTATTCAGTATACAGTTTATTCATGGTAACAGGAATACTACAGAGTATCAAAGCATGGAAACAGCTAAATATGAGTAGAGCACCACTGTGCAGGATAGCTCCCCTGCTCCCTCTGATGGTACATGTCTGTATTGTTTCTGCCCAAAGCTGATCATTTGGTCAGTTTAATTGAATTATGATATAATACCTCAGTCAGTTGAGCATCATTTTATTTTCCCTATAATAATTAACAATTATCATGCTGCTATTCATGCACATATTAACCCTTTCAAACTTAACTTTTTAAAATGTAAGTTGCTGCATGGTCCAGTATTGCAATTTGTCCGTGCTGAGGTGTCCCTGAGTAAGGCAAACACTTAAATTATTCCTGTTAGTTCTACTTGCCATGTATTCTTTTCTCCTGACAAGATAATGGACCCAATGTCTTGATGTAGTATGTGAAAAATGAAAAAAAGGATGCTCTTAAAAGGAATAATTCAATTAGTGGAGATTATTTTCATAAACAAAATGTGTGCATAAATACTGATTTACATAGTTTCCAGTACATAAAGTTTACTATTACCTGTGCCACCTCCTATTTCTGGTCCAGAGCTACTGTATTATTTACCATTCATTTTGGTCTGTAGGTTCTGGCTAGCGGTCCAGGAACTAAAGAAACGTCCCATCAGAGAAGTTCCAACCCGGGTTCAGGAGATCTGGCAGGAGTTTCTGGCCCCCGGAGCACCCAGTGCCATCAACGTGGACTCCAAGAGCTACGACAAAACCACCCAGAATGTCAAAGATCCTGGACGCTACGCTTTTGAGGATGCACAGGTGCAAATGATACAAATACATTAAAGGTCCCACTTTATGAGGTGTTTTAACATTAATATGAGTTCCCCCAGCCTGCCTATGGTCCCCAATTGGCTTGAAATGGTGATAGGTGTAAACCGAGCCCTGGGTATCCTGTTCCGCCTTTGAGAAAAAGTAAGCTCAGATGAGCCGTTCTGGAATCTTGCTTGTTATGAGGTCATAACAAGCGAGGTTACCTCCCCTTTCTCTGCTTTGCCCGCCCAGAGAACTTGGCCAACCCATGAGAGAGAGACATCATGGCTTTCAAATGAGCAAAGTGGCAGTTGGTCAAGGACACACCCCCACCCTCCACCTTGCCCCCCCCCCCCCCCCCCCCCCCCCAATCAATCAATCAATCAATCAATCAATCAATCAATCAATCAATCAATCAACTTTGTTTTGGTGGGCAGTGGAATAATGCATTTTATATTTTCAATGCAGCACAATGTGTTTTCTGGGCGTTTGATACACTATTTTCATTATTTGTGTTTCTACAACAGGAACACATCTACAAGTTGATGAAGAGTGATTCTTACAGCCGTTTTATCCGCTCCAGTGCCTACCAGGAGTTATTACAGGCCAAGAAGAAGGTAAAAAACACATGCCATCTTAGTTTGAAAATAAGATGAGAGGCAGAGAACTTCATGCAGATGACAGTGCTTGCTTACAACATTTGGTTTTGTTTGCACATACACTGACTCTTAAGTGATGTTGAAACCTGCCCTCCTTGCACCTACAGTCACGCCTTTTCAAAGTCTGTTAAATCACACTTTCAGCCCAGCACTTTAAGCCCATTCCCGGTAATGCACTCACCTGTAGTGACATATATTCTGCTACAGGGGCAGGGTTGATATAATTCTGCTCAGTAAGTACATACAGGTATTTTAGTCCATTAATGGGTAGAACATCATGATATATTTAAAACATTATGAGGATCCCAGTGGTGTGTGTTTATGTTCCTTTTAGTCACAGTTTGCTCTACACTAACTCCCAAACAAAAGCTAGTCTGTCTTGAGCTGCAGAGTTGAATGTGGATTTCGCACTCCAAGCAAGTCCTTGAAATTAGATGCAGTCGTTTGTGATAATGGCAAAAAATCTTTCCTAATGCAGGTTCTAGTATATGTCTCCCACAAAAATTGACTTTGTCTGAAATGGATATAAACTTCCTGAATACAGAGGTGTATGTGGTAGAGTTGCCTAAACGTGCAATCCAGGTCAAACCAAAGAATATGTCGAACAAAATGGCACCTGCATGTCGGCCTTCCCAATTAGGGGCAGATAGAGTGAATATAGCTGGGAAAGGGAAGTTTGGGGTCCCCTGCTGGAGCTGCTCCCCCCGCGACCCGACACCGGATAAGCGGACGAAGATGGATGGATGGATGGATGGATGGATAGAGTGAATGTAACGTTACCGGAATGTGCTTCAGGTGTGGATAATAAAGTAGCTGATCAGGTCTCCTTTTAAAACCATTATGCATACCAGAGAGTCTCAGAGGCTGTCATAACAGGATGAATCGTTCTTTAGTTAAACAGGTGTATTTATGTGTTTAAAACCTGCTCTGTCTCATGCCTCCTACACTTTCTCCACCTTTCATTCTGGCAAATAAGATGTTGCTATTATAGCTTGGCTCTTTTTATATACAAATCAAAAATATAATGTGAATGTAGCACATTAAAGTGAAGTGATTCTTTATAGCTTTATAATGATTTAGTACTCTTTCTCTATTCTGTTTTCGAGGTAGGCTGAACTGAAAGTACAGTTCCTGTCTATATGGCTTGCAAACTGTTATTCTGTATATTATAATTTATACATGGCCCCTTGAATCCTCTGCATGGTAAAACTACTTCACTTTATGTGTCTTTGTTTTGTCCCCTCAGAAAAGTAAGAACTTGTTCTGAAGGCTCTCGCTTCCAGGTAATGTCTGATACTGTACATACAGGTTTTAAATATACTATAAGTAATGTTACATTTACATTGAGCTCAAACGTTAAATCTGCACAGTGCATACAATAAAAACTGTGCAATCCCAGCATCATGTCCGTGGCTGCTCATATTGTTATTCAACCAGAAAATAAATTCTCTCTTATTCACATTTACATATTGACTTCTTTCTCTTTTTTCCACCTGTCTGTTTCTCTTCTTTAACAGCACAGGGGAAATCACTAGTATCCAAGAGGCTGACCAGTCATGTGCCATCATGCTAAAATCAATGCCATCTCTCTCTCTGGGACATGGAGAGGGGGGACCATCTCATCTCTTCATCATTATTGTCTGTCCATCCACTCTTGGCTCAGCCGGGCGATGAGCCGGACCGTCTGTTCGTCTGTTGTCCATCGGATGTTGCATGTCCATGGAGAGGATGTTCCTTCTTCTCTCTCCTCTTACAGTACATGATGTATTTCCAGTAATCTAGGAAAGGAGGCACTGCTGGATTTGTGATGACACTGACAGACTGGCAAGATGAAAGATGTCATTGAAGAATATTGAATCCAGTATTCCAGTTCTTTCCATCGTAACTGCTGGATCAGATCTCTCACTTCCAGCTAAACCAATGATGTCAGAGAGAGAAAAAAAGAAGAAAAACACATCGAAAAAATATATCAAATGACAGCTTTAACTGATAAATCTAACCAATGTCATCGCTTTTCATGATCTGAGGTCACAGATACTTTGTCACGCTATGGGAAGTGTTGTGCAGAATGAATATACAATATATATATATACATATATATTATGATTTTTATTATTATTATGAATATTTATGGTGTATTTATTTTGCTTTGCATTATGTTATTGCACTAAAATAATAAGCACATATGGTTTTCCTTGCACTTGTAAAGTCACATTCAAAATTACAAAAAGTATGTCTCCTGTCTTATGTAGAACATAATTCTTTGTTATTCTCTCCTGCATTTATTTTTATACCATATTTAAAGACACTTTTACTTACTTGTATTATTAAAGTTGGCCCTCTATCTGTTACTATGGCCTGGGTTTGTATTTCTTTGAACACAATGTTCCACTTCAATAATGAAGACTTGCGTAGCATTCACTCTGCAGGGTTAAGAGAATCCAGTTAACAGTGCTTGAATAATGCACTTTTGCTTTCTGCCACTAGAGGGTGTTAAAATATATCCTACAGCATGGATCTGCCACATTTTAGCAACCAGCTCCTCCTCAACACAGATGCACCACAGTACTGCAGATAAATTAAGTTTTGTCATGCAAAAGTGCCATCATCCTCTGGTCTGCTGAAGCAGTTTTTGTTCAGACTGTACCCGTCTGAGGTTTTGCAGGGTCTGTTGATGTTTCAGCTCTTTGATGGCAGAAGTGACAGTCAGTGTTTTCAGTCTCAGTGCCCAGTGGTCAGCACAAAACAGACAAACATTATTGTCTCAGTTGCATCAAGGAATGTGAATTGTGGCATTTTTTCCCCCCAAAGCACCCTGTTAGTGTGTCTGGGTACAAGCATACAATGATTTAAGGATTGGGGATTATGGGTTGTAATTTGATGTGGTCAAAGTGCCAATGACAGGATCATTTAGTTTTTTTATTGGAGATCATTGTTTCTTTACAATTTTGTCCTTTATTGTCCATGTTGACAAGATGTCATCCACCTCTTAAAAATGTAAAAGTAAACATCAAACACAGGGGAAGAGGGGAAGAAAAATTACAATGGAAAAAGAAGACAAAGGAAAAGTAATTTGATATATCATGGATGTGTGGGCATTACAATACAATATATCAGAGAAAAATGTCAATAGACAGAGAGAGACAGACACAAGGAAAGACAGACTTAAATGAAACAAGTGAAGCTTGGTTTGATTCACACAATGACCAATAGAATAAACCCTCCCAGTCTTGAGGAGGGAAGGGGGTGGTGGGGATTCAAACTAAGGCAGGCTTTACAGTGAGTCAAACACTCTCAAAGACAGACGACAGACAGTCTCCACAGCACGGAGCTATGGGCTTACTGTGACTGAGACCTGGAGCTTCTCTCTTAATCCTAAAAACAAAAAGACTAATAAGAGAAAGTTAGACTGAGAGAAAGTAAGGAAAGAAAAAAAGCTTTTCCAGGGAGATGGAAAACTGATCGTGTCCAACACGTTGAAACTTTAGTTGGGAGAAAAAGAGGAGCAAGGACAAGCCTGAGGATACTACTGATTATGTTGCCATGGAAACCGAAACCTGGAAGCGGACGCAAGGACCACTGAAGGTGGACAAACTCCCTTGACTGCATCCTCTACACATTACTGTCCAGCTGCACCCTGTGGTGAGAGGTACATAAACCATTCTTTATGCGTTATAACACTTAATACTGTAACACCTTATTTAAGAGTGAAAGAGTTTTTCAAAAGTTTTACCAGTTTCAAGAACTTTTTTTTTGTTTTAGAATGTCACAATGAATGCCATGTCATTCAAGAAAGTTCTTGATGCAAGATGACACACATGGACATATAAATTACCCCACTACATTAAAAATAAATAAATAAAATATATGTGATAGTACCATGTACCATTTGGATGTACTGAAAAAAGTGTAGGTAAATGAGTGCTGGTTTGACATATCCCACGTGAGCGCTTTGGACAAGTGGGCAGTAGAGACTGACGGAGATAGTGAGACTGAGTGACTCAGTCAGTCTCGGAATGAGCGCAGAACCGTGTAATTTGACCAACAGTAGTAGCTTTTCAGTATTTCTGCCAGCAGTGACGGACTGATTCCCACTGGGGCCACCCATAGTAAAAATATACGCCTTCAAGGTACTGTAAGGTGTTCAAGATAAAAGTGTCAACTAAATTACTATAATTAGTGGCTGGAGGTTCCAGGGAATTAGTGTTGTGAGTGATAGAATTAGTGAGTGATGACAGCATGTTGTACTGTGCATCTCAGTTAGTTTAAGATCCAGGTTAGTTTTTCCAGTGAACATAAAAAGAGAAAATGAGAGATAATGATGTTAATGTAATCCTTTGTTCTTTATGTACAAATTATCTTATTTTATCTGTCTGTTCCTGTGTACAGGTGTATATCCTTTTGTGTGAGTCTGTTCAATTTTGTATCATTAATGTACAGTATTTGTGCGTAGTCATGTGTGTACTGATGTGTATCCAAGCATATGTGTGTGTGTGTGTGTGTGTGTGTGTGTTACAGTATGCGTGCGGTGAATGGTGGGGAGTTTGCCTTCTGATCCTTCTTACAGCTCTGGTGACTGCACCACCTTGTACAGTCCAGTCTGATGTCAAAGTGGATTTAGCACACAGGCACATTACAGTTTCTTTAGCAACAGAAAACACCTTATTATAAGCCTCTAAAGATAGTAAAACTGGTATTTAACAGAAGCTTTAACCACATTCTAAACAAGTGAAGTTTACGCTTTACACATAAACAGATACTAAGAAAACACTGAGAAAAATCTGATTAAAATGGCAGAGTAATGCTGCATTTTGGCCAGTTCTGGGAATTTAGTTCTGTTAAAATTAAACTTAACCAACAGAACATTCACATTGCTGATGCGCCACACATTGCAAACTCATACTGTGCAGACAAATGTTCAAACCCACAGAACAAGAATATTTCTATTTGATGGAATGGTAATGCCATTAAATAGTATTTGGCTCAGATCCATTATTCCTAAACATATATAGCATCAAAAAGATCTGAAACAAGCTGATACAGAATATGTGATGAATGTAATTCTGTCAGACAATGTGAAATAAGGCCATTTTAGCAACCTTAAAGGGGAAACAAAAGGGGAAAACTGTATGTTAAGGGATTTAACAAACAAATTCCACTTTAAGTGCAAAAGAAGGTGGTGTTAATTACTGAAGGTAAGTAGTATCATCCTGATCTGAAATGAGAAACCCTGTACTATCATAGCATCTCTAATTGCCTCTCATCCTCTACTAAAGCACTTAATGTTGCTGAGGCGAAAGAGTTGCCTTACATTCTTGCCAGTACTTAGCTTGAAAAGCATTATAAATGGGCTGCTAGTCATTATCAAGATGGATTGTGGTGACAAATGGCTGCCCAAACTGCCTAAAGCAGCCTCCTGGCAATGTTGGCATTAGACACATTTACACAGAACCCCCCCCCCCCCCCCCCCCCCCCCCCCCCACACACACACACACACACACACACACACACACACACAACTGTTAATGAGCCAACAGCCGAGCGTACTTTGGGAAAATAGAATCCGCAAATGCAGATAATGACATGGTTCCTCTTTGTGTAATTGGCTCCAAGTGAAAACATTTCATTTACCTCTTTTTTCCCTCTTTATATCCTGTGTATGTGTGTGTGAGTCTGTCTGTGTGTGTGCACGTGTGTGGTCATGTGTGCGTGTGTTCTACCCTTGTGTGATTGAGGTTTGAGCTGCACGGTGAATTAAATGCGGTTCTACTGTAATTAACTGCACTTACCAGTCTGTGTATGAGACTTTCTGACGCACCAATAATTGAGGCATCAGGTTTTGTTTGTTTTAACCTGCCTTTGAAGACATGCTGGGAAGATGTTTCACATGGTTTAGTGGAAATACATCTGTGTGCACAAATGCGAAAGTCTTGAAAGGATTCGTGTTCCTTTTTTTTAAATAATCAAACAACTGAAAATCTGAAATGTAGAAATATTTTGCATATTGGCTGGACATTTTCATGACTAATTTTGTTTTTCATTTCACTTTAAAATTTGAAAAAAAGAGCCATTGTTCTCCAGAGAACATTACCATGGTACTATAATGCCATTCTAAAAACAAAACATAACAAGTGATGATAATAGTTGTTTTCAAAAAGGATTGTGTCTTGCTCAGCAGTCTCTCTGGTATTTGTTTCTGGTATTTGTAATTTCATTAGAGGTCTGAAATTTGGAACCAAGGTCTGCCACAGTTCAGTGAAGCATTTCCCCCAAGTATTTGTGGTTTTGGTAAAACATAAAGCTGTGTTTGTGGACAATATTAGTGTTTAGCAGACAGAAAGGTCCGGTTCAGTTATGCCTCAGCATTAACACACAAAACCACAGTCTCCTCTCTGATGATTAGTGCTGTGCATCAGGGAGAGACAGACAGATTGAGTGACAGAGAGAGACAGATCGGGAAGGAAATAAATGAAGAGACAAACAGCTTGTGGAGAGACATACAGTTGTGAGAGGAGGGTATATACTGTGCAGGAAGCTCAAGTGGTGTTGGTTTTGTTTCCCAGTAGGTCATCTGTCCCAAACCCCAAGATCTTTTCAGCCCCTTTCCTTCTATCTCCTAACCCCAACCACTAACCACCTCAGGGGCTCCCCCCAAAGCCCCCAAATCCTACCCCAAAACCGCAATTTGTCTTGCTGCAGAGATTGATGAGAATAGTTTAGCAGGGCCGGCACTATCATACTTAGGCAGAATTTGGGAGTGGAGAGGGAGTGCTGCTGATGGCTGTATAGGCCATCCGTCATGCCCTATGTACACAGTTGGTCAGGTCATCCCTCAAAAGTCCCTGGGGCTTTGCAGACTGTAGCTCACTAGAGTTACAGGGTGCCTCTTTAAATGATGGACAGCAGGAGAACAGGAAAAGAGAGAACAAGAGCCTGCACACAGAAGCAGAGGCTGTTCCCCTGACCAAGGGTTCATGCATTTAAATACACAGTCAGCAGGAATGAGATGGAGCAGCTAAAGACAAATGAGACTGTGTTGTACATTGACGGTAGATCACTGGAAGATGGAGTGGGGTCATGACTACCTGATGCAGTAGGTGGTGGAAGGACCCAGCGGGAGTCTTCGGTTTAGTTATTCTAACCTTATGATGGGTGTGCATTGGCGTGTGTGCTGGCTTGTGTGTGTATGTAAAAAATATGTGTCTACAGAAGAAGCACAGCTCTGAGATGCAGTTTCCATCCTTGAGTTCACACTCAGGAAAATCCCAGGAACATCACAGGATATAAATCATATATATATTTCCTGTGATGTTCTCATTGAAAATTTATTTCAAAATGCATTTGTTTTTTGGACATCCTCAGATGGAAAAACCAAATATCAACAATATACTTGATTGTAAGTGTAGAGCACATCCGATATCTTGGCAGAGTGTACAAACAAACAAAAAAACAAGAAATCAGATTTGCACAAGAAAGCAAAGTCAAGTAGATATTCTGTGTCTATGTAACTTCAACATATATCTCATGACATGCTATAGAAAAAGTCTGGTTAGAATTCAAACTACATGTCTGCTAGATGGTCAAACAGCTGCTGTCTAGCTTACGTGAAGTGCTGCCGGGATAGTGATATACAGACTTGTGCAGCTCGGACAGAGCTTCCATGACCTCAAGCGTCAAGGGCAGAAAAAAGGAGGCAAAAAACAAAGTGGATTATGATAAAGTAATTTGTTCCATGTCAGAGTGAGTTGCAGGTCCAGGAAAGAAGGAAAGGGAACATACAATTTTGCACAGCAAAGAAGAGTCTGTTACTAGTAGCAGCCAATGGCCTTGAGGCAGTTTGGTTCTCTGTCAGAATTTCTGACTTGATGTCATGCAACGCTTGTCAAGAGCAACATCTGCTGAAAAGATGCTTGAGTGATGGTCAAAAATGTGCAGGCGCAAATGCTGACAGCATGCACACGGGTGGATACTCAATCCTGAATGGCAGAGAAATCATTTCTCTAGATCATGCTATCTTTCTTTTCACATTATGGTGATTATAGACATTCATGGAGACTGGGTCAATCGTAGTTCAGTTTGCTCCATAGTATATCACCAAAGAGTAGAAGAGTGGACTCCCAAAGGGTACTGTAGATTTCCCCAACTCTTCCCCTAATAACATGCAGATGGGCCTCTCTAATGCCTGTTTACATATCTGCGGCATAGTTCATGACTAAAGTAAGCAAAGCCCTAATTATTTTACCCGGCGACGGGACCAATAAAATCAACTTCCCCTTCTCGTTATGGGTGTTTAAGTGTATCCTTTGATGGCAGGGTTTTGTTTATTTTTGGAAGAGTTGCGTAGCTGAGAGGAAAGCAAATAGAAGTAATGACACAGAGATGCTGACAAATGGGGGCCCTGGTGATGGATTCATTTCCTCAATGATGCCTGGAAGGCTGGACTGCAAAGGTGGTTCAACATGAATGAATATTTACACAATTGCAACCATGATTGGCAATATTGATATTATGTTTGCAATTGTCTGACTGTCATATACTGCATTGATTAGTGTTACACCAGCTTCGTGTCAATCAGTTTACATAAGATTCTGTTTATGTGATAACAGATTTATTCTTCAGAAAACATCTTTTCTGTTTAGAAATGTAATGCATAGTAATGTGCCTCTCTCTTTCTGCAGAATGCTGTGGAGAATAACTATCCCAGTCATACTGGCTGGGGTGCTCTGCATCACCGCAGAGACCAAAAAGCACCGGCCCCAGGGATCCATCCCGTCTCCGTACAAGACCAAAGGGAACCTGTCCTCAGAACGTCACCACCGGCTATTGCAGCAGAAACCAGAGGTGCTATCCTCCAGCCGCGAGGCCTTGGTAGTGACAGAGCGGCGCTACCTCCGCAGAGACTGGTGCAAGACCCAACCTCTCCGTCAGACAGTCAGTGAAGAGGGCTGCCGCAGCCGCACTGTGGTCAACCGTTTTTGCTACGGTCAATGCAACTCCTTCTACATCCCCCGCCATATGGGCCCCAGCTCGGTTCAGGCCCAGAATCGAGGCCAAGCCTCAGGCTCTGGAAGGAAAGGCCACAACAAGGCCCAGGAGCCATTCCAGTCCTGCTCCTTCTGCAGGCCACACCGCATCACACAGCTCACAGTGCAGCTAGACTGCCCAGACCTGCAGCCCCCTTTCAGACACCGTAAGGTGCAGAGGGTCAAACAGTGTCGCTGCATGTCTGTGGATGTGAGCGGCCACGGGAAACTGTGAATAGGGACTTGAAAGGTCATCATATGACATCATATGAATATTATAAAAGACAGAAATTTACAAACTTTGCCAAAGAAGGACTGGCTTCAAGTTGAACTATTCTGCATTGTGTTGTACAAATAATGGCTTGTCCCACAATAAAATTACATGAAACATGGAACTAGTATTATTAAACAAAGGCTCAGAGATGTTTTAAAAGGGAGTCTGGCAGCCATGTTGGCAAGCTGATGTTGAAAGAAACTGATTCAAGAGGCTGTGCAAGAGACGTTGATATTGAAGCAGCCAAATTTCAACATTACACAAGTTTGTCGTCCCTGTTATTTCAGAAAGTAACTGTAGTAATAGTGTGACCCCTTTAATTTTTTCCCATAACATATCATGTTTTTCCGCAGGTGGATCTACAGTAATTATAAAGTTTGCTAGCAATGTTTTTTTCCTGTATGAGATGTGACTGTGTTTTACAAATATTGTATCTGTTGTCCTGTATATTTTCCTTAACTTCTATAATGTCCCAAATGATACACAAGTTGATGTCAAGGAAAATATTTAAAGAAACATGAAGCAAAACAGCAATGAGCCTGGCTGTATACTGTACATTTGCCACAAATCTACTAGCCAGTAGGAAAAACATACTGCAGCATGTGTAATGGAGGTGCAATGCAATATACACAATATATATAAATATTTTATGTATGTGTGTAAGTATGTCTGTGAAAAGTATATTAAATCTATTTCATATAAAACGACAATGGTGTTTAGAGTGCATGTCGTTCTGTACCATTTAATATCACAGTTGGACAAATGATAAACAGGACTTTTATTAAAAAATTGTCATTTCTTTTATTCAATAAATATATTTTTTTCATGGTCACGGGTATTCAACCAAAACTTGTTGGTATTGCACATGAACGTCACATGGTCCTATTGCTCCATATACATATGGGAGTTCACACTCACATAGTAGGAAAGGCAAAACTGTGTAAGAATTTGCTTAAAACATAAAGCAAGTTCACAATACTGCATAATAAAAACAATAGGTCTATATAGGTCTATATCAGATCACAGGTACAGTATGCATAGCCTCTCTGGATAAAAACCCATAATAAACCATAATAGAGGAGCTGCTGTACAGTATGTAAAACACGTATAATTATCATTAGGTTCTAAAAACTAACTTCCTTAAACCATTAAGTAAAGTAAATGTCACATTTTTCAGTCTATGTAAAACAGATTTCTCTTCTTTACATGTAACATTTAATTTCACATGATATGTCTCATAACCCCTCCACTGTGCAATAAGGCACTTTCTGTCTGGCAGGTGATGCAAGTGTTATAAAATTCTGTGCTTTTCACCATTGGGGAGACATAAACAGGAAGTGTTTATGCCTACCTATGAACTAGGCTTGGGAATTGCAGTAAAAAAAAAAGAAAATAGGCTACATATGGCTTAAAACAACTGAGAAAGCTTGGATATAGTGTTGCTACAAATATCAGACAGTACTGAGCATTTTCTGGCAAATGACTCAATTACATTTAATCATCTCAGCTTAAGGATGTCTTTTGGTAGAAATATTTCATTTAATTATAAGAGTGATATGAATAGGTGGCTGAAAATGTAATTTTTCATTTCATTTTTAAACAATATAATAACCACTTTGAACTAACTAAACATCAGGTCTAAATCAATTGAAAACACATATCGGAAGCAAATAAATGTAAAAATGACTGATGAGTCATGTTAGATTGTACAAACGGTGCTTGTGCAATAGGCTGGGTGATGATAATTTTCCATTCTCTGCCTCAGATCTTCTGACCCAGCTTTGCTTTCTGTGAAATAAAAAACAGGCCTGAGTTATTTACAGCTGGCAGCACTGGCACTCATGTTGTTACTTTATCACCCTGACAAGTGTTTGGAAGGGGAAGACAATTTGCACCAAGGGAAGAAAAAAAAAGAGAGGGCCGGTACTGCTGGAGCTAAATAACAAATAAAGATGAGACCATATAGTAACTGTGACAAGAAGTGTAAAGACGTACTATTCCAGTTGCATGTTTGGGTTTCACATTGTAGGAAGCCTTTTCCTTGGCTTGTTTGAAGCACTCTTCAGCCATTTTGACCCTGAAAAACACCAGTAATAAAATGAGTCATCCTATGGAGACCTCAAAAGCACATAACTGGACAGACACACATTCATTCACACTGCTGCTGAAATTAACTACAAAAAAGACAGATGGAGTAAGAAAAAAAACAATCCAGGTTGGGTCATCCAGACTATGGACATGTGGTATTTGGACGCAATGATGTCGGTTTGTCGAAGGGCCAGTCCTACTACTTTGGAATGACTCACCCTGCTGCACAGAGAGAGCCAGCAGTGTCACTACTCATTTGTGCTTTTAAAAGACACATAATCAGCATGCTGGCATTGACTGAGTACAATTTATACCAACGGACATCATCTTGCCTCTACTCATTACATGGGAACTGTGTATGCCAGTGTTGCATGTTTGCATATCCATACAGGTGAGGATATATATCTACTGTATAGTTCCACTGGAGTCTTACAGGAAAACCAGCAGAGAGAGAATTGGGATGATTGCCTATGGCAAAGAGCAAAGAGTTAATGCTTTCAAATTTGTTTTATTCTTTCCTACTGAACAAGCAAAGCTTGTGACATTGTTGCTTCTCTTACAGATACATATCACAATTCAATCTTCATTTGGCATAATGGACCAATTTGCTCTTTGTTGACATATGCAGCCGTATCTTTATATTCATCAAACCACTGGAAGCTAACTGGATGCTGCATGTGTTCTTTTCATTACTGGGGTGAGGACAACGATTTGGGTCATTTAACCTCTTTTCCCTTCATAAATTTGAATGAATCTGATAGGATCTTCAGTGAACACGAGATGGACTGCAAGTTATTAATGGATCGGGAACTTTCACTTGAGCAACATTCTAAATGTAGGAACATTGGTGTATCTGTAACATTTTAAAAAGGTGAGACAGTGGTGTACCATCCCCGAAGAGACAGACAGATTTGATTTTAGGACAATAGGTTCAAGTGTCCATTCAGAAGAAGATGTATCAAGTATAATGTCACATTCTGAAACAGGAAACTTGTCATGATATTCTCACCGTTCCTGTAACATCAGTTTATTCTGCTTCTTCCACTGGTCTTTGAAATCTGTAGAAAACTCATGCCAAATGGAGAAGAAAGTGTTGGGAGAGACCTCTTTCTCTCCCGCCTTGGGTTTAACCGAGAAGGACACGCTCAACTCCAAGAAGCTGAGGAGAGAGAACAAAAACATTACTTCAAGACCACTACTATTACAACATGAGATTATAGAAACCTACACAGATTGTTGTGAAATAACAAAGAAAAGCAAATATGCAAAATATGAAACTTAATCTTGGAATAATATGCTTTTTCAGAGATTTAATAGTAGAGTAACATAAAAAAAATTATGATAACTATGCGCTTCAGAAAAGAACAGTGCACACTGAATGGAATTACTGCCTCTCAAGCAGCACAGTCATTCAGTTTGTCTTTGACAGATTAACTTCCAGGACTAAAATAAAACTCTTATATATATCTCATATGTTTAGCTTTGTTACTCCTCTCCCTGGTGTGAATAAACCTCTACTGTATGTAAGATTGTGTACATAAACACGCACATACTGCACAGTATATGTAAGCATGGGTGGAGGAAAGAGAGGAAGGGAAAAGATGTCCACAACATAGTGACAAAGACCGATCTAGCCAAAGCAATGGGTGCATACGGCAGGGGATGAAACATGTTAAAGTGTTAAATGTGGTGGCCATTTGCAGTGGATCAATACAGTGGACAGGTTGGAGTCTCTTTGTTTGGAGTGTGCTATAGGAACACATTCCTATCCAGCAGTAACAGAAGCCTGGAGCCAAGGCTGTCTACTCTCGCTCTGCTTAGATAAACAACACAGACACCGCACAGGGGGCCTCCCGTCTACTGAAGGCCTGGCATGATGGCCTGCACCTTCCGTGTAACTGAAGGAACCAAGAGTCCTAAATATTGACAAAGCAGCAAGATTATATTTCTTTACTGCAGTGAGAATATATCACTTCAAACTGCATTGAATTGCATTATCCTGTGTTTCCATACGTTTAAATTCACAACTGTGATCAATGTTTTGACGCTTAAGAAAAGATTGAATGTAAACCCATGAAATGGAACAGAAGTGACTTTTCAGGTGAAGAAGCTGCAGAAAATGTTTGAAGAAAAAGAAAGCTCTTACATCTTCTGAGTGTCTGCCAACTGCTTCTCTTGTGTTTCCAGTTCTGTCTTGGCTGTAAAAGAAGACACGTTTTGATGAAAAGGAAAGAGGAACGCATAAGTAAATACAGGATTAGGTTAGGATTAGGACCGATTCAGGATTTCCTGTCACATCAGAAAAAACATCTTTCACCCACAATGCAACTTGTATAGAGACGAATTCCCCATGTCACTATTACTTAAATCAACAGGCATCTTCAAGGTCAGTGATGTGCCACCAGGTTATTAAGTGTTGGATTGTCCGCTGTTGCACAACTGACAAATGAGTGCTGCAGATCGTAGGACAAGTGCTTCTTTGTGCAGGGTTACTTCAAATGGAGACAGATGACTGTGTGTTTGTGTGTGTGAGAGAGTAACAGAGACAGCGAGAGGGTAAGAAAACTGGCAGTTGGACACCATGGTACACATTAGGACTTTTTTTCCAGCAGGCCACAACATTTATCTCAGCTGGCCATCAGGATCATTTTGACTGTTATAAATGATGATATAAGAGAACAGCAGTGAAATGTGAAAGCCTCATTCAGGAAAATGCTGCATGTTACTACTTATCAAATTTCAGATCGACGCGCTGATTTTTCTTTATTTTAAATATATCGTAGTAGAGTCAACCCCCGCTGTATTATTATTATTATTATTATTATTATTATCTTCTCTTTTTTTTGCTGGTCTATATCCTTTAGCTAACATAAGATAAAATAGACTTTTTAATCCTGCTACAGCAGCTCAAAAGAAAAACAATGTACACACATCAGAATAACTCAAATACACATTAAGTAGACATAGGAGAAAAATATACATAAAGTATAAGAACAAGAAAAATAGAATGAGTTAATAATAGTAATAAAAACAGACATATTTACACAATAAACACCCTTCTATAAACAGACAGTATATATACACAGATGTACAGATGAAGTTGTAATGTCCCAGAAAAATGAAGAGACACAGCTAATCCTCACAGTTGTACATCCATATATGCACATACGTTGAAGAACAGTTTGGAAGAAGAAAAAAACACGAAAAAAGAAATACAAATATGAGAAATACACTAAAATTCACAGAAAAAGGCTCAGAGCTGCTGCAACAGGCTACCACTCAAGGTTAGACATTAAATTCTCTCCCACACAGCTTCTCTGTCCCCTCAAGGTGAATTATCTGTAAGCTGCTGCTGCCTTTAACTGTCAAATGATCAAAAATGACCTATGGCCTCCTCTTGGCTTTCCAAGACAGACATGACAGTAGATGGGACGGAGAATCTGTCCTGGCACAAATCTGTGTTCTGCTCTTATCCCGGGAATCTCTGGTTGCTACGTGTAATTGAAGCCAGAGCCACATCTAAAGATCTCAGACAAACCCATTGAGCCCAGCATTGTGCTTTACCATTCCACAGTGCTAAATCACGCTGTAGCCCACAATCGTCTCCCTCTCTCTGCTGACAGCTCATCAATAAATTATGACAAATTGATAAATAATATGAATAGGGCTCGCTAGAAGCATCTTAATATCAGGAATGTGCTTTGTTCTTTGAGAAAAGCAGTTTTAAGATGCTACTTACCATTTACTACAACCCTGAACTGTAAGATTGTGCTACAAGCGATGTAAAATCTATTTCTGGAAACACTGAACCATTCAATATAAGTTCATAATGATTGTGTTCTTGTCTACTGAGAAAAGGCGGTAATGTAGAGGAGGACGACTGAACTGATAAACACTATATTTAGAACAAAAGCAGAAAACATTTCAAGGATGATTTAAACATCATGTGGTTCAACAAGATACAAATCAATATCTCTATTTAATATGTGACTTTAATATAACGTGGTATACATATTGATTTTAACCATACTCTGCCAACATGATTTGACATCCTAAACAGCAGAGTTGTAGCGGGTAGAAAAGGAAGGGAGAGTTTGACATCAGTTTTACTAATCTTTATGTCCATCAGAAACAGATTATCACATGGCTAGTGCTCTCTTGCTAGTCACAGTGACTCCATCAAAGCCCTGCATGCATGAGAATTTGTGAAGCGAGCGGGGAAAATCGAGCTAGACCAAACACCAGAGCTCCAACAAGTCCGCTCCCACTGTTATTCTGTGGTTAGTTTCATGGTCAGAAAATAAACAAAAGTGGTTTAAACTGTGGAGCCAGAAACAGTTTAACCCCAGGCTTTTTAGAAATTACAGAAATAACAAAAATAAGACATTTGGCTGTTGTTCTTTTTTCACCGCCGCAGTGGAGGAACCCCAACAACCGTCTGGAGCCTTCTCAGTCCATGTTATGGTGCTTACATTCTGCTTTCAGAGGAAAAACCTCGTCATTTGCATCAAAGAGAGAGCTCCCATATTTCTCTCAAACAGGAAAGGAGAGAGGAAAAGAAAGGGGTGGAAACGGGGAGAGATGCTTTCATCTGCAGACTTCCTTTAAAATGGACAGTGAGCATTACCGCGGAAGAACATATGCTATATATTATACTCTCATCTGAATACAAAAGCAGTTGGAGGAGAGGCCTGTGAGCTGGGTCCTTCAGAAAGATTGGTCACAGTCAACTAAATGTAGTCAAGGTCAAATCCAATGCTACATAAAGAATGACATTTAGCATGTTATGTTAAAACGAGCATAACAAATTAAGTCTTGCACCTTTGAACTGGACCGCAATATCCCAATACTGTTGTAGATGTCAGATTATGGAAAGAAAGAAAAGTATGTATGTGTGACATCTGGTGGACATGACTGATAAACATGACTACATTTTCAGTGGATTTTATTGGAACAATATCTAGAACAAAAATGTAGTAGTAGCGGTTAGCCTCCTTCCGAACTTAAAATGCTAGTGGCATGGCACTGGTGATAGCAATGTTGGTCAGCCACTTGGTTCACACAGAAATATCTCAACCACTACTGGATGGATTGCCATGACATTTGGTACAGATATCCATGGTACCCAGTGGATGAATCCTAATGACTTTGGTGAACCTGATTTTTCATCTAGCATCAATTAACATTTTTATTTATCCACAGAAATATCTCATCATCTACAGGATGGATTGGCACAAAACTTTTCATCTAGCAACACGATTAGGTTGCCATTTGTTTCGAGTGAAATGTCTCAAGAGATATTGGATGGATTTGCTGCAAACATTCCTGTTCCCCTCAGGATGAATTTGATGATGCTCTGACTTTTCATTGAGCGCCATCGGGTCAAATTTTTATGACCATACCTGAAACATTAAAAACATTCCCATCATTCAACTGTTTTAGTGCCAGTTAGCAAATAGTAGCATGCTAACATGCTAAACAATACAGGGGCGGAGCCAGATGATGTTAACGTTCAGGGCTCAGGGGGGTCCGGGGGCAAGCCCCCCCCCCCCAGGGAAATTTCTTTTCCCCCCAGTTACGGCAGCCATACTGTATGCACTATTTTTCAAGGCATTTGAGATAATAGAATTCCTTAAAATATATACATTATTTGGGAAAAACATGATAGTTGCCATTGAAAAAACATCATCCTGTAGAGCCTACATCTTATTTGGTATCTAACTGTTCTTCAACTGTCTTCATCATTTTAAAACCAGAACACAATAAATTAACAAATTTTTCAATTCTGCCACATAAAAAGAGGCATAAATTGTCTGATGTTAAATATACTATTTTGAAGTTAGGCATAATATAACAGAGGTAGGATAGGAGTTTGGCGTAAACAGCATTACTAATCTTGAATTCTACTTTTCTTATACTACACTGTAGAGTGGCAATATTTCCACAGTAATTGAACTTTTGCTCCATTGATTTTCCAGTCCAGTCAGAGAAACTGGAGGGGAAAATGACATGCAGTTGAAGTTAAACTTATTTTAAACTTACTAAACTTTAAACTTAAACAGTGAACATGGAAATCATTGCTGTGCGCACAGACTCACAGAGCCACTAGCATAGCTGTAGACTCTTGTTGGAATAAATGGGAAATGGAAGAGAAAGCTCATCGTTTACAATCAATTCATCATCATTGTTTTAACAGCCCTCTTAGTAAACACCTCCCTGTGAAGGTTTATTTGATTTCCTAATAGGAGTGAAGGAGTGATGGAAAGAGAGAAGAGGTCATGGAGGCAACATGGTGCTTCTAATCTCTCATTGCTCTGACAGACAAAGAAAAAAAAACTTGTTATTAGAACAGGACAGCAGTTAGAGTGGAAAAATAAGGAAGGCAGGAACTGAGGGAAAATCTTTAACAGAAGGAAAAAAGATAAATATATGACAATAACATATGACATATACATGTCATGACAATAACAGTTGACGTCAAAAGTACTAAAGTGAAAGGAATCAGGTACCGAACAAGTCAGTTTTATTCCAGCCTCTCAGGCATTTAGCTCTGTTATCCAAAGTTAATTTAACAGACTGCATGACAGGTTCACCTTAGCCCATACTAAATCTTCCTTTGAGGCAGAGAAAGGTGTACTCTTTATTTTTTTTTAATTTTTATCAAAAGGTAGAGATTATCATAAAACACAGTGCAGTCATGGTGTATCAAAGCAGATACTTGAAACAATAGCTGTGAGTTATTCAATACACCCTGGTATAAGCAGACGTCCCTATGGAAACAACACTGAGTGAACCATTGTGTGTGTGTGTGTGTGTGTGTGTGTGTGTGTGTGTGTGTGTGTGTGTGTATCAACCACAAAAAGACATGAAACAGATTTCGATATGTTTCTGCAGACATAGAAGACATCATTCTGATTGATGAGCTGCTGCGTTTACTCGCGTAGCTATGCCAAGGGCACACCAGCACGGACTACTTTTTGAATCAGGAGGGACAAATTATTTGCTTCTTAAAATTTGAACTCCTGATGGTAACACAGATGGGCAAACAATGTTTAAACTGACCATCCCTGGTTTAATCGTAATTAAAAGGATAAGGCTGGCAATATTATATATATATATATATATATATATATATATATATATATATATATATATATATATATATATATATTATTATTATTATTTTTTTCCTCAATTGTCAACAAATCTCATGAAAAGACCAAAGAAAGCATTAGTCAGATTAACAATACTTTCCAACTTCCTTATCATGTGTTGTTTAGCCCCAGGTCAATTTTTAACCAGCTCAACACATTAAGGTTGCATACAGTATACTTTCATTTTTCATAATTTCAATTAGCAATTTTTGTTAGGGAAATGAAGGAACATGTCACCTACAGTGCGGCTGACTGATCTTCTTTGTTTTTGGACAACTATAAAGGCCCATGGCACAGAGCAATAAGATATATCAGGCATTGGCTACACAGACAAAACTTGTTAGTAGGGTCAGTTCATTGTTGGTTTTGGTCTTTTGATGGGATGTGTTGGCAAGAAGAAAAATACATACATAGGGTATCCTTTAATGAGACTGGTGAAAGTCTAATTAATCATGAGATTCAATTGATTTGGAAAACAGGCTCACCTTGGCTAAGAAATTCCTCCATCTTGTCCTTAAAGGGTTGCACGTTCTCTTCAGAGGACAACTTGCAAACCTTCTCCGTCTCAGCTGAGCATACTGAAACAATAGGAGATGATCATGAAGAGAGGGGAAAAAGTCTGTTGAGAGCAATAATATGTTATCCAGCATTTGTGTTGTAACTGCACTTCACCCCAGTTAGGCCTGCTTTGATAAATCTCTGCTGAATTTCTGCTGAATAAGTGTCGGCAAAGACTTAATGACCCATAATGACTAATAAGGCACCCCCAGGAACCAGGAAGGCTTGCGCTCTGATCCCGGGAGAAAGTTATCGTCACGCTCTATCTGCAACCATTACGGATACACAAACTCCACTCAAGAGCCTTATAGGTGGAGAGGCCATGAGGCGCTTAAGGGAACGGTGAGGTCGGGACTGTGCAAGTGGTAACTCATTGACCATATGGTGCCTTAACCAAAAAGGTACACAGCAAGCTCTCTCCATTGCGTTGCTTACTGATGTCCTTCGGGCCAGCCAAGGCCATTTGTGCACCGCCTACCAATCGGAACCCCCCTCTGGGAACTGTCATCAAAGCCCACGTCTGTTAGAGCACTCAGCTGGCTATGCTAGGTAACGAAGAGGTCTGCAGGTATAGCACGTGATGATGTATTTATGTATGGTCAGCATGTGCCACTGCCACTGGGGTCAAAGCAGACGCAAATCCATTTCCCTTGCCAGCAACTCCATCTTTATGAATTGCAAATAATGAACAGCCTAAAGAATCATTATGGCAGAGGAAAAACAATATTTGGCAACACGGATCAGGCACCTGATTGGTTTAGCAGCAAAGATATATAAAACATGATAGCGAACAGACCAGGCTTGGGGAATTAAAACACACACACACACACACACACACACACACACACACACACACACACACACACACACACACACACACACACACACACACACACACACCTCATTCATTAGGACTCTTTTCACTCAACCAATCAGTTTGGCATGTCAAGTATAATCCAATTTCCACACTTTTTTCCTGACGTCTCGATATGCAATAACATAAGTCATTCATTCAAATTTTAATAAGCCTCTTTCATTTACTAATGTTATATAATGCCTATGTATTTTTTTAATACCAATACAAAATGAATGGGACTGTAGTTTTGTATTTTGACTTCATTGAGGGCTTACCTTATTGTAATCATAGTTCAATAGAAATTATGGCTTACTCCTTGGCTTGTGAAACTCACTAAACAATAATTTTAGTTTTTTTCCCACCTAAAGTTGATGGTTAGTGCTGACAAAACTTTTAAATTATATATATATATATATATATATATATATAATAATTATATATTTATGATATAAAAAAGCTGGTTAGTCATGGAAAGTTATGTAATATATTAACCATGTGTATAGGTTCCAGAATTGATTGAACAACTGATGACTGAAAATAATTAATTAATTAATTAAAAAGTCAGCCATTAACCAAATCAGTCCATCCATTAATCATATTAAGGAACCCCCCTGGACAAAGTGCACAGCATGCACGGATACATGCAGGAGTCTTCTGAAATTCTCCTTCAAAACAGTCTCATTGTTGTGTGTTGGACATTTGCGCCTTGCAGGGTGAGACGATTCAGAGCAACAGGAGAGCCTTTTCCCATTCAGTGAATAGCTGCATAACCTTTGATAGTGTACACAGCTAGTGGAAGTTCCCTGACCTTGCCCCCTCTATATTTTGATCTCTATTTCATGAGGACAGTAAAGGCACACCAGGTCCAACAGGAGTCTACATCTGACAAGTCACATCTGCTTCTGGTTAACTCGTCTGTACAACAAACAGATGCTATCTCTCTGTTGACCCGCCTCTACAATCCACACATGACCATAGCTGGTCAGGTTTGGAAAATTATTTTCCATTGTGCTAGGAGGTGGTATGTGCATGGATTAATACATAATCTATTGCTGCATACTGTAAATTTCCTTGTGAGGGTATCTTGGAATATGATATGACACCTGCCAAATCTGCCATTTGCTGGATATGGCATGGCCAAGTTTTGGAATTACAAACAGAGGGGACATTGTGTAATGTAGGTTGACGACAATACCATTGAGGTCTTTCTTCAGCTTGCGCAGATCTCTTTGGAAGTCCTCAAACTTCATCTGGGAGGCCTGGAAAAGGTCCTGGGGCTCAGGCAGTGAGTAGACGCACGTCTCTCTGCCAGCATCCTGGTAAAGCACAAAGCACAATTGTGCACAAAAAAAAACACACACACCAGTGTCAAAGTCAATTGTCCTCAAATGGCATAGGGCCTCTCTAGTATACACTGTACACATCAGGCAGTATTGAAATACATGTCTTCAGAGCCCTACATGTTCTTATCAGCAGTCCAAACATCCCACAGAAGATATGGCTGAAACTACAGCAGATAATGACAATTAAGCTTGGTGCAGAAATCAGAGTTACTACGAGGCCATTATGAGTGCTAGAGCCATGTCATGCAGGTCGATTTTGGCAAGCAGCACTCTACTGAGTTCATCTCATCTGGAGAACCTAATTATTTACACTAGTGCTCCTTTGGATGCTGTGCCAATGAACAGACTGCAGGTTTGAATGAACCCAGACCAAAGCAGAGCGAGAGCAGGAGATGAAGAGTGAAAGACAGAAAGAGAATTATGAGAGAGCCAAGGAAGGAGAGAGATTTGTTTCTGCCGTAAAGGAGGAAAGAGAAAATAAATAATTTGATAAAGGATAAGCCATGGTATCCTCTGGCAAGAGAGGAGATGAAACGAGAGCTCTGGAAGGATTTCTAAGCAAATCAGACTAAAACAGAAAAGTGATTCAAATAAACAGGAAGCAAAACATACCTCATCAAAGTGCCTTAAATAGTAAGCAACAATGTAGGACAAAAGACTCCGGGAGTTATCCTGAAAGAAAAAGATCCAAATAAATAAACCCCTTTATTTATTAATTTAATCATTTTGGAGCAGGGCGTTTCAATTTGTGCAGGGCAAACAATAGAGACAGCGGTCATAGAAGTTGGGGATACAGTAAATCAAGGCATTGGAAAAGCAATACAACAAAACATGACTATGCTGGGCTGTCATAACTCCGAGTTAGTGGAAAGTTTGATGTTCTTTATGGATACCTTACCCAGTCCACCACCACAAAAACTCAAACCACTGTGTCCTTATATGGCAGTGCCAAGGGCACGCTGAGCCCGTTGTGATATTGAATAAGAACAGTAAACAGAAAGGCCTCTCCTCTAAATCTGCACAGTTATGGTCCTTGTAGTTGGCAGCAATGAAGGTTCCTATTCAACTCCTGGACTCTCAGCTCTGGGCTCGACCATAGATAGGACAACTGTAAAACTGAGATTGCCATTTTCCCACACCACTTGTTTTTTTTAGTACAATGTAAATTACAGAATAAAGCTGTTTCTGTGGGAGCTCAAAAATTATCCTTTGCATATTTAACACACATACACTACAGTCTCCTGTTTGCTTATGAATAACACTGAATAGAGTTTCTGCTTGTGTAGAGTGAGTGATGTTTGCTTTTATCCCTGTAACACACAGACTCACACTGCTCTTAACGTCCTTCAGTTTTGGCAGAATGTCCAAGGTGAAGCCGTCGGCCTGCCCTCGAGACCGATTACCTCCGTTCATGAAGTTGCCAAAAGCCAGCACCAGGCCAAGCACCTGGAATACACACTTACCATTCTGAAGATTCTGGTGCACACATATACACACGCACACACAAATGAGATGGAGACATGAAGGTTAAATAGAGTGACAGAAAATCAAATTAAACGAGAAGAGGGCCAGTGGCTCACCTTGCATACTCTCTGAAGGATTTCTATTTTGCGGAGGATTGAGGTGATACATTCATGGAAGGTTGACTGAAACAGGATGCAGAACACTCGTTCAGAGAAGTTGGGGATTTGGGATAACTGGAATAGAAACCTGATAAAGGCACAAGATCAGTCACCATCTATTTATTGATACCACTGTCATGTAATGAGTTTGGTTCAGAAGGTAGGTTTGGCGCTTACTGTTCAGGCTTGTCCAGTGGCTTGGCATCCTCCTTGTCTTTGGAGGATTTAATATGCTTTTTAATGCCATCCATCTCATCATTTTGTGCTCTCTGTGAAATGAAAAAGCAAATTACGTTAATATGGGAGTGTATGATATATAGGCAGGTGAAACCCAGAGGTACTTATGATACCATAAAAATGTCTAAATATATGAATGTATAATGTCCAGGGCTCGACAGTAATGATTGCCCGGTTGCCCCTGGCAACCAGATTGAGTCAATTGGCAATCATTGCGTGGCCTCTGGTTGCCCCCTTTGGCTATCACCTGTTCAATATTTGTGTTTTTTAAAAACAAATCAAAATCTACAAAACTGGAAAATCTTATTTAAAAAAAAGTCAATATTTTATTTGGTTGTTCTCACTACGTTCGTGTGCAACAACATTTCAGCTGTTGTGCGACCGCTTTCCACACATGCGCGTTTGCCGTGAATAGATACAACGCAATTTTCTGTTCACGTTAACGCCGCATGTTAAAATCCGGTGCTAAACCGGTGCCTGGTATCTAGCTACCATACGGAATAGCAACGCGGACTTCAGTGCCTCATTACGGTGCCACCTAAATGTCTGCGCTGCTCTCTGATGCTCCGAAACAGACGTTAGAGGCAACAGAAGCATCGCTGCACGGGATGCTAGTTAACACTTAGCTTCGTTAAACTTGGCAGCAGGTAACGTTAGCCTACCATTAGCTACAGTAGTAACTGGTTAAAATGCTGACAGCTAGCTAAACTGTGTAAAAGTGTGACTGTATTTCACTGTAGAGAAACACCGGGACGCAGGCCGCCAGGAATTTTGGGCCCCATGACAAACAATCAAATTGGGCCCCCTCTGTGCAGCTGTTGTCACCACATCTCTAGGACCTAACTGTCCCATCAAAAGCTTTACATAATTATAATTAAAGGCTTGCAACTGTCTTGCTTCTTGTAGTTCAATACTAGTACTAGCACAATATGTACTGCTGGTGATTTGTACATGCATGCAAGTCTAGTATGCAGTTCCATAAGAAATGTGCTGAAGGCCATCTTGTACAGTCTCATTGTATTTTTATTGTAAAATTTGACAAAATGGAAAATTCTCTTAACAAAATTATTATTATTATTATTATTATTATTATTATTATTATTATTATTATTAATGAAAGATAAAAAAAACTAAAAACAAAAAAAACTTAAATATATAAATATATATGAACTGCACTTCATGATGGGAATAATAAACTCTGTATATATAGATGTCATTCCATAATTCAATCTAAATGAACGTATAAAACTGGATTATTTTAATATTGTCTGTATCTTACATGCAGGCTCAGGTAAGCTACTTACTGTTTGCAACTGTCCAGCATCCAGTACAGACAGTTTTTTTTTTTATTTCATAATGATCATTATTTGAGAAAATAATTGTTATTAATGGGTTTGAATTTCTGTCATTAATATTTTCTTTTCTTTTTTGTAATGGTAAAAAGAGCAAGAGAGACAGAAATCCCCACAGACTCCCTGCAATGATGCTAACTGGCATGTCACTGAACCCAGTGTAGCTCACCTTCACTGGGACAGGGAGGGGCACAGTTAGGGGGAGACTGGGGTGCTGCTGACTCATCTGTTGTTAAAGGAAGACGCCTACTTATTGGGACATTAGCTTATTCACCGTAACCCCGAGAGTTAGACAAGTCCATACATACCCTTCTCATCTCCGTGCAAGCATATTACTCCGCCCAAGTGGTTAGAAGATGGCTGTGTCTCATATGACATTGTTATTTGTACACGCTGTACAAATCACAACATGTAAATAGGAACATGTTGCCGTTATTTTGTCACTTATTTGGAGCAGTAGGCTAGTTGGAGCCAGTTACCTCCAGGATCTGTGCGGGGGGAGGGGCTGCTCCTCTGCTCCTCAGTCACAGAACAGTAGACTGTTTTGGCGGCCACGGGAGAGAAATACCTCGCATGCTCGCTGGACAATATTTTAGATTTGTCGCTAGTCGCTTTTTTGTCGCTAGTCGCTTTTTTGAAAAAAAAGTCGCTAAGGGGGTCTGAAAAGTCACTAAATCTAGCAACAAAGTCGCTAAGTTGGCAACACTGCTACTGACTGCAACTTAACACCGTCACTAGTGCGCTAAGGCAGGACCAAACCATTTCATGCAGATACAGATACTTTTTGGTCAATAGGGATATTTAACATTTACTGCCAAAACAAGTAAAAACAAAGAGATCATTAATTATTATTATTATATATATATATATATATATATATATATATATATATATATATATATATATATATATATATATATATCTGAATGATGATGGTTTAATAACTATATGAGTTTTTACCTATTTTTTGGGGCCCCTGTCAGTCATGGGCCCTTGGAATTCTCCTAACTTTCCCCCCCTATACAGCGCCCCTGCTGGGACGTACAACCATCTGCCACTAAAGCTATGAGCTAAGATACAAACTAGCACTGGTCAACGCTGTTGTCAGAGAAACAACACAGACGGGACTAAATGTTGCGTTTACTGGTAAACCTCGTGGTGCATTCAAAGTTAGTGTAAAATTCCCTTTTCTCCTCTGTTTTTGTCTTTTAACAGCAATTTACTGGTGAAAGAAATAATTACCGTACTGTTAAAAAATTATTGTTCTTACATTTTTCATTATCATTTAAACACCCCTTTTTTGTGCTGATCTGAAAATGTATCCGATCCGTGACTCAAAACCGTGATCCAATCTGTGAGTTTTGTGATCCATTGCACCCCTATTTGAGAGGGATGGGAAATTGTATTGCAGCATTATTAAAATGTGTGGTATAGTTACATAAAAAAGTAATTGCTTCAAATATAGGCAGTTTAAAACATGGCAACTGTATTGTCAATTTCGGCAACCAAAAGCTGATGCCTGGTTGCAGTTGAAAAATATTTTTTTTATTAGTCAAATCTAAACCTTAACTAAGTGTTAAGACTAGCTGGCCGAAATACAGTATGTACATAAAGTTTGATCAGGGAAACCAGAAACTCTTCAAATTGAGCTTTTAATGACTAACTAAGGTATGATACTGGAATTATGGTGAACATACATGAGTGTCATTCGAACACATTCCGTGTGTGCATTTCTTTTATACCTGTATCTGTTGTGGGTATAACGTATGTATCCAGGTAGCAGCGTCACATTTAGCGAAACACAATGTAAAGAAAATGTAGAAGAAGAAAATGAAAATCATGTTTTCCCCAGATGCCAAATCACTACATCCATGAAACAAGTAACACATTTGGATTTATCAATGTAAATGGACGGGACAATGACAAGATGGCCAACAATATGAAGTGCCAATCAGTTTGTTTGATGGTCCACACAAGGCATTGTGGAGATTTGGGAGGTGTGCAACTTGGCTCCTCTGCGAGCCTCTCAGCCTCTGTGATGGTTACCCATAAGGTCATAATCTCAGCGCTCAGAAAACATTGACATTCCATGACAACTGGCAAACGCCATCTGCTGATGAAGATCATGCAATATGATCACAAGACCCTGAGCAGCTAAACTTGAGATCAGTTTGTCAGTTTAGTTCTCCATTTCTTTATGTCTACAGACAAACAAAGAATTCTGCTGTTTTGTACTTAAACTCAACTGAATGCCAGTCTATACAGTTTAAGTTTCAGAAACGCTAAAAGAGCTGCCTTGAGCCACACTAAATTCCTGACTATTATCCTGCTGTCAGGCTCTGGCCCACAGTTTTATACAAGGTGGTATGAAAAAAACGGGCCAGAAATGCCACTTTGTTTCACAAAAGGCAAAGATAATAGATGTTAATGTTTCTGATGCAGATGGGCAAAACAATAAAACAATCCCCAGGAAGAGAATGTAAACTCTCAGTCCCTCCAGAGCCCATGGACCCCCAAAGTTGAGTTGCAACAGTCTGCTCTCTCCCTTGGTTTCTTTCCATCTTTCTCTCTAGGGTTTGGCCTCGGCATGGATCCTTGGAAAACATCAAACACCAGCATCAAACGCACTGAGGGCCCGATTAGTATTCTACACACCGCTGCCTTCTGTCGACGAGGGCAAGCTCTCCTTCGCCTTCTCGAGATGTTTTCAAGTGTAAATATATTTAATACAAAGCAGATCCTTTTCAAAGGGCAGCAGAGGAGCCCAGCAGTGTTTGGTGTAATTGGGGACAAGTAGACATTAGCGTGTGATCTTTGAATTGCTAGGGCATGTTGCAGTGGTTGTTAGCATGAGAAATAGAGTCCCATGTGGAATATCAAATGCAAAGGAAAGTAGGATGATATTTGTGATGCCAGAATTCTACCAGTAGCCAAGTGGTATTCATTAGCCAGGTTTCTAGTGCAGGGCTAAACAGAGCCAGCCATGGCCTAATCACTATTTATGCCACTCAATTTTCAATGGAACAACATTTGTGAGATTTGTACATTGAGCTGCCAAAGAATAGTGTCCAATTGACAAATTACATTGTGTTATAAACATGCAAAATATATTTAGACATCACAAGGCCTTGTCGTTAAAAAGAAAGAAAGTATGAGATGATTATTTGTAGTGTAAGAGTTCGTAGGAGGGACTATGGCTCTCACTGGCCTCCATGACATTCAGCTGAAAGGAGTCTGAACTTCAGACAGCCAGTCTGGACCCAGATTATGGCTTGTGATATTAGAGGGGAGGGAGTGGTGTCCCACTATCACTGTGACCCCTTTAATGGCGGTGGCTTATTGTTCAAAGAACAGGAGTGGCTGTAATCCGCAGCTCATAGACTCAGCGACTCTGTCACTGCCTGTGTGAGTTTCTGTCTCTGTGTGCATACAGTACAATTGTGTGGGTCAAGATGTTTGTTTGCGAGCATGTTTGTGTGTGTGAGAGAAAAAGAGCGGGCAGCGTGTGATCTTGCTCCTTGCACAGTGAGTGAGGGTGTAACCATTAGAAGCCCCTTGCATTCCTCAAGACAGGCTGACTGTGCTGCCAACTGTGGTTTAGGGGGCTGGAGACCCACAGACAGGATGGAGTCTCGCAATACAAAAGAGAAACAATTTGGCTCCTCAACTCAATAACATAGCCTTAGGCCATAAGGGGGAGAAGGAGAGAGGGGGAGAGGGCTCAAAGTCTCGGGGTGAGTGTAGAGGTTAGAAGACTTTTGATCCTCAGTTATGACACATTGGTTCATAACTACAGCTTGTCTCAAGCCTCAGTCTCATTCCCATGATCAACATTATTAATATGCCTCTGGCAGCCAAAGGTCCAGGCCTTTCCTGTGTAGTTGTGCCAAAAAGCAATTCACAGGAATTTCACAGCATCTAAAAACTGTATTACAGCTGAAATGTGGAAAACATGAATGTTTTCATGTTCTATTATTTACTGACCTGACTTCGAACGACTCCTCAGCCATTTCCACTGGGCGGGGGAGATTTCCTATCAGTGAGGCTTGATGAATATGTATTCACTGTATACAAGGAGCCCTTCATAGCCAAAATGTAGACATATTGGAAAGTAGTGATGACAACTCCGTAATTCTCTTTATGCTAATATTATACGATAGAATGTGGTCATTTCACTTGGCAAAGTTCAGTATAGTCCCCCCCCCCCCCTCTCTCTCTCTCTCTCTCTCTCTCTTACACGCTTTTTTTTCTTCTTTTAAACCACACCAGCACTTTCAAGAGGAGCTGTGTGAATCAAATGCTGGAGTATTCCCAACTATCATTTCCCTGCACAGGGGCATTAGAAAAGTGAAATCATTCCTATCCAGTGTGAAGAAAACATGTTTACTATGCAAAAAGTGTTGGTCCCCTTCCAGGCCAGCAGACACACAGGACTCTGTCGCCAAATAGCACACATAACAGTACGGATTGTTTGTTTTGCACACTTACTTTAGTTCCCCCTTTTAAGTGGAACATGGAATAAGAACTCCACATAAAGTAATAAGTTCACATTGAAATGACATCTCCATATGACCAAAAAAAATATTGCTTTATATATTAACATATATATGAAACTTCCAATTTAATTAAAAAGTGGATTTTTTCCCCCACCTACACTGTATACAAAAGTTCAGCTTTTTGATAATCCTCGAAAGGTATGTTTTGATGGATAGCAGTTGGTTGTGGCTTAACCCTCAGGGAAGTGACAAATAAAACAACACTAACAGCTGATTAATTTTTTTTTTTTTTGCCATTTTGTTGATATTACGGCTTGTTGAGCCTTCTTAGGTTTCATTCTATAATACAAATGATTGCCTGTTCATTTACGGCATGACATATGTAACCATAAATCATTCTATTTGTCACAAGCAAACTGTTACTGTTGCAAAAATAATACTTCTACTGTGAACCACAGAGGAAGAAAAAAAGACTAAGGTTTTCCCACACCGAATGCTGCACTCAAGATCAGCCTGAGCCGTCAGTGGTGTTACTTTGTATAATTTTACTAGGTTTGTTGCTTAACACTGTATTTATATGGTTCTGTATTAGCAAGAAAGTGCAGTTTGGGATATTGTTTTTTAACTGGTCTATTGACTTTACTGAAACCACTGTCCACATGAGCCTTGATCCTTTAAAGTCAAAAAATTGCAAAAGTCAAAAAATGTTTATGACTGCTGTAACCATAAAGACATAGCTCCAATTCCAAGCTCCACATCCTGTTGGATATACTCACATTTTCATAAAGGGCTTGCAGAGTCTCCAGATCAACGACAGTGTTGTCCATATTTAGGACGGCTGTGGATGAAAGGAGAGGAAGACATGGTTAATGCTAACACTAAAGCATGTCATGACAATTATCCGCTACCTTCGAGGAACACCATTAACAAGTCAGAAATCAAAGCAACATTAAACAGGGCTCCTCTTCTATAATCTCAAGATTAGAACATTTCGCTTTGACTGAAACAATGATTACCAACATTGGCAGAACACCTTATAAAATCTTTGTTTTGTTGCTTTGCTTGAGCTGAAGTTGGCATGAAACAAGGGCAAAATTCTCCCTGCAATCCCACATAAAGTGTCATGTGCCGCATGCTGTGAGTTACATAGATATCAGCTCTCATCACGATAGCATGGAAGGGGCCACAAACTAAAACATAAATACGAAGGTCTTAGAAATCTGTCAAAGGTACAAAGATCTGTGTTTGAACTCCTGTGTTTGAATTCCTGGTGTCGCCTTTTTGTCTCGGCGCGAGGAACTGGCGCCCATGAGCATTAATCCTTTGAAAGTAAATGTTTAAAGACAAACAGAGCCCGGGGGTCTGCGGTGTTGAGGCTGAGGTGTTGCTGTACGCACAATCACCCAGCGAAGCACTCAACACCTATATATGTATTTCACCGTGCTGGGTTGTGTCACATTGTTTTGATCTGCTTATTTGCTGTAGAGGTACAGGGGGAAAAGCTAGTGTCAGAAGGGATAAAGCAACTTGGAGTAATGGACTCAATGCACAATGTTCATTTTGCATCACATCTTAGGTTTGGTGAGTGGAATTCTTATAAGCTTTAACTTAAGAAACAAGAATAAAGAAGAACATGAAAAAAACTAAATTAGAGAAAGGGCAGGCATTTGGAAAAACGCCTGGAGTGACTGTTGTACTGTTCCAGTCAGTGTTTTTAGCTTTGATATTGCTTTATCTCTCTTTATATAATCCTGCTGCCTTTTTAATCTCCTCACTCTTGAGCCACAAGGGCAAATCCACTAGTTCTGTCCCAGTTCTTTGCTGTCACTCTCTAACCTCTTCACACTCTCTCCTCTTCCAAAGCCACCACAGAAATAACTTCCTTCTCTCTGACTCTCTCCCCATTTCTGTTTCTCGCACTCTTCTCTTGTTACCATTTGGTTTTCATTACTATCTGAACCAGAGTCTGGCTGGCTGGTTTGATTGGAGACAGCTTTTTAAAAAGACATGGGAGAAAGCTGTATCATCACTCTGACACAGACCTCTTATGACCAAAAGCCAGACCCATCTGCCTGGGTCTACCCCGACTACCACATTCAACCCCAGCATGGCGCCGGCAACCACCATCTAATACTGTGACTGGAGCTCCAAAGCCTCACAGGAAGCAGACACCACACAGAAGTGTCCTATGAAACATGCAGAGTGTCGGCCAAGTCTGACAACAAACAACAACAGCTGTGAGGAAAAGAAAGATGTGTCGACTCCTCACTGAGCAATTGGGTTGTCATAAAACAAACACAATCCAAATCAATGATTCAGAAGTTGTTTTTCACGTCAGAGATATCCAAGTGATGATGGCTTTGCTAGTCATTGTCTTGATTATGGAATAAAGAGGAAATAAAACAATAAAACAAAATTAAATTCTTTAATCATCTTAAACCTCTAATGGCACAAGGGAATATGAGATTATTTCAGGAATGGGCAAACAATAGCATTGCTAATGTATAATCCCTCAGGTTTTGTTCTTTTGGTGAAATATTGAGTATTTTAAGGCTATAATTATTTACACCTAATAATCATTCAATTAAAGTGCATTACAAAGTAAATAAAAACATGTTATTTGTGCAAGGCAGTGGACATGCCAGTGTTTTGTGGAATAACAAGCACACAATATTGAGTACTTCACCACCAAACCACAGATATCTTCCCTCTGATCTTACTCTACATGATATACTGATGTTTCTAATCAGCGCTAATTATTCACTGTGACAAAAACTGTCCTAACATAGGAGATGAATGACAGTGCTGATGAGTGCCGCCCCCTTGCCCTTCTACTCTGACCTGAGATGGATGCACCAAAGACTGACATTAAGGCCAGAAATACAGAAGAGTAAAAATCCACGAGACGCTTTGAAGATACTGCAGATGAAAAAGCCTCACTGAGTAACTGTTTATTGCTACAAGTGTATAATATGTACCAACCATGGTTTCTGTGATGCACATTTATTTTAATGTAACCTACCCAGCTACCATTGAGATAAAGATTTGAAGTTGTAATAAAGGCTTTACTGAAGGATGGGGAGATGAGAAAGAGTGTTTAGACACATGGATGAGCGACGACTGGAGAGCAATCAGAGAGTAACTAAAACAGGAAAACAGTCTGTTCCCATCAACGTCTCCTGAATGACTTCACTTTAACAAAGCCGTTTAGACAAGATGGTGACAACTCATCAGAGAAAGACAGAGCCACGGAGAAAAACGACGTGGATGTTAGATGGGGAGAGATTATGCCAAATGAGAGCAAAGAAAAATAGACAGGGGGGAGAGTAACAAAGGAAAAACATTTCAGATGCCTTGCGACATTATGACTTGTGATAAAGCTAACTACTGGCAGGAGGTTTAGGCTTTGTTTTACAGTGTGCTATGGATGAAAGTGTCTACCGTTTATTGTAAATTAGTACCTCCAATACACACCTGGGGATGGTTGCGTATTCTCTATGAAAAGGAGGAAGATATCACCCTTCTCTCTGAAGATAGCCGTTTACCAAAACGCATACTATAACAACACTATACTGTAGTAGGCAGTCTATAGGCAGAAAGTATCGCTACAGTGCTGGTACAATCATTCCCTGGCTGCAATGATGATGCAGAGATGCAGATGGGGAAGACCAATTAGAGCAGACTGGGCTTTTTCGGGAGGGGGCTGAAACGGAGCGTGAACACAGATATATTCAGTGACAGTGACAGTTTTTTGAACATTAAAGCATGTAAACATGTTCAAGTAGAAACCGCAATTACAAGTATTAACCTGAAAATAAGAATAATGTGGGACCTTTAAAATGAAAGCATCACCAAAGTTATTACATTGATGAATGTAGTGAATTTAATATAACACTCTTACGCTACAAAGCAGAAATACAACATTTTTGTTGTATGAAATACAGATAAAATTGTTTTACTGTAACCTGTGTCACAGAGTTATTCTCAAATAATTATAGAAAGATAAATTCAGATTAGGGATGCACTGAATCCAGATTTTTGGGGTTCGGCCGAATACCGAATCCACTGGTTAAGATTAGAATCTGAAACCGAATACCGAATCCTACTCCCATCCTCAGTCCAATAACACAGTAAACACATTAATGAAGTAAACAACATCCACAGCAGTGTATTTTTCATTTTATTTTAACTGTAAAAAAAAGAATAGGCAACATTATGCCAGGAAGACAAGTGGGAAAAACTATTTTGACTGTTTGTTGGGAGTAGGGCTAGCAAAGCTGATAATGGTTGTCTGGTTAAGTTTTTAGCTGTGACGGTCCTTCCTTTGCTGTACCTGAAGTTGCTGCATTTTGGCTGCTGTCTGTAGATTCCTTCATGCACAACTCGTATTCTTTCGGATGTTTCATACGCAAATGCTTTAACAGCGGCAATGTTGTGTGTTGTTTAGGTCCTTGCCACCACGAGACAAAATCGCCATTGCAAATTGAACATGGAGCTCGACTTGAATCGCCTTCTTTTGACTGAAAGTACTGCAAAACAACATTTTTTCTGCTCACTTGTTCCATTTTCACTTTCTCACAGCCTACTGCATTGAATGGTCCACCTATGTAAACCCCTTCCTGTAATCAACGGCGGTGTCATTACGTTGACCAGCATAGTGCGCGTAGTGCAAGCGTAGGGTTCGGTGTAAAAAAATTCTAAGGTTTGGCAGTAACCGAACCCCGTCAAAAAGCCCAATATTCGGCTGAATCTGAAGGTGAATCCTGGATTCGGTGCATCCCTGGCTCAGATAGATGACCTCATGACCTCATGACTTACCATTCTGGATGTCCTTCATATCAAGATGAATGCTGGACATCAGAATACCCACAGCCTGTGAACGCTTGTTGCTCAAGAGCTTCACCACCTAGAAGTTGATGAGACAAAGGCAAAAGAGAACAGGGATGATAATACTCTATCTATCTATCTATCTATCTATCTATCTCGCACACACACTGACTGGAAACAAAAGTCAGGAACATTGCTGCTCTTTGTCTGTTTCCTTCTGTGGGAGGAAAACTTTCCCGCAAACATTAGTGAAATTAAAATGCTCTCGAGCTTAATTATGGTGATTAACAATTTATCCTTTTCCTCCAGTTCTCCACATCCATCATCTCTCAGTCGTGCAAAGAACATGAGGCATATTTGCTAAATGAAGTATATGAAGTCGTGCGACTGATTAAATACATAAAGAATGTTTGTTTTTGTTTACATTTTATTATGGAATTGCACAATGCAAGGATATGTTTTTTTTTTAAGCGGACCTAACCTCAATAACTAGTCAGAACTATTGTATCCAAAGATCACAACTGCTCCAAAAGCTGCAATATTAATACATGTTAGACGAATAATAATAATAATAAAGTCCACTTGTCAAACAGCCAGGAGTTGAATATCAAGCCAGTGTTATTATGCATGAAAACCTGAACCACAGCTCGCCTGAGTAAGCAGAAGTGTGCTCTGGGTAGCGAAGTAGTGAAGGGACAGGACAGGAAACCTGTAGCCTGCTGTGATCCAGACAGAACGCTTCCATCTAAACCAGATCACACGGACCACAGACCTCTCAAACACACAGGAAGTTATATCAAAAGGCCACAACTGTCTCCGTTTTCCCGGGCTCAACCCCAGCTTCAGGGGACAGGCCGTTTGAGATATGGTGCCAAATGACTTCCACAGTGAGGCCGTGATATAGCTAGTGTAGGGTAGATAATAATAGATAATAAGTCATTAGTCACGTTTTATCAGCTGACCCGACTCTTCATTTTAAATTAAAGTTCAGTGGTTTATTGCAGAGCTGCCAGATATTACACTTTACACTTTTTACACAAATCTAAACTGAAAATGCCCATACAGCATATTTGTAGTTTTATTTTATAATGAAACACAGCTGGATCCATGAACCAATAGTTATTGAAATTATTTTTGTGACAAACATTTTCATAAATAGCTTTTTTGAGGAGATAATTAAAAGCACAAGCAAAAATGCCAACCATCCCCGAGTTTCAGCTTCTTAATTGTGAAGATTTGCAGCTTTTCTCCTTTTGTTATTGCAAATTGAATATTTTTGGGCTTGTTGCTCAGAAAAAAACAAGGGCCTTTATCACTGTTTTCCAACATGTTTTAAACCAAACAATAGATTAATTTAGAAAGTAATCACAAGATTAGTAAATAATAAAAAATAATCATTAGTTACAGCCCTCCAGTCATACATATCCTTCATTAACCTTTCATCCGGTATGGAAAACTTTAAGTCGTGAGGAGACCAAAGCTTAATATTAGCATTCATTTGATCAGAGGTGGAAACGCACTTTGCATCTCAAAAATCAAGCACAAGTCAAAAATACTGCTGGATTGACCCCGAGTGCCATGAAACAAAAGCTCACAATCTTAAATCTCAAACAGATGCACATCACATAATCCACCAGCATATTATATGGCTGCACTACACCTCTGTATGAAAAAAGGACAGCAGTGTATATTGTAAGACAGCTCCTCTTTTAAAACCTCTCTGCAGACAGACAGCAGGTTTAACACTAAAAACTGGGCGATGGTAGTATTTCTTCACATCTGATACTGATGTTGAGTACTGACGTCAAAGCTGTTCTCTAGTGGTAGTTCTGGAGAAGATGCTGGTCCCCTCTCATCAGCTCGGTCCTCATGAACTTGAAATATCAACGTTTGGCTCAAAATTGGGGTCAGTTTCAGCTCAGCGTTATCTTTTTATTTTTCTATTATTGACCTCAACATCTTCAGCCCCATTTTTGTGTTGGAGAACATCCGCAGCAGTATCATGCAGTGAATTCAACCCCCACCCACCTCAATTTGTCTCTTGTCCCTCGCAATTTAGCAATACAAACACAACATGACCTGCTTCATGATGTGGTAGCCAACTTCTTCAGAGCTCCATCAATCAGAACATCGCATCACATCGCAGTCTCCCTGCCCTGTGTCATCTCCTATATCTAGACACGCAGGTGTAGTGCTGCTCTGTACAGAAGTGAATTCCCTCTTTAAGTCTCTCTGGTGTTGAAGAAACCATCTGACAGCTCCTGGAGTGTCAACAAGCTTGATGATGGCTATTTCTGAAGGGTGTTTCTAAAGCAATTCTTGTACGAAAGTAAAATTTTCTTATGAAGGGCAAACTCACTTAGCTTATCTACCGTTTCCCATTGCTGTTTACTTTTGTTCTCCATTGGATCAAAGCTGCAAGGTGAGTTTTTTACCTCCTGTGCTATACATAGCGGCTTTGGTAGTTGCAATGTTACTTTCTGGTATGTGCATATTCCTCATGTATGTGCTTTATGTGTGCTGCATTTTCCTTATGCAGGACTCTTTACAGCTTGAAGATCACATAATTCTCCTGAGCATTGAGGCTGGGGATCATCAGGTCTTAGATATATATTTATTTTATATCATTAAACTTAGTAGTTGAAAGTACTATACTTTCATTCAAGTACTTCACTTAAGTGTAATTTTTACTTTATTCTTCTACTCCATTACACTTCTCAGCAAAATATTGTATTTTTTACTCCACTACATTTATTTGACAGTTATAATTGTAGATAGTTTCAGATTTGAAATGAAAAAAGCATAATAAGCTTATAAAATACAGAAAATTGTTAGAAAAAAAGGTTTTAAAGATTAAACCAGTGGATCCTTATTGTTCCCAATTACAAAAAAAGCAACAAATGTCAAAGCTGGAGGCAAAAGAAATTCCAAAAACTGTGATGAAAGGCCCCTAAAATGTTCCAAACCTGGGATTGACCATGTAGCAAGGGCAAATACAGCTTCAGAAATGTATAAACTATTTCAAGAAATTATGTAACGTGGCTTCAGAAATTACTCAGTGAGAACGACATTATCATTGTTCTTCTTCATCTTGTTTGCAAGTTAGACTTTCACTCATCTGGAGCCTATTTGTTTTATATTTTAGTGTTGAGTTTCAATTCATCACTTCCCGTACACTAAGAAGATTTCCCGCCAATGTCCATGCCAAAGGCCATCATTTCATCTCAGCAACAGCTGTCGCATGATTCTACTGGGTATCAATTAGAGGGGTGAAACGTTCGTCCCTGGTGCAACATTATCTGTGATTTAGACACATAATTTGGGCAAATAGTACATTAACATAAAAATCTTGACAAGAGCAGCTTTAAATCGTAGATAAAAATTTTGACTTTCAGATTTATGGAGTGGCATAAAGGGCATTGGGGAGGCAAACAGTCTAACCATAAAACTAAGTCATACAGAAAGCACAATGGGAGGAACCACACCATGAAATACAGCTCCCAGGCTTCCCCCCCCCCCCTCCAGTCATCACGGTCGTGATCACTCACCACACGCGAGACTTTGGCTCAGTGCCACTGGATGGTCATGGGGGGAGCCAGGGCTCACACCACATAATAACTGTCTGGCTGTAGCAGTTCCTCCTGTCACTCAAAGCAACTAAGAGAGCGACAGTGAGGAAAAAGGAAACGGGCATCAGAGCAGTGAGAGTAATGATGGGAAAAGCCCTGAAGAGAAGCAAGGGGGGAACACACACACACACACACACTACCTGCTTGGCCTTGGACTTGGACTTGCTGATTGTGTCTGAAATTGGCTTTTTTTTCTCCTTAACAGTACTTTTGGAGAACAGTTCCATAAATTCTTCAAAGTCCACATTTGGTTCCTCGATTGTCTCCCACACCAGTGAGTCAATGGACCTAAAGATAGGAGGAAAGAGTAATTATTTACAGTGCAAGTAGACAAGCTTTAATCTGCCATGTATTGTTTGAAAAAGTACAGTGACGTCCACTTTCATAGTGTAATTCATGTTGTTATTTCACCACAAAAGTCATTTCTGACATTTCTAGATTGTCTTCTGCTGTTTTAGGAGTACTTTTGTCATCTCACAATAAGAATTCACTTGCCAAATCTCTCAGCCATCAAATTAGAATTCAGCATCAAGTTCCTCACTTGCAAGTTAATCATGTACTCTATTTGCAGACGTTAATTCAGCTACAATTTTTCAAGCCTTTATTAAGGAAAAGAAAACCTGGTTTAAGTCATTTCACTGCTGACCACAATGCCTGGACTGCATCACTTTCATTTTCCACAAGGTTAGCATCTCTACTGCCATCAGAGCACGTGGCTGATCTTTATCTTAAGTGGACAAGTTTCCTCTCAAATCTCTACTGTTCAGAGAATACCTTTGTGCAAATGATCCATATCTATCTTCACTTTATATAGCATATTCTTACTTTTTAGCATTCAGCTGTATGCGTGTCCAGTACAGTGGCTTCATTGGCTTGGGGGGCTCGATCACAGCCTTGGCAGGGGCAGCTTCCTGGACCATTATGGAGGGCATGGGGCCTGGTGGTGGTGGTGGCCCAAAGCCCGGGGGTGGGGGTGGAGGAGGGGGGCCCATTCCAGGAGGAGGTGGGGGTGGAGGTCCGAAACCAGGCGGAGGTGGTGGTCCAAAACCTGGTGGTGGAGGAGGAGGGGGAGGCGGCGGCAGACAAGGTCCAAGCCCGGGTAAGGGCGGGGGAGGTGGTGGTGGAGGAGGAGCAACACCCACTGGTAAAGGAGGTGGTGGTGGAGGTAGGGGCATACCTCCAGAGACTGGAGGGGGAGGGGGTGGTGGAGGTGGGGGTGGAGGAGCTGGATGGCTGCCGGTCGGTTGCCTCTGCTGGCACGTGCAGACAAAGCTCTCTGTAGATTTGGGGATGGAGGAGGAAACAGAAGACGACATGCAGCCTGATCCTCTGTTGAAAGGTACGTCAAACTTAAACCCCTCCTCCACAGGTGAGGTCTGGACAGACACCTCCTGGCTCATCTTTCCAGATTTTACTCCTCTCATCTGTGGGGCCTTGTGGTGGGCAGCGCCCAGAGCTCCCATATTATCCCAGCTGCCCTTTGCCAAGGAGGCCTGCTGGCCCTGCAACACAGCAATCTTAATCCGCAGGTCATCAATGGTCCTCTCCAGCTGAGGGATGAGACAACTTTCATCCTCAGAGGATGACTGACCTGATTTCAACCTGTTGGATTCAATCTGTCAATCAACAAAAAACAAAAATTAAAAAAAGATTTGAACTTTGAAGCATGCAACTACATTTAGGGTTCACAAATCAAAACAGAAAATTTAAACTGAAGAAAATAAAACCACGAGTTTGTGCTTTTGCTACATGAAACCATTAAAAGCAGGTAGACAAGCCTGTATTGTACTCTAAAATCGTTAAATCTTGTACACATCATTCAGTAAATTATGTTTTATAAACAGTAAAACACCCACAACTGAAAGAGCATAGTGACAGAGTTGTGACCTAAAGAAGGGTCAAGAAAGTCCATTATGTCTAGACTCCATCAGCCCTCTGGCTCCAGACTGGTTAGAGCAGGGAAGAGGGGATACAGAGAGATTTGACCCCAGAGACAGTGAGTCTTGTTGGGCCTCACATGGAGAGGGCCTGTGTCTGTCAGTACACATTCCCCAGTTGTGGTCACATCGTTGAATCTTAAGGAGAATGTTCAGTCAGTAGGGCCTTCCTAATGTATTAACTCTTCTAAAAAACAGGGAGGTTCACTGTGATAATCTAACAAGTCTGTCAAGACAAGCCTGACCTCTGGTGGACAAAGAACAATTTACAGTTGAGGCATTTAGCTGATGCAGCTTATCCAGAGCAATTTGAGTGAGATTGAGGTTTACTTTGAAAGGTCACACAACATAAAATTGATTACTATTTTTTCATGAATCATTAATGTATAATCACCTGAAACTAAGAATCATTATCTTAGAATAAACCCTTCATGTCAACATAGGGAGCGGGTCAACTTCCACGGATGCCACTGACATGTTGCCCCGTCATGTACATATATAGTAGCCCAGAATGAACACAGGCACTAGAGAGGGACTTTCTCATATTTATGTTACCCTAAGGACACCGTAGGTTTTACTACACGGTTAGACAGGGAGGGGTGAGAGGAGGGGTATTCAGTTGGTTGCAATCTGCAACTTCACCACTAGATGCCACTAAATCATACACACTGGTCCTTAAAGGAGGAAGAAAAAGAAGAGCATCTAGTAATCTAAAGTCTCAAACTATTATAAGCATCACCCACTGGGTGTGCTATACAGTATGTGGAGCCTTTAACATAACTATGTGCTGAAAAAAATGCAGTATTTTCTTGCCGTGTTTGTGCATTTCATTTATATTTCTATCAAAAATGGTAATTTCTTAAAAGACTAAATCAAGTACGTATTAGCCTTCTGATACAAGAAAACCTTCATGGTAACACTGCATGCAATAAGTATACTGTATCAGTCAGCAAGAGTGTCTTGCAGACAGATTCATCAGATGTATTTTTAACACAATTTGATTTTGTAAAGATAACAGTTTTGAATATAATGCTCTATTTAGCATGAAACCTGTGACGATACATTCGAGCGACTCGCTTGTATGTATTCTGAATGATTCTAAATGGCAGATTCTACGCTTACGAGAATACTTTAGTATTAGTTGGTGGAAGTAATTACACATGAATGAGCACATATTTGTGAAAGAACAAAGGGTTTTTTGCTAAGAATCAACTCAAAAAATTACACAATGTAGGTTTAAAGTTAAAAAATTTAAATGGGTACAAAATTAATAGGTACACAAATGTCCACAAAAATAAAAACAGAACAAAACCAAAAAACTATATTTGCTACTATACTGTATTTGTGTAATAGGTTAGAAGCATTTGCAGGAAATGCTCTCTGATGTTGGTTGTAAAACAAAAGACTCTGGCAATAATGCTTGATTTGATTTATGGTAGAGTGTAGACCGGGCAGTCGTACTGTAAAATATTTACAGGTGACAAGAGGATTTAAACAACCTGAGACTGTAGAGCTCCTGGTGTCTTGGCTGATGATTGATGCAAAGGAGTTCTCAAACTCTGCTCCCTGCCTGTGGTTCGCACCCCATGGAGTTCCCACAGGTGAGAAGACCCTGGCAGGCCTACAGATGCCCAGGTGTACAGCTGCTCCTCCTGCACACAGTTTAGAAAAAAAAGCAAGTGCATATAGTGTAAATGAGATCAGATCCAAGGTCAGATGTTTGTGCTTAAAACTACTTGCTCCTACCAAGGAAGAGTACCCACTGTATGTTATGAACACATGATGGGATGCACCATGATTAAAGGTCAACATCCACCGGGAATATAAGTCAAGTTGTAGCTCTTTCTGCATGCTTCCAAGTGTGGAAAACATTTGAGAATAATAAGCAGCAGTAGAATCCTGGCCTTTGCATACATAGCCAATGCAGCAACCAGTCTAAAAAATGAGACAGAAAGCAAATTCTCAACCTCTAGTTTGTCTCAAAGCTTCATTTACTGAAGCTAAGGTACAAAAAAATGACACCCATATTTTACAGCACTAAGACTCTTGTAAAACAACATTCTAAAGTCAATGCCACTACAACACACACCCACAAAGATTGTGAGGCTCATTCAGAGGACCCAGTTATAAGTGTGCTCTATAGTGCAATGGTGAACATGTGTGCTAGCTGTCCCTTTAGCAAAAAGGTACAGTGGTAAAAGGTATTCCAAAAAATATTTAGAACTTTCCTTGATTTTCCTTAATTCATTTTACCAATTAATTCTCAAGAAACTGGCATGTTGAGCTTAATGCCATGCAGTGACACAGTACATGCTAATACACCGCAGTGTAAAGAAAATCATTGGTAATAAAGTATGGTAACCTGACCTACACACACAAAATAAATGTGCTATGCTACTATAATAATTGATGTAAGACGATACTCATTAGTATTTATCCACTCAGCAATGTTTTGCCAAGGGTAAAAGCGATGACACTTGATTTATACAGAGTTCTTAGATGCTCATCCTCCCCAAACCCCATTTTTAGACTGAATTAAGGTGATGGAGTATTACGGAGTATTTAATTTCAGGTGGTATGCAGGGCAAGAAACGAACAAGTCATATATTTGTTCACTCCAGCAAAGTATATGAAATTGGATACAACACCATATTTAGGTAGCAAAGTGGAGATGATAGATTGCGATGGAAAAAGAAGACGGAGGTGATGCAGTAAGTGATTTTTTTCAAGATGGAATTGAACTGTAAAAGTAAAAATAAAAAAATAAAGATATTAAAGGTGTTTATAAGTGAAAAGGCTAAAAAGAAGCAGTGCTGATTTATTTTGAAAGGGAGATTAGCTGTAAAATAGAAAGCAATAGCAATGAGAGCTGTACTCTAAAAAGCAACAGGAAAGGTTATTTTTGATCAAGCTGAATAACTCCAGGCCAAGCACCAGACTGAAGTAAGCGGAGAGTGAGGACAACAAAAAAAAGGGGGTGGGAGCGAGTGTGATCCTGTCCTATGGTGAGCTTTTTGCTGGGAAGAGCAGCCTGAGCCCAAGGCACGTGGAGTTGTTACATAACATTGTCAGCAGATGGTCTACGCAAGCACAGCTAATCCAGCCATGCGAGGAAATGCCTGAACACGCATGGGTGTCTGGGGCTGTGCTTTTGTATATATGAGTGCTCTTGTTGCAGATTTGTACATAAAAAGAAAGTGCTGCTTGTTGTCAGAGACTGCACATGCAGAATAACATGTGACTGTATTTGAGAGATTTTTATTTATGAGAACAAAACAGCTTGAGAGCATGCATGTTCTGAGGAGTGTTTAGGTATGCATACTGTACCTTTATGTGCACTTGACTATGTGCAATGGATGCATATACTGTACATCTGCGGGAGAGGTGCAAAAGAGACGCCCATATTTTCTAGTAAGCTGAACCTACCCAACGGCAGTGTTATGTGTGTAAAAATGTGTGTTTAAACAAAGCCATGGAGATAACTGGCTAACAACATAATCTTTGAGAGATCCTTGAGTTTAATAAAAAATATGTTTTTATTATTAAAGATGGCTCTGAATTAGTCATCAAATCAATTTCTGTACTTTTAGCTTTTTATCTATTTTAACTATTTAACTGTTTTATCTGGGGCCAACCACTTCCTCTGGGTGAAATTACAAAATATTCCGATGTTAGTATAGCCAGACAAAAATGTCAAAGCGGCTGTTAAAAGGCACCAGAATACAGGAAATCACATCTATTTTGTTAAAAAAATTCTGGGGGAGGTCCCCCAGACCCCTGATCCCACCTACATTTTCAAAGCTTCCCACGCCCATGCTCGTAAATGTCTGTATAATATTTCATAGCAAACCAACTAATAGTTGTTGAGGTACTGTACATACGTTGGTGACTGCAAATCACTTTGTGCTACATTCTCTGACTAAATCATCTGATAAGCACATATTAAATCATTTTTTCCTCCAGCACTCGGGACAAACACTAACAAGATGCTTCACAACGTGAGAAGTTTAATCAAAACTGGAGCTGTGGCACTACAGCTATTGCCTCTAAAAGTGTGAAATTGGGACTTTTTCTTATTAACACCGAAATATATCCCCTCGAGGTGCTGATGCAAAGCAGCTTATGTTATCATTTTTGTATAACAAGCGTGATGGCAGACAGTGAAGAGAGAGAGAGGTCTTACATTAAAGACTGCCGAGACAGTGCTGTCTTCATAGTGCTCTGCTGTGTTGTGGCAGAAGGGGTGCAGCAGACCCTGGACAAACATTTGGTGACACAGTTCCTTCCCTTCTTCTTCTGTAGACCCATTTGCACGATAAGTACACAGCCAGTCCAACAGAGCGCGACCTGAGAACAGAAAAGCAATGAACGAAACTGGCCTAAAAAGACAGAGCTCTATTTTCTATACTGAAGAAGGATGTTCTGACCAAAGAGTTAAAAAGAGATCTCTCAGTTTCTGATGTGATAATTAAGTGCAAACTCTATTCACACCATTTACATGTGGGTGGCAAGAAAGATGGTGTTAATTGTGCAGTGCAAAGAATAAAAAAAATGCCAAATGACATTCAAGATACAAATTACTAGTGCATCATATTATATGGCATCGAATATAGTTTTTAAACTATTATTTTGTTACATTTCATTTCAGTCGAGGATGAACTTGATGTTACTAAATCGTGGGTTTTGGGTATCAGAAAGAAAACATTACTTAACCCTGTAGTGTGGTTATAGGGGTTCATTAATTCTACAATTCTATATAATTCATTAAAAAAAACACAGTAGATTATCTTTATATTGGTAATCAGTCAAAGAATAGCCTTTTTTAGTCATGCAAGAAAGAAAGCAAGAAAGAAAAGTGAGTTTGATCTGTGAAACACTTGAGACTAGGTCTCCATCCTAGTAAAGGAAGAATTCTGTTTCTTGATGGTGGCAGGAGTAATCATTATTGGGTTGGAAAAAATATTGACTACGGTATGTGACATCAACAGAGGATGTGGAGCCGAGAGGAAAAACACTCCATTACTTCAGAGTCCAACCGTGACAAACTGTGCGGTCAGTTGTTATGTTGTTAGACTAGCTTGACATTTCTTTAAACCATGTGATTCAGTAGGCAGCACCAAATGAACTAACACAGTCATATGACTCTTGGTCCTGTCGACATTGATTCTGGGAATTTTGGAGTTGTGTTTGACAAACACTAATGAAGGCTTACGCTAAAAATGTACCGTTTCATGACCAATCTTCAAGACACAGACCAACCAATTAACCAAGCCTCATACTTCATTAAAATCCAGAGTCAAATCAGTTCAGGTTCAAACATTTAAATCAAGAATTTGTGTTAATATCATGTGTTGTCAGTTGTTTTTAATTCAGCTTTTCTCCCTCTTTCCTCTTTGTCTTCCCACTGCATCCTAAGGGCCCGATGTGACCTGGAAAACGTGATGTCACATGCAGTGCTGAATTAGTGAGTGACTGACATAAGTCATGAGTCTTTGTGAATAAAAACAGGACAGCATATGTCCTATAATTATGAAATGCCAGATAGGCTAAATGTTAATGTTCGACTTAATGGAGCTCCATTGTTTGACTAGAATAAATTCACCTGACGAAATGAGAACGGATTTCATATTATGACTCATTTTTGTCATGCAGATAAACTGTCACTTGGGTTTAGCATCCACAAGTGTGCACTGTGTGTGTGTGTGTGTGTGTGTGTGTGTGTGTGTGTGTGTGTGTGTGTGTGTGTGTGTGTGTGTGTGTGTGTGTGTGTGTGTGTGTGTGTGTGTGTGTGTGTGTGTGTGTGTGTGTGTGTGTGTGTGTGTGTGTGTGTGTGTGTGTGTGTGTGTGTAAGCCAGTCGAATCAGAGGATGGTATTGCCCTGGGTGGGTGGCAGTGTTGTCATTCGGTCCTCTGATTTATGAGCACAGTGGAGAGCAGCTGAGCTCTTGAAATGCACCACAACAAAAAGGAGGACAGGGTAGCATTGTTTAAGTAGAAGGAGGCCTTTGTTCTAAAGACACTTCTCAATAAAGAACCCCCACTGTTTCACTATGATTTTCATGAGCTATTGTACTTTTAAAATCATAGCTTTTTTCCCCCACTGTGATCATTTGTATAATAAAATAATTTGAAAGTCAATTATTAGAATTTAAATCACTAGGCAATTACAATAATCATTTCACAATACCATTGCATAATAACATGATCTCAAATACTGTATAGACAGGGATGGGAGCCAAACAAATATAAGTGAATCCAGCCCATTGTGGATTCCCAGCAACAAAAAGAATAAATAAAGTTTCTATAAGATTTTAATGGTTTGTTTTCCCCTGTTACTTGGTCAGTAAAAAGGTTGCTTCTGTGAGAGAAGAGGAGTCAATAAAATACAATATACAACAAATGCTTGTCTGGTGATATTCTGTATTTTCCTGGTCAGATCCAATGAAAAGACCAAAACCAACAAAGTATTGATACTAGCAACTATTGCTTGTATTAACTAAAGCCGGATGTAGGTTATTCATCTGTGCCATTCCTCCGATGTCAAAAAAAATTCTATTTCCCCCACATACTGTATGCAATCTGCAGCTGAAAGTAGTCTGCAACAAATGCACAATTTACTCCTGAGCAACACTTGCACAGTGCCCAGCTGTTTTGGGAAACTACTTAGAGACTACTACTACTACTACTACTACTACTACAAAATGAGACTACATACGTTTTTTGGGAAAGATGTAGGAACAAATTAGTGCACAGACAGAAAGTGGGAACGTATCATGAGAAGGACTGACATTTTGCTTGTTTTGGTATATTTTATATAGGGAAATTATACAATATTGCCATCTAAATTTATGCAAACACTTTTGTATAATATGGGCTTTAGGTAATAGTATATAGATGCAGGTTGTGTGATATTGTAGGGCTATGAAGTAAATCTGCCAGATGTCAGGAATACTATTCAATTAATCCTCTGCCTCTTCATTTATCACTTCCTCTGAGACAGCCCTGCTTGTTCCTATCCATTCATATTTTCCAACATCTCTATAGCATCCAATTGGTTCAAAATGTAACGGGCAACTCTCTCCTGGTCACACCATCAAATCAATAAGCTCCAAAATACCCATATCACATGTTATCAGTGTTCTTCATTAATCACTTTAGCCACATCTGTAGTTCATAAAGTTGACAGCAACATCTTACCACTATTACTGTCATCACAATGCTACCCAGAATCAGTGCAATGCTGGCCAAGATGTGGGGTTATGTTGCTAATTGCTAAATTGTAATTTCCCCATTGGGGATCAATAAAGAGAAGGAATTATAATTATGAATTATAATAGATTACAGAGCTATTTTCCTGAGATTCCTATATTTCCTGATATTTTTGTACCAGCAGTTCAGTTACCTGTGTTATATGTGACTCACCAGAGAATACATCCAGGTATGGTAGTGTGTTGGTGGAGGTCTGTCGTCCATAATGTGCTCTCCTGGAGCCCAGCGTCCAGTACGTCCCGCCTGTCCAACTCTTCTCTGGTGTCTTCTGCTCTGGAAATTTGCCACTGCCTGCCTGCCTTCCTCTTAGCCTATCCAGCTCAATGAACCAGTCTGCAGACTCACTGAGGGGTCCAGCAATTGAGCAAGACCTCTGCTTGTGCCTCTTAAACCCCTGGGCCCTGTTAGATTCTACTGAAGGAATGGTGGCATCCGTTTTCCTGGGCACATTGGGGCTGGTGATGGGGGAGCCAATTGGAGATGTGAGCTGCCTGGTGGTGGTCTTAACATAGGACGGGTGGACTGGAGGATAGAGTTTTACAGTTGAGGGGGAGGTGGTGGAGGTCGTGCGTTTAGGCTGAGAAACGGGGGGGCTGTCTGTTGTTAGCTGACTAATACACAAACTAGTCTTCCTCCTTTTCAGGGACAGGAAGTCTCCTCTCCCAGTTTCCTCTTCCATCTCCCTCTCCATAGACAGGTCCATGCTGCTCGCACTCTTCTGAGACCCCATCGGTCCCGCCCATGCCATTACGGGGTCCAAGTGGACACATTTGCTCTGTGCATCCTGATTACCTTGAGTCTGCTGTGGGTGCGGAAATGGGCTCTCCAGGTCATCCTGGGGCTCCTCAGCACTCTCATACGAAGTGCTGGTGGCTGTAGTGTCAGGGAAGCTATATGTGCTGTTACTCTTTGGGAGAAGGCTGCCACTGCTTCTCTCTGTGTCCGGGCCTGAAGATGTTGGACCACTTTCAGAAGAATTTCTTGATATGGGTATGTCACTTTCGTTCTCTAAATTCCTATACTCTTCCCTTAATTCCTTTGCTACACATTCACTACCAACAGGGGGAGAGAAAATGTCCTCATCCAGATTAAAAAGATGGTGAGACATTACCTTTTCTTTGTTCCCCTCAGATGTTGACCCTTCAGATAAGTAGCCAGTCATAATTTCCAGCCTGTCACCGGCCACACACTGGTCTCTTATAGCCTGCTGGATGTCAGAGAGCAGGTCTTCACTTTCAGCTGCTGCTGAGTGAAAACTGTAGAGGTCAGCATCTGACCCAGAGCTTGTTTTTCGGCCAATCTCATCCATCACAGATGGGAGACTGTCTGCGGTTAAATGGATTAAATCCCCCTCGACATCTGATAGCATGCCCATCTCATCAGCTAACAGGCTTGCCTCCGCACCAGGCTTGAGCCCTTCTTTGCTCAATTTTGCTGACCTCCCAGCTTCCAACAAGTCATCCTTAGACAACCCTTTGGCCTTTGATAAACTCTTCCTGATCTTCATGCCGGAAAACACAGAACCCTTCAACTCTGATTTTGATTTCTTCTTCCCACTATGTTCTCCTCCTCCTTTACTTATCTTATTGTGGGACTTTTTAGATTTTTTGTCCACTTCCCTCTCGTCAGCATCATCATCACAGGAGACATCCCCTGCTGCTCCACCACTTCCTCCTCCTTTCTTCTGCTTCGTTTCCTGGTTCCCCATGTTCTTAAGCAGGCGGACACCCTTGGCTAACAGGCCATACTGCTGGGGTCGAGGCTGGGCATGCTGGGTTTCCTCCTGGGCTGCTACTGATGCTGGTCCTCTGTTGGTCAGAGCCCTATAAGAGCTGTCTAATCCCTGCTGTCTGCACACCACAGTTGAAGGCAGCGGTGAGAATGATGCTGCCTCCCCCAGTGCCGCTGATGCTGAAAGGAGGAGGAAACTGGCACTGACAGCCACGGGCTCGCTGCCACTCACTCCTCGCTCTTCCCTCCTACCCTGCACAGCTCCACTCACTCCCTGATCCTTCCTCTCTTTTTGCCCCTCCTTTCTATCCCCATCTGCTCCTGCACGCTCGGCTGTCTTGCATAACGGGCTGCTGTTGGAGCGAGCAAGTCGCTGATGCTCCGGAGTGCGCTGCCCTTGATGTTGCTGTTGATGCTCTAAAATGCATTGTTGTTGCTGGTGTTGTTGATTGAGGACAGAGTGCTGTTGTTTACGGAGGAGGTTGGTAACACTGCTCTTCCTCCTGCCTTTGAAAGTGGTGGTGAAGAAACTCTCTTTCAGAAAGGGCACCTGGGTCTCCACAGTCTTAATAGTCTGCATCCTGACCACTTTGGCTTCATCCAGAGGGCGGACGATCTAGGCAGACTGAAGTAAAGGGAAAAGAACAAGTTCACATCATATTGATTAATTTTATAGTTAAGCTCAGCTTCACAATAATAGATTAGTGTATCAGGGAGTCATGAGGTAAAAGTTGACTTCAAGCTGACATAAGAAGTCTTCTGTCTCTTGTTCCACATGCAATGTATACAGTCTTTGTATACAGTAATAATAAACAGTTTTCTCTTGTTTTGATTGTTCCTTGAAATTCTCCCATTGGGTGTTTTTGCACTTTGAAAATCTAGATTGAGATTCACGTGGCTCTACTGGCGACAGCGAGAGAAACAAAGTGAAATTACCAGTATTAATTACAAGCAGGCTTTTATAAAAATGTAGAGTTGAAATGATTAATGAATAAGTCAATGTACAGAAAAGTAATCAGATATTTTAAAGCAAAAACACCAAAACTGTAGTGGTTTCAGCTTTCTCAAATGTGAATTGCTGATTTTCTTCATCTTCCATTATAATACATGGACTATCTTTAAGTTTTCATCAGACAGCTGATGGGCTCTGGGAAATTTTAATGGACATTTTTCACTACTTTCTAACATTTTAGCGATTAAAACAATAATCGATTAATTGAGAAAATGATTCATAACTAAAATAATCCTTAGTTTCAGTCCTATTATATAGAAAATATTTAAAATCAGATTGAACTAAATCAGTGATTTCAAAATGGAAAACTTTGTTTCACAAATTGTTTAAACTGCCATTTACTGAAAATCTTCACAGGCAATTCATATTGTGGCTACAGTTAAAGCATACCTGCAAACTCAGACGGGCTGATAAAGGTGACACATTTTCTTCAGGTAAAAAAATAAACTAAAAAATATTTATTAACACCACTGAACATAAAACCTGGCCTGTACTATGAATCAAGATCAACATAAGGATAAACTGTGTCACGACAGTGGTTATAACAACTAGTTCAGTCAACCCAGGGTTTCCCAATCCGGTGACGCGCGCGTTCACATGAAAGAGACGGTGTTTGCACAGCATGACCAATCGCAAACATCTACCAGAGCCGCATATTATACATAAGAAGAGCAATCTATAATTCTACATAAATATGAAGAACACAGACACAGTTTTACAGGCAACACGCTGAAAGTAAAGCTGGCAAAAAAAAGCCGACGCTGTTATGCGTAAATCACAACGCTTATCAATATCACTTCCCCATCAGTCAGACACAAGATCTGACCATAATTACACTTTTGCTTTCCATAAACTGTCGTTGCTTTAGCCTATTATATTACCAGTTGCAACCCTGGCAGTGGTAATTACCACTTTTTTTTATATTTTTTATTTGCTCTCACGATCGCTTAAGCAAATAAAAAATATAAAAAAATAATTCAAACCGATGGGTCTTGTTTCATTACGTGTTCGTTTTCATTTCGCTTATATCTTACGAGAAGATATAGGCTACATTAAAAATCAGATAACAATATGCAGTGGAGGAGATAGCCTTGCCAAAATCCTTCACATTGAACTAACACAGTACATTGTAGGCTAACACAATTCGCTGATCTTACGTTAACTGACAAGCTTGCTTTCCATGATAACGTTAACATTTTAAACATGTTAACAACAACAACAACAACAACAACGTTAGTGAAAACCTGAAGATGAAAAGCTAAAGGAAAGCTGCAGCCAGGGGTTTTTCAAAGAAGACGCTGCCGTTATCTTGATTGTGATTGGCCAAATGACTCGTGTGACGTATCACCAAAGGTGTTCTATTGTGAAGAAGACCGCAGTAGGTTTTTGAAACTCCCGTTTATGGGAAATTATACCCCACCCCAAAATAAAAACTCTTCGGATCTACACGATTCACGTGGATGACATTTTCTTATTCAAAACGGCGATTTTCGCCAAAAAGCGACTAGTTTGCAGGTATGTTAAAGACACAGTACAGCTTTATTATTATTGCAAAACATTTCACATCTTTTAGAGACAATAGTGGGCATGGGCATTTACTTAAAGGTCCAATATGTAATACTGACAGCTAGCGTTTAAAATAGTTACTGCAGTCGAAATTCAAAATACTGGAGCGCATCTCCCCAGGCCCCTCCTCCCCAGACTCGAAGTTCACGGAGGTTGCCAGGTTGAGAACACAGCATCAATGTTGCTAGACGCTAGTCTCACATAGCCCCATTACTCCACAGCAGTAGCTAACATCATATGCTGGCTATGTGGACAGTCATAAAAGCCTGTGCTCACGTAGAGCTCTGTAACAGACTAACAACCATGCTATGTCAGCTTAAAATTACTCACCGTTTGTTGGTTTTGGCCGCTGAACAGGCTACATGTTGTAAACAGCTGTGTCCCGCTTGCCTGGTCCTCCGGTAATGTTAGTTAGTTATTGCATGTTAGCATGGCGGCGTTAGCCAGGACCAGTTGGGATCACTTCACTGGCTGTGTCTCAATTGTTTTGCGAGTAACTAACTTGAGTACTCTATATAATATACTCTTTATAATTCAATATGAGTACATGAATGTTGAATTGAGATCAAGTAGTAGCTGTGATAAAGTAGCCTGAAGCTAATGCTTACCTGTTCAGGAGGAAATTAACCAACTCAGCATCATTTTGGGCTGTAAGCTGTCTACATCTTTCAAATACAATACATCTCCAATATTTACCGGCGGTTTGTTTAGTCTCTGGTCATGCAACTGTTAGAAACATGCCAAGGTTTAGAGAATCTATCTCCGTTGATCCTGTTGTTTGTTTGCTGCTTCCATGGCTGTACTACAGCTGTAGTGCGCTGGGTTTGGGTTTTTACAGGTATATCTAGCAAGTTGATTCCAACACACAGGTCAAAACAAAAACAGACATTCCGTCACGGAACAGAAATTTCAAAGGAGAAAATACTGGCTTTAGCATTGTTGTCAGAAAACAGTATTTCACCTTTGTATGTTACCTTAATATCTGATGACATATTGTGGTCATTTTTGGATTTAATGTACAGTAAATATATTACATATTGCACCTTTAACTGCGTATGTGTATGGGCCTGAATCAAGGCATACCTTAGGACTGTAATGCCTATAGGTGTGGACAGACTAAGCTGAGCAATTTACAACCCCAAATCAGAAAAAATTGGGACAGTATGGACACAAATCAAAAAAGAAAGTAGTGATTTCTAAATGCACTTTGACTTGTATTTCATTGCAGACAATACAACAGCACATTATTTAATGTGTTCCTCATGATTTTTATTGTTTTATTTTTTTCAAAAAAAACAAAATTCCTATTTTGGTTCTTGCAACACATTTCAAAAAAAGTTGGAACAGTAAAGCATTTACCACTTTGTAATGTTGTCATTCCTTTTCACAACACTTAAAAGACGTTTAGGGACTGAAGACACCAAGTGATGAAGTGTTTCAGGTGTAATTTTGTTCCATTCTTGCTGCAAACAAGTCTTAAGGTGGGCAACAGTACGGGGTCTTCGTTGTCGCATTTTGCGCTTCAAAATGCACCACACATTCTCTATTGGAGACAGGTCAGGACTGCAGGCAGGCCAGTCAAGTACCTGTATCCTCTTCCTCCGCAGCCAGGACTTTGTAAAGTGTGCAGAATGTGGTTTTGCATTATCTTGTTGAAATATGCATGGACATCCCTGGAAAAGATGTCTTCTTGAAGGCAGCATATTGTGCTCCAAAATCTCTATGTACTTTTCAGCATTAATGGTGCCATCACAGAAGTGCAAGTTACTTTTGCCAAGGGCACTGACACAACCCCATACCATGACAGACCCTGGCTTTTGGACTTGTTGCTGGTAACAGTCTGGATGATCCTTTTCTTTTTTGGTCCGGAGCACACGGCGTCCATTTCTCCCAAAAAATACCTGAAATACTGATTCATCTGACCACAGTACACATTTCCACTGTGTGATGGTCCATCCCAGATGCCTCCAAGCCCAGAGAAGTCGACGGCGCTTCTGGACACTGTTAACATAGGGCTTCCTTTTGGCACAGTACAGTTTTAGCTGGCATTTGTGGCTGTAACTACGTATTGTGGTACTTGACAAAGGTTTGCCAAAGTAGTCCTGAGCCCATGTGGTGATATCACTTATAGATGTATGACGATTCTTGATGCAGTGCCGCCTGAGAGATCGGAGATCACAGATGTTCAGCTTAGGCTTGCGCCCTTGTCCTTTACGCACTGAAATTCCTCCTCATTCCTCCTCATTCCTTGAATCTTTTAATTATGTTATGCACTGTTGAAGGTGAAATAAGCAAATGTCTTCCTATCTTTCTTTGAGGAACATTGTTTTTAAACATTTCAATAATTTTCTCACGTATTTGTTGGCAAACTGGCAATCTTCGGCCCATCTTTGCTCCTAAAGGACTAGACCTTTCTTGGATGCTGCTTTTGTACCAAATCATAATTACAATCACCTGTTGACATCACCTGTTTCAAATCACATCATTATTTAACCAATTTATCTGATTACTAGCCCTTAATTGCTCCTGTCCTTTTTTGGAATGTGTTGCAGGTCTGAATGACAGGAAAGGATGTATATTTACAAATGAAATTAAGTTGACCAGACAAAACATGAAATATTTTGTGTTCACATTGTCTGCAATGAAATACAAGTCAAAGTACATTTAGAAATCACTACTTTCTTTTTTATATTTGTGTTTTCCATACTGTCCCAACTTTTTTCTGATTTGGAGTTGTACACTAATTATAAAAATGGCCTTTCTTACTTAAATAATCTTAAGTAAGTGGTTTAAAGTAAGTATGCAAATTAAGTGTATAAAAACCAATCACACACAAACAAATACATAAATAAGTAAATGACATTCTCAAAATGAGGCTAATTAAAAGAAAAAAAATATTTACCAGAAATTACTAACTCACATATTAGGCTAAGGTTTGGCCGAACACTGGAGTAACTGATAAAAGTTTCTTCTTGAGAACTTCAGGATATCTTCGTAAAAAAAACACATTTTGTAATTACTTTTACATTAGCAAAAAGTTGCAGTCAAATGTACCAGTATACAAAATGATGAAAAAACTGTAAGCCTCTTAGTTAGATATTAAAAACACTTATATGATAATGAAAGTGTACTTGCCTGACTGAAGGATTTTCCTTAGTGGCTCAGCACTGACTGAGGAAAACAACACAAATGGTTGTTTGTCTTTGCCTATGAGCCGCTCCTCAGCCATGGGTCACATGAAGTGGGTATTTTTCTTATCACATGTCTGGTCTCCTTGGCCATTTTCCATTAGCACTGTCTGAACCTCCCCTCACTAACTTCATCAGTCCTCATCATGGGAACATACAGAACTGTGCAACAGTCAAAAAACACTCTTGTAATCATTAAGTTTCTGGTTAAAACTAGACACCCAGTGCTAATGTTGTGGTAGTGTCAGACAGTGATGCTAGAATCTTATTTCACAGAAGATATGTGTGGCCAAATATAAATTCAAAAAAAATAAAAAAAAAAATAAAAAGATATTATGTGTGGCCTCCGCCACCACCTCCACACATAATATCAAGTTGGTATTTTCTTTTTGGTATATTTTTTGGGCCCTGGTCCCACTTTTAAGTCAATCCCTCCAATCAAGAAATTAGTTTCAGCTGTGTCCTCCCACCATAAGCTGTTACCAGACATGTCAGTGAGCCTGGTTGCTGAAGTTAAACATCTACAGGTTTCGGAAGAGAGTGGCTATAAGATAATTCAATTACAATGAGACCATTAAAGTCATAGAGGGGAAAAACAAACTAGGAGGTTATAGCAAAATTGCATGTCACTGTGAAAGCAGGTAAGCAATTGAAACTATCACCTTCACAAAGACAGTGTTTTTGATTTTAATATTTTACAACAACAAAAAGTAAAAATCTATTCTTCATTATATCATGTAATACTTTTCAGACAATGTTTCAGAGGTAGGAAATTAATTATATAGCTGTATAATGACCCAGCGTCCTGCTAAGATAATAAGGTCATCAAACCACCTTAAAGGTAAAATAAATCAAAACATAAATGAAAATTCATAATCCTGTCTTGGGGAACAAAAATCAGATAATTTCTGTCAAAACGGTTTTTTTGTTTATTGACTTAAAATATGAGTATGATAGGCCTATGTGAAATGTAACAAACATCTTTGTGTTCACCACTTTGGTAGTTTACATTCCCAATATTTAAGTACAAAACTCTCATAGTTTGATGAAGAATGTATCATGACACTAGAGCACATTGTGTTGAAAGCAGATCAAATACCCACTGATGACAAGCATGGGATATTTTTTAACATCACTTTTGCATACAGCACATAAGTCATTTCATTGCATCCCACATAATCCAATCTACTCATTCTTCAGTATGCCAGTTGTCATAAAACAGTGTATCCTTTGCCTTTAATACCTTTTGCACAATATTCAAGATTTGGGTGTGGCAAAAATGTAAAAACCATCTACTTAGGATAAGAATCAAATAATGTGCAATAGAAATAAAGATTAAAATAATGTTGATGATGTGCCGTTTGGCCACTTTCTGTATAGCAATACCTGCTGACCAAGACAGCTATCAATTCTATTTACAAATCAATAGCTGTAAGTCTTAAATAAAGAAACACTTTACCAATAAATCATATAGAAAAAAAAAGGTTATGACAGAAAGTTAAATATTGTAACTTCAATGATTGTGGCCATTTTTTTAAATGCATATATATATATATTTCTAGAAATCTAAAGGAAATGTAATAACTATAAGCCAATTCCTATAACCAAACAGGCTTAAAGTATGAATAATTGTTGCCCAAATATGTGCACACATATTGGCAGAATTGGATTGATACTGGACTGTACAAGTTGACATAAATACAGCCTAGACAACAGGTCTTCCTCAAGCCACTAGAGGCTGCCATTGCTCTACTACATCAAAGATGGGTGGCCTTTTACAAAGAGTTCCTTAGATGTATAATTTTGTAGAAATCTAATAGATAGTGTAAAATCAAAACACACATCTTTATAAATGAACATCTTTGTGTGTACAATCAATTATTGAGTATCAAGTCAGAAATATCCAAATGTACACAACCAGAATATCATTAATGTATAATCATTACACTTGACAGAGAACTGCAAGTACATAAAACACAACCAATGTACTTATTGTCTCCACCATAAAAAAACACAACAATCACATTGAACACAACAGCAGTTCACTGACTGTGGTGCCACACAAAATATTCACAACTCAATTCATCAGAATAATCATTTTCAGACTGGCTCAAAATCTCAGGAATATCTAAAAAACAAAAAATGAATATCACAAAAATAACAGATCTCTGTTGACTGAAAGTAAGCACACAATTCAAGAACTTTTATATTCCATCAGACATATCCATGTAGAAAGGCAATATACAGAAGTTCTGATAAAAACACATGCCAGTCAAGACGATGGCAGGTCAAATCAGTATAATGAAGAAGTCTGTGAACACAAAATAATTTTTGTCTTGGCTATCAGACATTTTACAAATACATAGTTTCGTTTGAAATGCAAAACTACTCTGCATTTAACAGATCTAGTTACCCACAATGACAAATAATAAGAAATGTGAATCCCCAACCCTATGACAAAGATATCTTCCCCCCGTGTCAATTGCACTTCAAAAATTCTCCTGCAATGCATTTTAAAGCCCTTTTCTATTGTTTTCCACTCAGTTCATTTTCTTTAAGCTGCACGAGCGTGACATGATAAAGAGTTATTTAAGGACAGAGGGAAAGTTTTCATCTCTGAACCTCACCTTACACAGCACTTTACGCAGCTGTAGCTTTTCTAAATGGATGCACCGACACAAACACATATCTAAAGACCACCACATAGGGATACTGTGCTTGACATACCAGCAGAGAAACGCATTAAGGATCCCTAAGCAAATAAACTCCACAGAAACAACTACATGGATGCTTCTGTCTTTTCCTTGTCCTATATTAAATCTTTTGATTCCATGTTATCAAACATCTGACATTCCTTTTACGTGGACTCCCTAGGAATCCTCCTGTGGAATACCACTGACTGCCTCTGCTGAAACTGCTGCTTCCTCCTTTTTTTCTGGTCCCAGCGGCACATCAGTATCATTTTAAAGGTTGTACGGAAAGTCTTGTTACATAGGGCGTAGCACATGGGGTTGACTGTGCTGTTGACGTAACACAGCCAGTACCCTACTGCCCACAGGGTCTCCGGGATGCAACCTTTACAGAAGGCATTGATCAGCACCATGATGTTGTAAGGTGTCCATGTGATGATGAATGCAAAGAGAATGGCACTGAGAGTTTGAGCTGCCTTCTTCTCCTTTACTAAGGACATGCGCTTCCTCTTGGTGATCTGACTCCGAGCTTGGGTTGCAAAACGTTTTGCCAGAGCTGCCTCTTTGAAAGACATTGGGACAGAGGGGGATTTGGTAGTGGTGCTGGTGGTAGAACTGTCAGTGGCAGTGGTGGTAGTTGTTAGGGAACCATCTGAGACTTGGTTAGAAGTACCCTGTAGGGTATGCATTGATTGAATCTTGCGTGAGCAGAAGCGCTGGTGGTAGCTATTTTCTGAACTGTTTCCTCTATCGGGAGTAGTGGCGGTAGTGGTGTTGGTGGTGACTGTTGACAGGCTGTCTTGGTTAAACTCTGCTCCCCTGAGGGGATCCTCCTCTGACGCTGCATCCAGATCCTCACATGAGGTGAGTTGGGAGTTGACAGCAGCTTTTATACCAGGCAGGCTGAGAACAATGGAGAAAATAGCATGACTCTGGGAAATCATCTCTTTCCCCCCACAATCCTCTTCCTCTGAAGACCCAGAATGGTCCAACGAGACTGCAGCATCATTGTTGTTCCAGCTGTCACTGCTGCTTTGGTCTGGATCACCTTCCCCATGCCGGGTACTACCAGGCCTCCAAGAACGAACCCCAGGCCAGCAGTGCAAGCGGCCAACCAGCTCCCGACATGTGCTTTTTCTTCGGGACAAGCTGGTCAGCTCATAGCTGCTGCAACTTCTAGAACTTCCTGTCTGATGGACAAAACGGGCTCTCTCGCCCCCACCATTCCCACGTCTTCCTCCTATCCCACCACGACTCCCTGAACCCTGCAACCCAGCTAACTCCTTTGAACGATTCTGGGTCTCCTGGTAAATGCGCCAGTAGAGAACACTCATTATTGTCACAGGCAGGTAGAAAGCCGCTATAGCTGTGCAGAAGGTTATAGTAGGCTCTGTGAGGAACTGAATGTAGCATTTATCTGAGGGTACTGTCCTTTGACCCTCAAAAAACTGCCATAGTAGGATGGCTGGAGCCCACAGAACAAGAGAAACAAACCAGGCTAGGCCGATCATGATCCCAGCTCGCTTTGTGGTCCGTTTGGCCCTGTAGGTCAAAGGCCTGGTGATTGAAAAGTAGCGGTCAAAGCTGATGACCAGTAGGTTCATAACTGATGCATTGCTGGCAACATAGTCTATAGCCAGCCACATGTCACAGGCCCAGTTGCCCATGGCCCAGTAGCCCATCACAAGATAAGCGGTGTAGAGGTTCATGGAGATGACCCCTATGATGAGGTCAGCCACAGCCAAGCTCAGTAGGAAGTAGTTATTGACCGTCTTTAGCTGGCGGTTAACCTTGAAGGATACCACCACCAGGATGTTGCCAATGACGGTGACCAATGACAGCATGCCTGTCAGCAAGACAATGAGGACAACCTGCCATAAAGTATGGCCACCCAAGGGATCATGGAGCACAGTTACGTTTTCATTTTGGGATTCTGAGGTGCAGTTTAAGAGATTGCTGATGGAAGAGGAATTATCACCTGGGGTATTCACATGAAAACCCAACAAGGGGGCTAATCCACTACCTCCTTGGTGGAGAGCATTGGATTGTGGATAAGCTCCAGCTGATGGTAGTGAGGTGTTTGCAGTCAGGAAGAGACCAGGGTCTGTGATGTTGGAGCTCATTGTTATGTCCTGGCATATTCTACAGAAAGAGACAGAAAGACAAAAAAGGGAAGAAGGAAGGGACAGAGAGAGAGGGAGGGTAGAGGGTCTTGGCACAAAGGGAGAAGTAGAAAGGGGAGGAAAGGATAGAGTGACAGAGAGAATGAAATGGATTAAGGACAAATAAGCCGTTGACATTCCAATTTATATCCAGTAGGTGAGGCTAGAAACCTACTCTATCAAGCTGGATGTGTGTAAAGGCAAAGATGTTTGGGTCGGATGTGTCCACCCTGTTAAACAATCGCACATAACGTAATTTCTAGACGATCTGTATGCACAGTAAATGCATTGCAAGCTATATATCAAATTACAACTTGACATCTGAATCAACAAGGCTAGACAGCCAACACTTTCAGTGAGAGAGAATGGCTGCAATCAACACCAGTAAATACATTAATATGGAGTCATTTTCAATTAACTATGACTTATTGTACAAAGTACAGCAAACAACCCTGTGCTTTCTCCTTGTGTTCTTTGGTTTATTTTACACCTGACACTAACCTGAGCCAGACTGTGAAGGGAACAAACAACGATCTGCCCCCCCCCCCCCCCCCCCCTCAAAACCCATTCACGCAAATATACTGACAAATACATGTGCTGACAATACATGTAAGCCAGACCATAGCAGTTCCATAAAACCACAATAGCACACAATATTTCAAACCACAGGCAAAGGTATTTAGAGCGGAGTGCTGCACGTTTGCCTTGACAGAATCTCAGACCTCCCACAGAACTGTTAAATAACCCCAGTAGCCAACAGCGACTTACAGCCGTTTGTGACATTGAGCTCATGCTACTTCTATTATCAGAAGGCTCCCTGCTATCCAGTCTGTGGACAACCATAACTGCATTTAAGCACATACACTGAGAGTATACTCTCACATTTCCCACATTTCACTAATATACTGTTTATATTTTGATATTTGATTGATTCCCTGCACTATTCTTTGTTCAGTGTTTTTTCGTTTGTGTACATCTATCTATCTATCTATCTATCTATCTATCTATCTATCTATCTATCTATCTATCTATCTATCTATCTATCTATCTATCTATCTTACATGAGCATGAACTGTCACATACTAGCATTGTGTACATCATATGCACACAGAGAAATACAGTGCATGCATGCGCACACATACAAACCCCAATTCCAATGAAGTTGGGACCTAAATAAAAACAGAATACAATGATTTGTAAATCCTTTTTTTAACCTATATTCAATTGAATACACTACAGACAAGATATTTAATGTTCAAACCTATAAACTTTATTCTTTATTCAGTGAGCCGTACAATGTTATATACATTGATCAAAGGAAGCTTTGAGGTAAAGAATTTTGCATCACGGATTTTTAGTAATTGAATAATTTGAGTTACTCGAGGAATCGTTTCAGTCTACATCCAAGCAACGTCTTTTTCAGGGACGTCCCTGCTAATTTCAGCAAGACAATGCTAAGGCACATTCTGCACGTGTTTTTTTTTTCTGTAGAAAAATCGTGTGGGTACTAGACTGGCCTGCCTGCGGTCCAGACCTGTCCCTCTTTGAAAATGCATGGCGCATTATGAAGCGCAAAATAGGACGACGGAGACCCCAGTATGTTGAGCAACTGAAGTTGTGCATCCAACAAGAATGGGGAAAAAATTCCACCTACAAAGCTTCAACAATTAGTGTCCTCAGTTCCCAAATGCTTATTGAGTGCTGTTAAAAGGAAAGGTAAATGTAATTTATTTAGATAGCGCTTTTTCCAGTCTTAACAACTACTCAAAGCACTTTACATAGTACAGGAACCATTCACACACACATTCACACGCTGAGGCCGCGTCTGCCATACAAGGAGCCACTAGCTCATCAGCAACTAGGGGTTCAGTGTCTTGCCCAAGGACACTTCGACATGGGACTGCTGGGGATCGAACCACCAACCTTCCGATTGGCAGGCAAACACTCTACCACTGAGCCACATCCGTGGTACACATGCCTCTTTCCCAACTTTTTTGAACGTGTTGCAAGCATAAAATTCAAAATGAGTGAATATTTATTGATCAGTTTGAACATTTAATGTCTTGTCTTTGTAGTGTAGTGAATTGAATATAGGTTGAAACGGATTTGCAAATCATTGTGTTTTTATTTATGTTTTACACAATGTCCCAACTTCATTGGAATTGGGGTTTGTACATGAAAAAAAAACATTAAACCTAGAATGGGATCAAAGTATGAGAAAAACAAAACCAGATGTAGATGAATTCAACCTTCCTTAAATTAAAAATAAACACAGGACGGAAAAATGAAATTAGAAAACCAAAAATGACATTAAAAAAAGGAGATTTAGACAAATAACAGCACTGTGAAGTGCTTAGTGTTATGTCTGGAGAATAGAGGCATAAGAGGCTTGCAGAACAAGGGAGGAAAGACTGGATCCTATGGGAAAAGGGCAAATGTCAGACTCGCTGTACATGCATCTACCTCTTTAAGAATCACATTATAATTCATTGTAGTTGGATTTGGTGGTTTCAATATACCCTCAGATGCGAGGCTTTAAGTGTACAGAACACTGACAAATACAGTGACAAAATAATGTCAGTATACTGATTGGACAAAATGAGTTACAGTAGGTATGCTGTGAAATATACAGTTTAAATGATATAGATAGTATATGTATACTGTTTATTCACACTCCATTTTCATGCATAGCATTGTCTTATACAACAGCAAAAACTTCCATAAATTTACATCGGTACAGTAATCCCCTGGGGGCAGAAACTGGCTACACAGCAGAGGGAGAGTGGTTTTGTTTGTTTTCCCTAAAATTGAACTGATCAAACCTTTTTAAGATGAAAACTGTATGTGGCAGATGACAACATGGGTGGGCTAGCAAGACTTTGAAAACCAGCTGATATTACAGAGAAGCCATTATAGTGTCTCTCTCTCTCTCTCTCTCTCTCTCTCTATCTCTCTCTCTCTCTCTCTCTCTCTCTCTCCCTCTCTCCATGGACATGTTAAGGCACGTAGGTGTGATGGTTTCAGGTGCACAGAGAGATCGATACTCGTTTACTGTGTTGCAACACAATGTGTACCTTGACATTTTGAGGCATTTGTCCCAGCAGGGTTGGACAGTGCAATCCAAGTTGGGTCCAAGGATCCATCTAAATGATTGGGTGACTAATAACACAGCCATTTCAGATTTCTATTTCCAGAAACTAATCTAACAGAGCAGTGATACGGGCAGATGATGTCCTGCAAGGATGAGTCATGTTGATAAGTGCTTTTTTAATAAAGGTTAAAGCTACTATAATTTGAAGCAACCCCTTGAGTGCCAGAACATACCTTCAGTTAAAGAGATCCTTTTATTGATTCCGTTATTTACAGTACATAGGTGTCCAGCTCAGGGAGGTGTCTATGTTTTGAAAGAAAATAAAGAATATTGTCATTCTTTTTTTCATGCTGCCTTGTCTAAAACTTTACAATTGGCCCATGTAGCACCTTATGTAATGTGCCTCCAGAGAAACATCTGGAGGCAGGCAGGGGTTTTAGCAGTTAGCAGCAGAAAACACCTCAGGTGACAACAGCTTAAACACAAAAAAGGCTACTGCTAAACAAGGCAGAACTAGACTTAACTATAAACTGAAGGTCACTTTCCAGGCTGAGAAAAACTAATAACAAATTGAAAAGCTAGATTGGACTGACAAAACTAGAGTTGTCAGGCATTAGGTAATTCCAAGAGAGCAGCTACAGACTGAATGTATACATATTTAGTCGACCCAGCAGATGCAAGCAAGGGCTTTGATTACCTAACCCTGGCTAACCCTGTACGCAGATCTGTCAGATTTTCGTCCAAACTGTGGAACCATTGGCGGACATGTATGTATGTTAGACGCTGAACATTGTGGAAAGCATTGTATTTTTGTATTTTTTCTATTATTATGTTTTTACTCTGTGTTCTTTTTATTGTGATATGGATCCCACTGGGTCTGAAATAAAGTGCTGCATTGTCATATACAGTAGTATGCATATTGCTGCCTTGTGGCACAATCCACTAGCTCTACTCAGTAAAGCCTCTGCTGTCCCTCTAAACTGGATGATGTGTTGTTGCCTAAGAAGGGATAACACTGGAAGATACCCAGACCCAGAAGTTGTATCTTACAGTACATTTACAAATACTACACCAATAGATGGCTAAGCTACAACTGCAGTGGCATTTGCTGAAAACAGACTTAAAGTAAAGTATGTAACTTTAAATGTTTCTGAAACGGTGTAATTTTTCATCTGATGATCATAAATGACCTGTAACAGCAAACGAGACTTGCGTGAAAAGAACGCTATTTTCATATAGTTTTTATTAATGCCTTTGCCGTATCAGATTTTTCAGTAACAGTAACGCATTCTGACGGGTCACAGAGTTCTTTGTAATACCGGAAAAGCCTGTGTTGGTGTATCCAGCCAGGTAAAAGGTAGCAGGAGATTTCTTTATATAGGCCTAATTTTATTTTATCTTATTTTAATTATCTGTTGTAGTTATGACTGATACTGGGGCCGGGCCATCACAGACAAAAAAGGAAATTAAACAAAGAACAACTAAAAGCTAAAAGGGAAAGATGACAGATGAAAACCTGAGTCAATCTTAGCCGTGCTTTCAGCAGATGGAGACAATTACAGGATTGTAAATGAATCAAAACCAACCCTGAATTGTCCCTCAGGTATGTAATATGTCTATTCCATTCATAAAATAACTTTACAAAGCGCGATGTGGTTGTACGACAGTAGACAACATTACATTACGACTTCTATTCAGTCCGTGTTTGTGTTGGCCTACTATTTTCTTTTCCCTTGTCCCCCTGTACTTGGGTTTAATGAAATGCGCTATATTAATGTAAGTTATTATTACGTTTGTTGCTACAACAATCTCTGAATGCTTTGGCTCGTGACACAGTGACATATACCCGGTTTAGCTCACAATACATCCAAAGTAGATTATCATATGCAGCACTTGAAATGCAACGATGCATCTGTAACACATTCTCTTATTGTAAATGAATTATTTTCTGTCTAAGCCGAATTAAATCACAAATATGGCCTCCCAGGAACGCTAACTCAGTAATACAGCGCCGTAAAGAAAAGACCTTTACAACAACAGGTGTGGTAAAAACACTACCGCTTTTGTCCAAAGCGGCCGCTGGAATCAACACAAACTGAAAGTTACATATAGCCACTTTAATGGAAGATACGGTACTGTCATCTCGAGAATAATACAAACACTGTTTGGTCTACCCCATGGATTAAAAGGTCTATAATCTATAATCTATTTAATATTGCCCATCCTTAAATTAGTTAACAACTGACAATTTGGGAGGGACAAAACTAATATATTTAAACATTTCAAAATATAGATCAAATCTCCCGTAATCTAAACACACAGACATACAAATGGTAATCATGGAATTATCATTTTTGTAAAAATAATTATAATAACACTTGCCATTAATTACATTGACCAAGATTGGAATTCAAGGTAATATAAAGACAGCTGGTGGTGGGAGTCAGTAGCTATGGATTAATAGATGTTTCCTCAGTGATACTCCTGGATAGCACATACAGCATGTGTTATATGCCCAAAAAAAGGCTCTGACTTTTTGCAACCACATATCTTTGTGATTTGTTCACTTCTGAATTGATATGTTCTATTCACCATACTTAAAAATGAACACTTCTAGAAGCTTATTAAAGTTCTTAACCTATGTGCAAGCTCCATGTTTGAAAGCTTTTTTTTCATACATCATACACTACAGCATCCAGCTGCTCCGGAAGTAGAGGAGCAACATATTGAATATCCAAAGACTTGTTTCACTTCATCACCTGATACACAGTGGCTTTTTATTCATAAATGATTATGGTAAGTAGATTATAACGCATTAGACACAGGCTTCATAGAAAGTGTTACCATTACTTGAAAGTAAGTTAATATCGTGAAAGGACTATCTAAATAAAGTGTCACCATCAAATTAATCACAATCTACCTAAGAGAAAGAAAAACTATAGATGGTCTGTTTTTTTCTTTTGACAGGCTGTTGAGGGAACACAAATCTTCATCCCAACATCTTCTCAGTTAGATGACAAAAGCCTCTGAAGCATCACCCTGTCTCCTTGATTACATGCATCATATGTCCAATAATACTGGAAAAATAAGGGAGCAAAAATGTTTGTCTTGACACATTTGCTTTGTTCCAAAAACTAACATGGCATTTAGACTGGGGGACATCTCCATCTGCTAACATCGTGCTTAAATTTCAGACATGTTGATCCCTGCAGCTGTTTCTGAAGCATACCAGTTCAAATTTGGGTTTTGGTATAAATGCAGTATTAATAATATAAGTATTTGCGTTATTTACTGAAAAAGCGTCAGATAAGGACACGTTCAACTGCACATATGTCTGTGATTTATTGGAGGCATTTAAAAGACTCATCTTTTACATTGCATTCAACTAACATATCAAGTTTAAGTTTATTAGCCATTTCAACAGTGCAGTTGATAGGCATTTGTCTTGGTGTGCCCACATATACCACCTAATTGACAATGCACCGACATAACAACACATTGCACACATATACCTCACATATTGACATTAAATGCACCGACATAAACATATTGCACGTTAAAGTGTGTAAACGGCTTGTGATCCAGTCCATTAAGTGCTTGGTGCAGGAGGCACAAGCCAGAGCGCATAGTGCAATGGCGAATGGGAATGTCCCTAGTGCAGTGGGACAGTCCACAAGTACATAGTACCGCAGGGAAAAAAGTGTTGTATGGCTCGGAGGTAGGTGCTATCTCTGAAGCGTGATGTTCTGCTGGTGATGCTTCTATACCTCTTCCCTGATGGCAAAAGGGTGAACAGGTGATGTGCTGGGTGGTAGGGGTCAGTGGTGAGGTTTCTAGCCATCCTGATGATTCTGGTGTCATAGTGTGAGGCTATGGTAGGCAGACTACAGCCAATAATCCTGGAGGCTCTGCGCACTACTTTCTCTAGCTGTTGCTTATCCTGGCTGGTCGCGTTACCGTACCAGGACAGGATAGAGAAGGTCAGCGTGCTTTCCAAGACAATAATAATTCCAAGAAATAAGTCATGCCTTTCTGGCTAACCCCAAATTTCCTCAGCTGACGAAAGAAGTAGAGCCTCTGATGGGCTTTGCTTACAATGAGACTGATGTTCAGGTCCCATGAGAGAGACTGGTGTATGGTGGTGCCTAAGAAGCGGAAGGAGGGGACCCTCTCAACAACCTGGCCACTGATGGAGAGGGGAAGGTGCTGGGCTGCCTTCTTTCTAAAGTCAACTAACAGCTCTTTGGTTTTAGATGTATTGAGGATTAGGTTATTGTCCTCACACCACCTCACCAGCTGTACTACTTCACCCCGGTAAACAGATTCATCACCATGAGAGATAAGACCTACTACAGTGGTATCATCTGCACATTTTAACAGTTTAACTGATGTTGAGTGGGATATACAGTTGTTGGTATAAAGAGATTATAAAAGAGGAGACAGGACACACCCTTGTGGGGCGCCGGTGTTAAGAACCCTGGTTGATGACACATGATTATGAATTTTGACATATTGTTTCCTACAGGACAAGAAGTTGAAGATCCATTGACACAGTACAGCAAAAACACCTATGGCTAGGAGAGAGTTGTACAGCCTGACATGGATAATGGTGTTAAAAGCTGAGCTAAAATCAAGGAACAGAACACGTGCATATGTGGACTTGGCCTCAAGGTGTTGGAGAATGAAATGTGTGCATAGTGACACTGCATTATCCACTCCCCTATCTGCCCTGTTGGCAAACTGATGAGGTTCTAGTGTAATACGTTCTCAGTTCCTACAGACTAGGCACTCAAGCACCTTCATGACAACAGACCTGAGTGTGACAGGCCTGTAGTCATTGAGGCAGGTGATGTTATTTTTCTTAGGCACTGGGATGATCATGGCTGATTTAAAACAAGCAGGTACTATTGATTTTGAAATTGAGGTTGTTAATTGAGGTCTTTTGATTGATGACTCCCTGACTTTCAAACCACATGTGCTGTACCTGGTGAAAAAGCTGAGGCTAAAACTTGGTTTTTATTTTCGAAATAAGTTGTGTTTTTCTTTTAATGTAAAAAAGCGACTTGTGGCCACCACTTTTTTTTATCTGTTTTGGATTATGGTGATATTTTATATATGCATACTTCTGCACAGAGCTTTCATATGCTTGACACCGCTTACCATGCTTCGTTGAGGTTTATTACAAATTGCAAAGCACTGACTCACCATTGTGAGCTATACTCTCGGGTTGGATGGCCTCCTCTAGCCACCCGAAGTGAAAATGTCATTGGTACACTTTTATATATAAGGCAATTCTTGGTCTGCTGCCACGCTACCTATGTGACTATATCATACAAAAAAGCAATGGGCGACACTTTTTGCGTTCTTAGGATTTTTTTATGCTCTCTGTGCCAAAGATTCGTACGGAAATGGGAAAGAAGGCATTTCTATATTCTGCACCCTCGGCATGGAATACGTTGCAAAAGGACTTGAAACTAACTGATTTAATCTCGTTAAACGCATTTAAATCCAAAATGAAAGACGTAGAGGCAGATGCCGTACTATGTAAATGTGTTTTTTTTTAGATTGTAAAATGATAATTATTTGAAGTGTTAGTTTTAGTGTTCTGTGTTATTTGTTTGTACCTATGTGTTTTGTATTACTTTTTATATGCTGCTGCCTGTCTTGGCCAGGTCACCCTTGCAAAAGAGGTTTTTAATCTCAATGGGACTCTCCTGGTTAAATAAAGGTTAAATAAAAAAAAAATTGATGTGGTGAGAGACCAATTGAAAATGTAAGTGAAAACGTCCCTCTCAAAAACAGCTAACCATTTATCCATTATTAAACATTCTCTGCAAAGTAATAGAAAACATTAGATCATTCGTTGAGGAGGAAAGGTGAATAAAAAAAGTTCATTGCACTGAATGACAACATTTTCTCCATGGTGGAAAATGGACGTCTCTTGTGGCCAGTGTGCCTGATGTCACATGTTGATGTTATTTAGCATAAAGTGGATTTTGTGAAGAATTTTTTTGCATTAACTAATATAGCATTAGTATTATCATGTATAAATGTGTCTATACATAATAACTAGATACTTATATAATAATGATTGAGTTCATACAGTATTTATTTAACATGTAATCCAATTTGCTATAGTTTTGCTAATATATTGATCATGAAGTTTTTCAATAAACCACAAAGGTTTCTCAAACCCTTTTTGAAATTTTCCTCCACACTTGTAAATTATACTGAAAACAACTAAAGTGACAGATGGAAGCAGACTGATAAAGACTGAAGGGACACATTTTGCAGCCAAGAAACATAAAGTGAACATATCTATCCCTCAGTTGGCCATTGTTACATTACATCACTCCTGACTTTGCGCCAGCAATCACGCTGGTCTCTCAACTCTTGTCTCTCAGCACTCAGTAATGAATGACAACTAATCACTGTGTTTGTTATTGCTGCTGATGTGAGCTCATGGATAAACCAATTTCCAATGTCTATTGCTTCAGCAATTCAGAGACAATCACAGTTCACAGGCTCGAACTTTCTGTCATGGTTTTGTCTTATTTTGATAGTCTGTTTTGTTCTGTTTCCTGTCTTATTTTGAAAGGTTGTCTGTCTCCCCTTGTGATGTCTAGTTTTACTTCCTGTCTTTTGGTTTTTCCCGCTCTTTTGATTGCTTGATGTTTTCCACCTGTTTCCCAGCCCTTGTGTCACCTGCCTCTTGTTTCCTCGTCATCCTCTGTATTTAGTCTTTGTGTTCCCCTTGTCCTGTGTCGGTTCATTGTCGTGTTGTTCCTGGATGGCATGCAAGTGTATCCTGTATTCTGTTGCTGTGTTTCTGTTTGTGGATGGTATTTGTGAGTCTACCCATTTGTCTTGTTTTTGCGGTTTCTTGTTTTGATTGCTACTTCAGTGTATGGATTACACTCCCTGCTGTTTTTATGGACACTTTTTGTTGTATGGACTTTTTGTTATATTAAATCCTCAAGCTCAACATACTCCTGTCTGCTCTCTGCATTTGGGTCCACAATTCCCTGAAATCCCCTGACAGAATGAACCGACCAAAAATGGACCCAGCAGATTTTGAGCCCCACATTCACCCAATGGACTCTGATGGTGAGCTTACTATAAGTTTTTTCCAATCTCTGCATGAGGAGGACCCAGCCCTTGCTAGTCACCTTATGGAGGTGCGCTGGCAGGTTATAGAGCGGGAGTTTGGCTTCCGACTCTCCAAGCATGGCAGCTTTTCTCATTCTCTGTCCTGCGGACCAGAGCCCGAGCTGTCTAGCGGACATGAGCCCGAGCTGTCCGGTGGACATGAGCCCGAGCTGTCCAGCGGACCAGGGTCCGAGCTGTCCAGCGGACCAGGGCCCGAGCTGTCCAGCGGATGTGAGCCCGAGCTGTCCAGCGGATGTGAGCCCGAGCTGTCCAGCGGACCAGAGCCTGAGCTGTCCAGCGGACCAGAGCCCTTGCTGTCCAGTGATCTCAAGCCTGAGTTGACCAGTGTCAAACGTGGTCGCAAGAGAGGACGTGGTCGTAATCGGTCCCGACGCCATTCCTTGCTTCAACCTCTGTCCAGCGGACCAGAGCCTGAGCTGTCCAGCGGACTAGAGCCCTTGTCCAGTGAGCCGGAGTGGAACTGTGTATCTGTTCCTGAGCTGACGTGCAGCCCTTCTGTTCCTGAGCTGACGTTCAGCCGTCCAGAGCCTCCGCTGACGCATCTCCCAGAGCCTCCGCTGACGCATCTCCCAGAGCCTCCGCTGACGCTTCTCCCAGAGCCTCCGCTGACGCTTCTCCCAGAGCCTCCGCTGACGCTTCTCCCAGAGCCTCCGCTGACGCTTCTCCCAGAGCCTCCGCTGACGCTTCTCCCAGAGCCTCCGCTGACGCTTCTCCCAGAGTCTACGCTGACGCTTCTCCCAGAGTCTACGCTGACGCTTCTCCCAGAGTCTACGCTGACGCTTCTCCCAGAGTCTACGCTGACGCTTCTCCCAGAGTCTACGCTGACGCTTCTCCCAGAGTCTACGCTGACGCTTCTCCCAGAGTCTACGCTGACGCTTCTCCCAGAGTCTACGCTGACGCTTCTCCCAGAGTCTACGCTGACGCTTCTCCCAGAGTCTACGCTGACGCTTCTCCCAGAGTCTACGCTGACGCTTCTCCCAGAGTCTACGCTGACGCTTCTCCCAGAGTCTACGCTGACGCTTCTCCCAGAGTCTACGCTGACGCTTCTCCCAGAGTCTACGCTGACGCTTCTCCCAGAGTCTACGCTGACGCTTCTCCCAGAGTCTACGCTGACGCTTCTCCCAGAGTCTACGCTGACGCTTCTCCCAGAGTCTACGCTGACGCTTCTCCCAGAGTCTACGCTGACGCTTCTCCCAGAGTCTACGCTGACGCTTCTCCCAGAGTCTACGCTGACGCTTCTCCCAGAGTCTACGCTGACGCTTCTCCCAGAGTCTACGCCGGTTTCCGGCGCCTCAGAGACTCTGTCGTTGGTCAGCGCTCCAGAGACTTTGTTGGTCAGCGCTCCAGAGACTTTGTTGGTCAGCGCCTCAGAGACTTTGCCGTTGGTCAGCGCTCCAGAGACTTTGCCGTTGGTCAGTGCTTCAGAGACTGCCACAGACACTATGCCATTGGTCAACGCCCCAGAGACTTCTGCCCCCTGTGTCCTGTGTGACCGCCCCCCAGAGTTCCCAGAGTCCCGGCCGTGTAGCGGCCCCCCTGAGTTCCCAGAGTTCCTTGAGTCCCGGCCGTGTAGCGGTCCCCCAGAGTCCCTTGAGTCTCGGCCGTGTAGCGCCCCCCCTGAGTTTCTTGAGTCCCGGCCGTGTAGTGGTCTCCCAGAGTCGCTTGAGTCCCGGCCGTGTAGCGGCCTCCCAGAGTCGCTAGAGTCCCGGCCGTGTGGTCGTCCCCCAGAGTCCCTTGAGTCCCGACCGTCTAGCAGCCTCCCTGTTCCATCCTTTACTCCCACTCCAACGGACCCGTCCCTTTTCTCCGCCCCTGTCACTGTGCCCTTCTCCATCCCTGTCACCGTGCCCTTCTCCGTCCCTGTCACCGTGCTCGTCCCTGTCCCTTTTACCGTGCCCGTCTCTGTCCCCGTCACCGTGCCCGTTTTTGTCCCTGTAACCGTTTCTTTCTCCCCCTCTGTTATCGTACTCGTCCCAGTCCCTGTTACCGTGCCCATCTCTGTCTCCGTCACCGTGCCCGTTTTTGTTCCTGTCACCGTGCCCGTCTCCGTCCCCTTCACAACCAGTGTCGCTGTTGCACTACCTGTCCCTCTGACCAAGTCTTCCCAGTCCCTGAGTCCCGAGCACTCTTCGTCTCCTGTGCCCCAGCGCCCTTCGTCTCCTGTGTCCCAGCGCTCTTCGTCTCCTGTGTCCCAGCGCTCTTCGTCTCCTGTGTCCCAGCGCTCTTCGTCTCCTGTGTCCCTGCGCTCTTCGTCCCCTGTGTCCGAGCGCTCTTCGTCCCCTGTGTTCCAGCGCTCTTCGTCCCCTGTGTCCCAGCACCCTTCGCTCCCTGTGCCCCAGCGCCCTTCGCTCTCTGTGCCCCAGCGCCCTTCGCTCTCTGTGCCCCTGCGTCCTTCGTTCCCTGTGACCCCAGTGCCCGGAGTCCCAGTTCCCTCTGTTCCCTGTGTCCCCAGTGCCCTCTGTTCCCTGTGTCCCCAGTGCCCTGTGTCCTTAGTGCCCTCTGTTCCCTCTTTCCCCAGTGCCTCGTGTTCCCTGTGCCCCTAGGGCTCTCTGTTCCCTCTGCCTTAGTCACCCTTTTTTCCTCCTCCGGAGTCTCTCGCCCTCCTTTCGGTTGTTTTTTGTTTGGTCGTTTTTTGTGGAACGTCTGGGATCCGTCCCTTGAGGGGGGGGTTCTGTCATGGTTTTGTCTTATTTTGATAGTCTGTTTTGTTCTGTTTCCTGTCTTATTTTGAAAGGTTGTCTGTCTCCCCTTGTGATGTCTAGTTTTACTTCCTGTCTTTTGGTTTTTCCCGCTCTTTTGATTGCTTGATGTTTTCCACCTGTTTCCCAGCCCTTGTGTCACCTGCCTCTTGTTTCCTCGTCATCCTCTGTATTTAGTCTTTGTGTTCCCCTTGTCCTGTGTCGGTTCATTGTCGTGTTGTTCCTGGATGGCATGCAAGTGTATCCTGTATTCTGTTGCTGTGTTTCTGTTTGTGGATGGTATTTGTGAGTCTACCCATTTGTCTTGTTTTTGCGGTTTCTTGTTTTGATTGCTACTTCAGTGTATGGATTACACTCCCTGCTGTTTTTATGGACACTTTTTGTTGTATGGACTTTTTGTTATATTAAATCCTCAAGCTCAACATACTCCTGTCTGCTCTCTGCATTTGGGTCCACAATTCCCTGAAATCCCCTGACACTTTCTCTGTGGTCACTCATTCTAAATGTCAATATTGCCAATCTCACAGCACAGCATAATGTCATTAACCTGTATTTGCATTCATTTGGTCAGACAATGTAGTGATCATGAAATAATGATTTCCTCTGCAGTGCAACAGCTTGGTAATAACTGCTGGTTAAGGTAGTTTTTATTTAGATATTTTAAAAGTGGTGGACTGACAAACATGACCATCCCTAGAGCTGCGAAGAAAAAAAAAACTATGACAAAAAAGCATATCAGAGGCCAGATGCCCAAAAAGATCAAGTCCTAGTTGGACACTGTTGAGCGTAGTTATGTATTTGTTATATATGTTTACACTTTAGTTTCCAAGCCAGCCCGGAGAAAGAAGATAATTGACTGATTGATAATGGACGTAATTATTCTTAACATTGTCACACTTCTGGATATTGTAGTTAAGATAGATGTGGTCACATTTATTTACTGTAAAGGAGAGAAGGAACCTTCCAGCAAAAAGCTATACATGTTGTCATTTAATAACTATGATTGTTTTAGACATGTATGTGCATTAGCTGAAATATCAATACTTTAGTCATAAAGTTTGACCCTTTATTTGGAAAATGTAAACATGACCAGTGTGAAACCTTCTGCCTGTAGAGCCAGAAAAACACGACTTGTATCTGTACAATGCAAGAAGTCCTGTCAGTCCTTTAATACCAGGAAGCAGCTCAGCATAATTATTCTGCCCTAACCTTGTTTATTCTCCTTTATGACTGTGGGCAGCCAGGAGATCTCCTTTTATTGAGGTGTCTTTTTGCTGCAATCCAGATTGCTGCAGCAGAGTGTCTGTGTCCTGCTTACACTGGCACCAGCGACCATAAACAGACGGCAGTTTGACGGGAGCTCAGTCTGATAAAATAACAATGCGCGGAAGTGAAATAATAAGTGTGAGAGGTTATGCAGGGTGCCAAGGATGGATGTATATGAGATCTGGCCAAAACACAATACTTGGAAAGATCTCTGTTGTAATAAGAGCAGGTAGAGGGACAGTACAACTATTTACCATGTGCAAAATGTGAGCTATGTACTGTAGGATATCTAATACCCACGTTTTTTTGTCAGAGCAGTTACATTTCGTTCCTCTAAATCTGAACATGTGGTAGTATATTTTGCAACCCCATGTTCATATGCAACTAATTTGTAATCATGATTTACATGGGACATTTAGTTCCAATACAGGAAGTAGTTAAACGTTCTTACAGTGCAGCAAAGGCACAGAGAGGAGGTTGAGGTGAATGGATGGTTGTACAAAGTGCTTGACCAGCACTAGGGGTCATGCTTCAGGTCTGTTTTGGGTTTTTCAATATTTAACAAACCATGATTGTGGTGAAAGTGAAAAGCTCTGTGGAGTGAAAGCTCTCTAGCGGCCGTAGGACTTGTGACCATAACCCTAACCCTAACTGTAACCCTGTCCATGTGGAGAAAAGGAGGAAGGTGTGGTTCGATGGGTCAAGAAAATGTCAGACTTTGATATGGAGACTACTGTTTGTTTCCCATTTATTTCCGTAAGTCAACATTGGTTTCTTTTAACCATGACCACAATCGTTTCCTCACCTTAACAAAGTAGTGATTTTAACTAGAGCTGTCAGCGTTAACGCATGCGATCAATCTAAAAAAACGTAACGTGTTATTATTTTTTTCATGCCAAGTAATCATTTTTGTCAAGTTTGACCCCAACCTCTTCCTGTTATCGAAGCACGAATGGTTACGCTTTGAGTGATACTTGTGGCTCAGCAAACGCGAGTAACATTAGACGATGACAGAGGAGATAGTGCCCACTCGAACGGCAAATTTCGTTATAAAAAGCTTCCAGATGGAAGTTTTGACAAAATGAAAGTTGTGTGCACTTATTGCAGTGATGAACTGTCATTTCACCAAAGCATGACAAGTACAATTACAATCTTCGGGTGAAACACATTTTTGCTTATGTTAGCAAAGATGCTAGTGCTGTGACAGGGTCAACAAGCCGTGCTTGTCAAACGACACTGGCGGAGTGCAGCCGGGGTAAGTTTGTCAACAACAAGAGCAAAGCTAACTAGTGCAATCGCTAAATCGATAGCTACAGACTGCAGGCCCATCAACATAGTTCAGGACTGGGGTCTTCAAGACATCATTCAGATCGCCACAGGCAACCCATCATACAAGCTACCTACCAAGGGGAACTATTGTTACGAGAATACATAAAGTCTACGACGCTGAGCGATTGCACTTACTGGAGACCACTGGTCATCGGTGAGTACAAGCGTTGATGTAACAGCACACCTAATCGATGACAACTGGCAGCTGCACTCACTCATTTTAGACGGTTTAAAACAGAAGAAAGGCATTTTGCCGAAAGCATGCGCTAGCCAGTTTCTTGAAGTTGGAAATGACTGGGAAATAAAAAACAGGGTCACAACTATACAGACAGAGCTCCAAATATGGTTGCTGCTGCAAGGAGTCTACCATTCAAGCATTTGCCGTGGCGCACATGATAGAATGGGTAATCACTGATGTTTTACAGGACAGCAGATTTGACGTTGTTTAACCCATCTGAATGAAAACTGTGTGCATCATTAACAGAGGATGGATACCCGACCCAAGCCCGACGGGACCCGACGGGACCCGATGGGACCCGATGGTACCCGACGGGCCAGGTTGGGCAGATATTTAGCATGATAAGGCATTGAAAATTTTAAATTTAAAACAGCTTATTATGTAGGTAGCCAATGGGCCTGTTTCATTTGATGCAAAGGTTTGTTTTTGTGATTAAAATATATATAAAATAAAATATAAAATATGTAAAATATTACCCTAACATCTGTCTTCCTGTGTGTGCAAATTTGTTTATGTAGCTGTGACAACGAAACACGTGCTCCTTGCCCATGGCCTCCTTGCCATTCCAGCATCAATCAGAGGACCGCCTTGAAGCCATCCACCGTTGATGCAATCCTTTTTCTGCATAAGAACATGGATTAGCCTAAACTTTGATGGATGGATTATGTAAATAGATCTCATGTTGCAGTTTAGTAGCCTATACAGTTTTCAAGGAAAATGGTAAGAGCGATTTTCATTTCAATAAGCTGCATTTGTGTTACGTTAATGTTACTTCGCTGGGGACACTCGTGTTGATTTGAATTTCATTTAGAGACCTAGGCCCACAGAAACCTCATGTGTTATTTTTTGGGGATTTTGTTCTGTTAGCTTGGGCCATTTTTGGTAGGCCTATGCTAATTTAATTTCAATTGGCTATATGATTGGGCCTCGTGCGCGCCTGTGTTAACGTGCGCTTGTTGCCCTGTGTGCGCTGATGCGCTCATCTGTTGGCATTTCCGAATGCCTTCCAACAGCTTAATAAAAGTGGGCTTCTCACACAAACAAACGTAGCCTACATGTGCCATTAGTATGAGAAAAAAAAGAGATTTTAACTGTGTTGGGCTCGGACATAAATATCTTAATGCCTGTCGGGCTCGGGTCCGGTTCGGTTACTGCTCTGTTGGATGCGGGCCGGGCTCGGACAGAAAAATGCGGCCCGATCCGCACTCTAGTCACTAAGTCAATTGTGTGGTGCTGTGTTTGCCCTGTAGGTACATCACTGAGCTCCTACGTGGTGAAAAGTATGTATCCTGCTCTGTGGTGCTACCTGCACATCTCCTGCGTACAATGGAGGTCTCTGATGTTTTTGAAGTAATTATCTTTAACCAAGAATATAGACTGTTCCCTCTGTCTCTTCGTATACATTATGGCGTTATATTTCTAAAATACCTACTTATTGTTACATTGTTATGAGTTGATGTTACTATGCAAAAACATTGCAGGTAAGCTTTTTTTACAAGTAAATCCAAGTATTTTAAATTTGCAATTAATCGAGATTAATTACAGCCCATGACTGTGATTAACTTGATTACATTTTTTTTATTAATTGACAGCACTAATTTTAACCCAAACTATGATCTTAGCCTATAACCCTAACCAAGTCTTGTGCCTAGCCTAACCAAATCTTAACTGTAGCTTCTTCAGAACAGTAAAAGTGTTAGTACAGTATAGTATAGTACAGTAGTATAGTACAGTACAGTAATTTGTAAGAGTCTTAGCAGACACCGACTTCCTGCTGATAGGGGCATCAGATCAAACAATGCTTATATGTGTCATTCTTGAGGAAAATTACAAACATTTGCCATTTAAATGTTAGAGTGAACATTTTTTACAAAAACTAAATCTGCGCAGCCTTTAATTTCCTCCAGAATGTATTAAGCTCATGCCATACAGTTATATATGTAATTTGTATACATTACCTTACATACGCTACAGGCTTCAACTGTTGAATTATAGTAGCTGTGAGGAGAAAAATCTACACACATACATAGAAGGAGCAGTAGGATGTTTTTATGCTTCTGACCAGTGCTAGAGGCTCATGGGATTCCACACACATCCTCACATCTGTGGTGGGTCTCTGTGCTTTTTGACAGCCTCAGTAACAAGCTGCTGGAATCTTTCGACACAGCACTCTTAGACACTTAGACGTGTGTGTGTGTGTGTGTGTGTGTGTGTGTGTGTGTGTGTGTGTGTGTGTGTGTGTGTGTGTGTGTGTGTGTGTGTGTGTGTGTGTGTGTGTGTGTGTGTGTGTGTGTGTGTGTGTGTGTGTGTAAAAGCAAGAGACGTGAAGAAGAATAGAGCAGCAAAATAGAGACAGGGGAAGAATGGCTCAGGAATATGTCAAACCAAAAGGCTGCAGCCACTTGAGGGTGACTGCACGGAGAACGTTGAAAGTTCACCTTTCTTTTGTTCTCACAGTAAATCTAAACCTGGATGAGGTCCAATACATTCCTTGTGTGTGTTTTAAAACAAGAGCTAAGTTACTGTCATTGAAATGAGGCTGATTCTTGTGGTGGATGTCCGCGTGGAACATGGGAGAAAAAAATGTGTGTGCATTAAATTCGCCACAGTGACAGCTCGTTCTTAACAATTCCCACAACCCAAACTATGAAATACCACACCTTGAGAAACAATGTCGTTTCGTGTGAGGCTAATTCCAGGCCTGGCCCTTTGCCTCGCTCCTCAGGCCTGCACTTCAATACAACCCTACACAGATGCTATACACATATAAGTGATAGGCTATTGCGATCAATCCTTAAAAGGAAGTGCAACCATCTGTCTATTGAACAGCACTCGAACGAGACAGAGAGGGAAAAAAAAAACACACACTCACTCCTATATAAACATGCTTCAGCAGGAAGAGAGGGGTCTTTAAATGCTGGAGGCAGAGATGTGGTGTTGTGCAGGGGGTTCAGGAGAGTGAGGTGAAAGGATATTGTTGGGAAAGCTAGGAATGTGCGAGGAGACGTGAGTAGTCACACCTCCTGCTTGGGGAGTGTAAGTTATCGAGCAGTGGGATATTATGTGTTTATGTGAGGGATGAGGAACAAAACAGACTTCTCATTTCAGGACAGAGGGCTGTCAGATGATGGAGACCATGTCTACCACTTTACTGTGTGCTTCCACACCACACAACATACATGCATGCGCACTCGTCTTTGCAGATACGCTTACATAAGGTTGATATACACAAGCACACACAGACAAATGTGCACCCATACAAACCTTGACTATATCAGACACTCTGTTTCTCTTTCACTAACACACTTGAAGGCATGCAAACACACACATCACCAGTTGCCAAAGCTCAAACACTTGAGGAGTGAGTCAACAAGGTGATTACAGGGAAGTCTTGAAAATAATCCAAGTACAATATCGCCACAAAGAGAGGTGGCGCTGACAGAACTGGTTATAATACAGTCCAAACACTTCTCCTGGCGGATGTAGATATGCTTACATAGACAGTTAACGAAGCACTAAGCGTATTACAAACATGAACACTCACAGGGACATGGAAAAAACACACACATATACACACATTCTCACATCTCTGGCTACCCCTCTTTCTCATTCACTCAAAAATTGACGACCCAGCAACTCCACCCCTTATCGGTCTCTCTGGCTGCTTCTTTTCTCATGTAAGTTAAGTAAGTAAAGCTTATTTATATAGCACTTATCACTGACAGTCACAAAGTGCTTGTGCTATGTACAATCTCCACTACACTCATGTCATAGAATGAAGTCCCAACAGTATCATAATATTGGAGATTTAATTGGAGACGGTTATTGTATTGTATTGTTTGCAGAGCTGGACTGAGTTTACCTGAATTAATTGCATCTCACTTTCTCTTCATCAATATTTAATGCCCCTGCCATCACAGCACCTCATATGAACTGGTTGGCCTGCTGGATTACTTTATTTGTGTTTACCTCCCTTGTATTATTCATTTCCTCTCCTCTCACCTTTCAGTATAACTGTGTTATATTTAATCTATCAAGTTAAAAACCAAATTGGATTGGGTAGTAAGTAATAACATCGAATGATAACAGACTTCATACAGAAGTTTTTGTACAAGATTTTTGGAGTTGGATGATTCAACAAAAATGGTGACGAATGTCGAGGAGATGAGGACAGTTTTAAATGTGTATATGAAATGCAAAGCAATTTTAAGACATGGAGTGAGTTATAGACATATTCATGTGAATTGGAAATGTTACAAATTGAGCAAAAAATGTGCACTTATCCAGAGGATTTAAGACACCATTTCATGAACATATGCTAAAAAAAGAAAAAGAAGGCTCTGGAGGACAATAACAGGAGGAACTGGAGTTATTGGTAGGTTTTGACTGCAGTCAGAGTCTGAACTGACACACAAGCACACACACGGTACAGTAGACACATTGGGTCTGTGGGCGGGATAAATAGAGATTGCGTAAACAGTCCACCAGGGTAAAAATTTGCTTCACGTTTCTGAGCGCATCTTAAGACAGCAAACAAACAGGGCCAAACAAAACAGACGGTGCACTCCTACAGATACGTTACTTTATTTTATTTATATATCAGGGACTGTACATATTAATTCACATCAATGTCATGAAAATGTGCCAGATTTAGCCAAAAGGCTTATTGTCATCTGCAGTCCCTGGGCAGGTTTATATTACACATTGGAAGAAACAAAGCAAGCCAAAAGCAGACAAAACAGTATCAAACATGTTTTAGAGAGGTCTTGGTCTAATATAATATGATGCACATATTGAGCCACCTTCTGAAACATATGCAATGGGCGCTAGTTGGCAAGTGCCACCCCAAAGTTTATAGCCCACAATTATATTTCATATTGGGTGCTTGCTGGCTAATGAACCTTGAATGCTAATGGCGACAGACGAGTGATGGATGTGCCACACTGACAATTAGCTTTTGCCGCCAAGGCTTGTTGTTATTGGTCTGTCAGAAAACCTCCAACACAGGAGAGAGACATTCACAGCCAAGGGCTTTACAGTGGCGGCATTACAATGGAAAGGAAGAAGCCAGAGATGAAAACTGACATATTGTAAACTAAATCTGAATAGTGAAGAAATGTAATCCATTTGACAAGAGCTTCTTGTCTTTTGCCGTTCTTAGAAAGAACTACAAAGCACATGAGACACATTCTGAAATTAGCTAACCACTGAGCTAATACACAAATGGACTAATATCTTGCATAATAAAAGTGCCAGTATTTATGGGGGCCCCTGCATCTAGTGAATGATGATCTTTGGCACGTAATAGTTCCCATCCGGCATACTGACGGGAGAATTATGAGGATGGAGAGTAATGAGATCTTCATAAGCCTCTGATGGTGTATGGAGCCATGCTGAGTGGAAAAAGACTCTCTTTGACTCTTATTGCACTTATAACATGGCTAATATGAGTGGGAGCACTCACTACAAGAGACAACACAGACCAGAACAGGCTCCCATAATATTATGTGGGTGGTTCAGCCATAAAAATCATTCTTAGGCTATAAAGGTATCATACAATCAGATTACATTTAGGCTGTAATGACTATGAATATTCACCTGCTCTTGATTTCCTTTCTCATGTGTCATTAGTTTAAGTGTTTTAGCTTTCAAACCCATATTTTCTCAGGGCTTAGGGAACACAATACAATTTACACTATAAAGGGTAACACAAGCACAGCCTGTAATATAACAACTTATTGTTACGGCTATCTGTAATGCCCTGCTATTTGTTAGAAATGATCTACAACTTGATAACTTTCATTTTTCATAATCACATTACACCTGCAGTTCCAAAGTGCTTGCTGCATATATAAAAGTGTTTATTGATACTTCGCTGCTGGACCCTCATCATCACATGTGCTAAAAGCAGCAACACATCAGTAACCACGCTGATGTTTATGGTGAAGGTTTTAAATTTCAATTAAATTAGTCTATTACTCCTGCAAAAAAAATCTCATTTCCCTGCCTGTTCAAAGCACTTGCCAGAAAATAATAATCTATCCCTTCTTGCCTCATGCAATACCAAGAATGAGGTTCTCTGCTTTGAACTACCTCTCTCTTAATCAACTGAACCATTTTTCTCACCCTAGAGCCTCTTGTGTGTCGCTCTTTTCAGATTTCAACACCAAACAAGGAGGCTCTGAGGCCCTTAAACTTATTTAAACAGTGCTGAGAGTGAGTATATTACTCAATGCTGAGGTTAGTGGATGAAGATAAACATCATAACCACTCAAGTGTCTCAGCCATTCCTGAGGAGTATGATCCAGTGGTTGCAGGCATTTCGTAGCCTTAACACTTCAATATATAATAATATATAATCAGAACAATCATCAGAAATACAATTCCTCTCTTTATGTCTCATCCCATATAGAATTTTCTTTCTGTGGGCTCGTGGATTTATCTCCTGCATTTCAATGGATTCCTACGTGTTAGGAGGGAGAGAAATAGGCAGACAGGAGGGCATGGAGAGCAGCAGTTAGACAGAGAAAAATCAGAAGGAACATCCCCCAGTGCACTGGATTTGATTGATATTATTCCATTGTAAATTATCCCTCTTTCTACTTTTTACCCAGGTGACCTTAACCTACACTATGTGGGAATTTAAGTTGCACTGAATTGTCATCCGTGAACAAGGTGTGAAGTAAGAAGCTGCTATAAATGCAGTAGCACCTACTGTATTCTAAATCCATAGACTCAGTCATACATTTATTTCCTACATGTGGAAATATGGAGTACCATGGACTAATGTCCAAATGTTTTTTTACTGGTTGATTGTCACTCCTGCAATATATTAGCATCAAATAGAAAAGGACCCAATGAAAGGATTATCTTATTTAAAAATGCCGGTCATTGAGCTCTGTAAATATTGAACAAACGCCTACGTTGAAGATCAACTTGATGACGCACAACTGTACGCACTAGTCATTAATATGATCAAAAGGTCGGACTCAGAATCTTCTGAATTATTTATGAGAAAGTGATATCAGAACATTGTTTTGGCATTTCAAAACATCCACACACATACAAATCGCCAGGTAACAACATCTACAACTATCAATAATTCTGCAAAGGTGACCACAATATTCCTAATAAATGTCTAATTTGTGGAGACGAAAGGTCACTCTTCTCCAAGTTTTCTGGTGTCATTATTAGTAAATTATTAAACTAAATGTGTTTTCTATTACCTATAGGACGTGAAAGATGTGAACTGGAGGGATGAATGAGGAACTGACAGCTTGAGCGGACAATCACTTTGTTTGAATCACTGAATGAGATTGATGTTTGTAGGATCAGCTGATGATCAGCTGCCGGGTGCACATGACTTACAGTGCACCACCTCCCTGAACTAACACAATGCTTCATTAACTTCTTCTTCCAAGTCCCAAAATGGGTTGACTCGTTATACTATACAACTCAAAGTCACACTGAAGTGCTGTACTCCCCTCATGTGCAAACACAAATACCAAATAAGCATAAGCCCTGATGTTCTGTGGGATCTATTTCACACAAAACACTGTCAGAGGAGAACTTTTGGAGAATTGGTCATCTGGACAGAGCAAATAAATCAGGTCAGAAGAGGTAAAAAGTTTTTCTGCGGAAGACAAGGTGCAATTCACACAACCTCCTGTAGAAACTGGAGTTTCCAAAACGACTCAATAAGCAACAGATTACTTGTTCCATTGTGTTGTTGGGTGACTGATTCACTATACACCAGGATCAATACAAGTTTTAGTTGTTAGCAAACCCAGTACTCTTCACTGCTGCGTTTTCAGGGCACGCAATAACTTTGAACCAGGAATTTCTGGGCAAATCCACATCCGGGATCTGTCATATTAATGGATGCATATTTGCACGCTCACTTGTTTGTCTATGTGATACATGATACGACTCTGCCTTTCATGCCTTATGTATCGAAGGGCAACCCTCTCTGCAAACATGACTAAAATCAAACATGCAATACGATGAGAATCACGTTTCCCAATCACATGGATATATTGCATAATAAACTGTCCTTTTTCTCTTCTCTCCTGATCTGGAAAAAAAGTAATCCATGCCTTTCTTTCATCACGCTTGAATTACTGCAGCTCTATATCCTCCTGTCTGAGCACAAGCTCCAGAGGCAGGACTGCACAGAATAACACTATCTTATCAGCTTCCCCTTCATTTCATTTAAGATTTTAAAATCTTACAGTTAGTTTTGTAAAGCTCAATGATGTCTAGCCTTAAATGAAATCATGGATCTTATGACCTCCTGCATGATTAAACAGCAAATGTGTTTCTAGATCCATTCTTTAACCTAAAGGTATAATTTTTTACACTTTCACTGTCAGAGCCATTTTGCAGCCGGAAAAGAAACTGAAGGGCTAGGTCATCTTTTAAATCTCTGCTTTTAAAAAATGTCCTTTATAGAGTAAGAGTATTTCAGCTAGACATATCATTTATTCTGTGTTGTATTGTCACTGCTTTTTATCTCCTCTAACACCCTTTTGGAAAGTTTCTCTTCGGTGGTAAACAAAAACTTTAGTTGCAAGAATGACAGTGCAAGTAAGCTGTTTGGATGTGTTGGATTTGTTAGTTTGGTGAGAAGGATTCATAGTATGTTGGCATGACTTTCTACTAATGTGAGTCTATGCTTCTAGTGTTACCAGAAAATCTAACTTTGAATTTAAACCAAACCAGAATTGTTCTTTGTTGGCATTAAGCATATAGCGAATATATATACATGTATCAGCCAGATAGCCACAGAGTGAGTTATGCTGATATTATGCCTCAATTTCAGTGAAATGAATGATTTCCCAGTGTTCTGGTGTTAAATTTAGAGCTTGATAATGTACACTTACCAAAAATACCATATTAGGCTCCAGATGTCTGTCAGCTCTGTGGACATTTAATTAATACTTTTTAAGAGTCTCTCCCTCTGGGGGTGGACAGAATGAGGAAATTTTGGAAATGCAGTCTACATGTTGGCGTTGCTGACATACTGTACCACAAATCCAAATTCAAAGCTTGCTCAGATTTACCACCTATATGTACACAGAATGTTAGGATCCTGAAAGGTTTTCAGACAGTGGCTCTTTGCCAAAAAGCCCAAACCTATTATTATTTCATGTGTGTGTATATATATGCTGCAGAAAGCTGGATATTTGTTCCCACAAAGATGAAGATACTAAAATTACACTGCTGATGTGCAAACACTAACTTAAAACTGTGTGTTAGAGATCATACAGAAAACTTTATACCAGCAGTTACAAGATATAAGCAAACGTTTCATCATGGGTGAGTCTTGTTTTTTATTGATAGAGTGATCATCCATTGCTATTGAGGGTGCAGTTTTTGGCTTTTATGTTTCGATTCATGGGTGGAGATGTGTCCACAAAGACCCAACATGAGAAATGAATTTGAGTAATAGAGCATTTCTGCAAGATTTGAAAATGCAAGAGGCTACACTGCAGCCTTTTTAGGTGGATAAGAGTATTTGTACTACAACATTTGCATTGTGCAGCCTTGGGATTTTAAATATCTCATATTATTGTCTCTCTATCATTTACTTGATTCAGTTGTCTGACATTAACGCAGCTAAGCAGGTTGTGTTGACTTTGTGGAATAAAGAGAGGAACATTGACAGGTTTCTTTTGTGGACACCAAGAGAAACGTAGGTTGGTGTGAAATAACAATAATGCTGTTATTTACACTTTCACACTTCTTTCTTTCTCTTGAACATGCATATGATTATATTAGACTAAATATACGTGCCTTGTTCTTTCTACGTGTTAGTTTTGGCAACATCTGAAATATGTAATTATCATGACAGTAGGTTGGAAAAATGAGCTGACCATACTTTATGTAAAGGCTTTATGCAAACGGTGGTAAGCACACTGACAGAGCAACACAAGCCAACTTAGTGTAAACTGGTTGAGAAACAGTCACAGAAGCTTTTCCTGACTGAAGTCCCTGTAAATATTTCCCTGCAGTTTTAAAATAAAAACATGAACGCTTAGAAGCTTCCTTCAGAGAGACAAGCACTTACTACAATAGAAGAAACCCGGAGATAATTAACCACTTTGATACTCTGCAGGTGGTGTTTCTCCATTTCATGTGGGAAGCCGTCACCTCTGCACACAGCCTCCACTGATTGTCAAGGACGCCTCTTACAGACTATTACAGTTAACCGTTTACTTTCCGTTTGTACAAATGATTGGGTGATAATTGCTTTTGATGTTACTGACTGCAGTCAACAGAATAACAAGAGTTGCCATGTTTATGCTCAAATCATTTTTATATGATTCCTCTTGCTAACTGCAGTCAGAAGAATAACAAAAACTGTCAGGTTTACGCTTGAATCATCATATATGAATCATGAATCAGTATATATACAATATTTATAACATATCAGTGTAAAAGAGGTACAATGCTGTGAAAAGTTAGGTTTTAATGTGACAAACTTTGAAGATCTGTCAAATTTTGACATGAGTTGCTACAATAAAGTCATAAGGCACACTGTAGCTCAGCTTTTCCTGGATTGTTTCCAGAATAATTTGCAATGAAAGAACAAAAGAATCTTTGGCCCTCGGAGGATGAAGACTTGTCCATACAACAGACGTTATATTAGCCCGTGGGCAACACACAGCTGATGTGGAAGTTTCCACTGAAATATGAACACACTCAGGGGGGTTTGGACCCCAGTAGACTCACAGAATGCAACGTTTTTAAAGTTCAACCAACACGACCACTGTAGCCTTTAGGTGGTCTCGTGCAATGTAGGCCCCACAGGCTAAAACTAGTTAAATTCATAAGTGAACTCTCATTTATCTTTTGTTCTAATGCAGGCCCGTCGCAACATGGCAAGCAAACCAAGCAATTGCTTGGGGCCCCGAGCTGGCCTGGGGCCCCAAGACAACGACTGGTTAAGAATAAAATGCAACGACAAACTGTGAGCGCCCCTTTGATAGTCAATGCAGTAAAGTGCAATGACACTATTATCGGGATCCCCCTCAAGGGGCCCCTCTTGTGATCTCTGCTGCTGGCAAAATACAAAACCTCGGTCGGCAGTCATCATGAAGCGGAATTATGCTTCAGGAAGCCAGAAAAGGAAGAAGAGGGGGCCTCCATGTCCATTTTGCTTGGGGCCCCCAAATTCCTTCAAACTGCCCTGTTCTAATGCCATGCATGACTAAACTTGTTGCCCATTAACTTCAATTAAAATGAGCTGCTTATGTTCTGTTTATGTGTGTTTACCAAGGATGATTCTGTTTCCCTGCCAGTGGAATTTGATAAGATGCTTTCATCTGGTTAGATGTTTTCTTTCTATACATTGGAGCAAATTAGGAAATGTTTTCAAGCAAACAGATCTATTGAATTTTCCTACTTCATGTTTTGAATTTTATTTTCTCGTCCGGTAGACACAACTTCTTTCATTGCTATTGGCGCTGACTTGTGTGTGTACTGTTTGGCATGTTTGCAGAGATGAAATTTAAACATGAATACACTAAATAAAAAGATATATTACAAAATGACATCATCCTTATATAATATATTCAACATAACTAGTTGCGCTAATGATTCCATTACTTAATCAAATGAAATCATTGAATATTGCTATGTACACAAATACTACACTCTATTAATATTCATTATATGTAATTTATAATTGCTTAGCTTTATGGATCAAAATCAACCAAATCAATATGCAAATTTAAGCAGCAATGTCAAATGTAATGAGAAGAGCTATTTTACCAGAGGACTCAACATGGATGGATTAAAAAGCCTCTGTGAGAAGGGACTAAATAGTCCTCCTGAAAGAAAGAGGCCTCATGACCACTTCACAGGGAGTGTTTGGACCTGTTCACACCTGGTATTCACATGCATCTTGGCTGATCCAATCACACGTGTACAGCTCTAAAAACATCAGTCGCACCTGGCATTTGAATACGTCTTGATTGACCACTTGTGATCAGATCTACTACTTTCCTGCTCTTTATGCAAATCAGTGGTGTGGCCCCCCGCCAAACTCACACACACCCGTCCTGGAGTGACACCCCATAAGCACACACTCACCAACACATACAGTACATGTATTCACACATAATTCAGGGCATTCCAAAAGAATGGGTATGTGTTATCAAGATTAAACCTCCAGAAACAATTTATTGTAAGCAACACAATATTTTAACAGCCAAGGACATTTACAGCCGGGGAGGTTTAAACACTTTGGACTCAAACTGATTTGCTACTGTTTTCACAGTACCAGTTCATACGGTTTTATGTTCACATTATCTAGACATGCTGCATATTATTTAGTTTTCAGGAAAATCTGCACTAGTATCATAAGTTAATATGGTATTGAGTTATTTTTGATTTATTTTTAAAATATTGCTTCTGTCGTTAATATTAACAATATGATCATGCTGGGGTCCCTGAGATAGATGAAATGAATGTGATGATAGTCATGTTTGCAGTGTCTTATGACATTGATATTGTAAATCATATAAAGGTATATAAAGACAGACACATTGAATTATTCCTACAATATTTCTTTATATAGAAATAAATAAATACAAAGGTGTGCAAAATTGCTGCAAATTGTCCATTCAAAGCCCCTCCTATGGGAAGCCACCAGGTACCACGTTTAATAAGGCGACTAAGACTTTGTTTTGCCTCCAGGGTTGAGGTCAATAATAACCAGCTTTACTTTATCCTGCAGTTGAGAAGCAATGTCTGTTGTATTTTTCTTCTCATGTTCCTAACTCTTCTGTTGGGATTGGTTTCAAAGCAAAAATAAGAAAATACAATAAAATACCAATAAGCAAACAATATACTAGACATTTACTTTTTAGATGTGAAATGCTATTTTGTATTAAACATAAGAAAATATACCAGTAATTGTAAGTTACTATGCCATTAGAAAAATATTTCAATTACTAAGCCAACATTAACCTTCAGCATGGCCAAAAGTATCTGCCCACATGCACAAAGAAATGACACGCATAAAATAATCCACCAAATTTTCTTATTAGATTATATTCTGTATTTAATTAACTTACACTTCTGCTACCGAGGTTCAGTCTCTTTGCTTTTATGCGTTCTCTTAGTTCGTCTCCTGATTGCATTTTTTTGAAAATCTGGTAAAGGAAGTTTTTTTAGGTGCAGTAGGTAAGCCTTATAAAACTAACCTTCTGTCATATTTGCTGAAACTGGCCCTATGTTCCAGTAGATCTACATGAAGCAGGTAATTAAAAAGAATCTGGCTCCTCTGGCACCACTTACAGCCTGTAGTGCGATTTGCAAAAACCTATCGCTCCCTGTTCAGATGCACCAATCAGGGCCAGGGGGGGTGTCTAACTGCATGTCAGTCACTGCTCATGCACACATATTCATTCTCCCTTGCGGGGTGGGGTTTTGGGCTTTAGCGGAAAGGGGGGAGGGACTGAGAAGTTGTCAATGTTCAAATATTTTGGCTAAGTCCTGGATCTTCGCAATCCCACCTACAGCACCTTTAATATGCCCCTCTAATCACATCAGCAACATTGCTGTTCACTTTCAAACAAGCATTGTAAACTGATATTGAATCCTTTTGCAGCTTTTCTTTCTCCTGTCCATTTTCTCTCTTCCTCTCTCTCTCTCTCTATGCTCCTCTGACACTGAATGTCTCTCTGTGTTGAGGGATTTGTGCAGTGATACCGCTGTTCTTACAGGAGAGTTAGACGGAGGAGGGACAAGATTGGATGATATTTCATTGATCAGATGTGATTGAATATAATCAGTTGCTTTAACCGGGTCTGTGCTTCAGCTGTAGGCAGCATCAGCCTATTTCATACTGCGTATCACATTACCAATTACATTTTTAAAGCACCTCGCCTCCTCGTTATCACAGGCCGTCTGCACAGTGTTTGTTTTGAGTCACATGTTGGGACACAGTCAGCAAAGAGTGATCTTAAATGTTGTTTGTGCACACAGTAAACATTACTCAACATTACTGTACCAGAATGTATTGTTTTTCTGGGATGTTACTGAGTATTTATTTGGTGTTTAAGAGGCCATCCATACGAAGACGCGTTTTGATGCAAATGCACATGTTTTGCATCGTTTGGGCCGATCGTCCATACGAATCCTGTAAACGCACTGCTTGTAAACGCACTTTTTTGAAACCTGGTCCCTGGGCGAATATAAAAAAAAATGGCTCACTTTTGGCTTCATATGGATGGCGAAACCGCATACGTGCATATCGATTATGTCATCGTCACACCCCTCGACCTGCTGCCTTCAACCCAGCTAGTACTACAGTAGCTGACCGCTCTAGCAGGGGACGTAATGTTAGCCGTTTATAAAGTGCAAGTAGACAACTTATCAACTAGGTAGCTAATCTGTCTGCTTATCAACTCCTTGAACGGATTATAGTAACTTTTAGCAGCGCTTATTGTAGAAAGGCTACCGCAAGAAAAAATGTGTAGCTAGATTATCAAAAAGACATTGGATCATTGATGTTTGTTTGACTGCTAGCAGAGCTAACATTAGCTAACATTGCTAGCTTGATAGCGCGCTAACATTAGCTCTGCTAGCTAGCTAGCACGCTCCAATCATGTCCAGAATTGCAAAATAAAAAGCAATCCAACAGCACATTATAGCCTACAATGTAAACAAAGACACGTTTTCTAGCGGTGGCCTTTATATAACGAGCAGTGGTGAAAGTTATTAAAGTCTAGACCATGGATGTATTAAGAGAACTACAGTAGTCATGTTATGAACGGAAGTGGAAGTGACTGAAGACTGCTCTCCTTCGTTCTTCATTTTTGGGTGAATTTCTGTAGCAATATCAGCACGCCTACAGGCCTGGAATATGAAGTAGCGCGTTGATTCATTTACAAATGGATTCGTATGGACGCACATTTTCTTGAAACAAATCCAGGGAAGATGGGTAAAAAAAAAAGATTGTTTTGGTACGTGTGGACGTGGCCTAAGACAGTCTGAAGGACTCTCCTCCAGTCTTACTGTCTGTTTGGTTAGTATAAATAATAATTCCTGTCTTTTCTGCACTTTATGTTTGTATACATAAAGCACACAGGTGGGCACTGCTCCTTATAGTCTCAATACAGCTTAGTACAGCAAGGCCAATTTTTGTTGCAACAAAAGTTTGTCTTATTTTAGTGCATTTCTTGGCCCTAAACTTTCACCAGAAGTTTTGGTGTTTACCCCATAAATCTTTTATTTCTAATGTAGGTGCTACTTTAGTATGCATTGCATTGTTGTTAAGATAACTGACATTGGAAGCTATTTTAGGTATAAAAAGTACTATCTGCAAAACCCACACCCAACGTCTGTGTAGCAGTGATAAAATCGAGTGAAGGGAAATTAATTAACTTCCACTGACCCAGCCAGAAAATTAAATGAAAAAAGCAAAGTAAGAGAAATGCTCAGTGGACCACAGCTCAAATAAAAAAAAAATCATCATCACTTTATCCGGCCAATCAATCCCTGTTGTTGGGTTTTCTTGTACAGGATTTTGTCACGGATGATAGCATCCCTTCCGACTGACCTCACCCCTCCTTATCATCCACAAACGGGTGAGGGAGAAGTCAATGGACCCCAGCAGCTCCCTCCTGGATACACCTGCACATTATTGTATCCCTAAATCCAATCTCAGACATCGTTTGTCCACTTTTATCTGTGGTGGGGAAAACTAAATGACATGTCTCACATGTCTCACTCAATTATTCTAAAGAATTCAATTGACTCAATACAGCATAGTATATCATAACCACATGCCATGCTTACTGCAATAATACCCATTTGGTGTTGGTCCTCATGTATTAAGCAGCATAATCTAAAAGAACCTGCAGTAAATGTGGTACGTTGTAGTAAATTGTTGTTTTTTAAACTGCACTTTTGAATTGTTGAAAAAGCTTAACGCCACATGCCAAGATTTGTCAAAACAAGTCTTTGTTTCTTTCCTTCTCTTCTTCCTGCATTTGTCACACTCCAACACACACAGACACAGTGTCCCAGCTTGCCACAAAACTTAGTCGCATAATACATCAAACGTTTAATGCCAAAATAAAAAGTCAGATGTAGTTTGTCAGCCAGTGCTAATCAACTTAATTAACTGATAAGTATTGCTCCAAAATCTGCTATTCTGACTCATGTGGAAAGACCACCAAGTACTATTCAGAAATCAGTTTATTTGATACTGTTTTGCTTATCAAAAACAATTTACGTGTGACTACAGGTTTGTAAATAAGACTTTTACAAAGGCTGCACAAAGTGCTTTGAGCTAAATGCTGACATCCAGATTGTTTAGCAGATGTATTGTTTCCTATGTTCGCTGTCCTGGTTTACCGTTATAGCATTTTAACATTTGCTAATTAGCACTAAACACAAAGTAGACCAGAGGCTGATGGGAATGCTGTTCGTTTTGTAGGTATTTGGTCATAAATCAAAGTACTGGACAACAATGTTGAGAAGTTATTTTCAAGACAATCCACTCAAAATCACAAATGTCAGCCAAATGGAAGCACAACAGTAAATTTCAGGGGATCACCAAAATCAATTGGCTTCATCCCAGGGGGGACATGAATGTCCGTACCAAATATTATGGCAACCAATCAAATAGTAGTTAAAATATTTCAGCCAGGACCAAAGCGGTAGACCGACTGACCAACCAACCATCCTAACCCTCCACCATCACCACATACCAGAATAAGTAATATTTCCCGCTAAATGTGTCTTCCACTGTATCAATAATTCAACACGTCCTTATACCTAAACAACAGAATATACAGTCATATACATATACATGACCGTATATGACCGTTCTATTTATTAACGCTGTGAAACGGCTAAACGGTGACCACGGACTTTTGATGACGTTGGTAAGTTGCGTGGAATTATGGGAGTTGTACTTTTTAATGTTATACACCTTCGCCGATTAAAATGCATCTGTTCACGTACAAGTTTACCCATTCAAATGTATTCACTTTATGTTTAGTAACGTTTATTCATGTCATTCTAATAACATAGCTGCATTTCCCCCAACATAATTACATTTTTCTTGATTCGATCTGTATTGGTAGCTGATCAGTTAGCTAGCTAGCTAGTGAGCCAGCAAGCTAACGTTAGCCAGCAGCTAAAACCACAGTGACTATCACAATATATTTCACATGTCACTGTCCCCTTTTGGATGGTTTCAACACCGGGGTGGACGGGGTTTGTTGTAACGCTAGCTAGCTACTCAACGAGGCTGAGAGACAGGTGTGGGTGGGGATTGCCGGGGGAATCTCCCGGGACGGCGAGCTGAGGACGGCCGATGTGCAGCAGCACAGCTGCTCCAAGCTGCCCGAAAAGATCTCCCCCTTCACTTTTCTTTAATCTTAACTATTCGTTTTGGTGCTTGTCGGGTTAATTTAGCTAACTGTAAAGACAGCTAAACGCGAAGGGGTGAGAAATTTGGCAGGGAGGAGATTTTCGGCACAAACACCAGTAGCTAGCGCTAACGGAGACTAGCTAGCTAACATTAGCTATGGATGGCTGGTGTTGCGACTCAGATCTGGGTCTGATATGGTCTGTTTCCCGACGCTTCATTAAACTGCTGTTAGCGTCGTAAGCACCCGGCACCGGAGTTAAGTGCAGTATAGTACTTATACTGTATGGATTGCTGTAATGGTGGCTGTGTGTTGGCTGGCTGTGGGCTATCGGTAACTGGCTATTGCTACATGTCCCAGCTGTGTTGTCAGCTCTTATCCCAGGCAGACAGACCGGGTGCTAGCTGGCTAAATTAGCATTAGATTAGTCGTCTAATTTATACAGCTAATGTTAACATTCTCATTCGTGGGTTAGCCCAGTGCTGCCTTTATCCGTGGTGAAAACAATCATGCTACTAATAACTTTATGAGCGTGTTGAACAATGTGGTAACCCTATAATGTTATCCGCCAAGCATTAGCTAGCTAGCATTAACGTTAGCTACTTGTCAACCAACACATTGTAATAACGTTAAACTGGATCGATATTGATATGTATCAATAAATAAGATATCTGCTGTATTACTGTGTTGCAAAGTGGCATGTTATCAATCCCAAAATGATGCTGTGTGGCAGAAAAAGCAGTATTATGGTTAGGAGTATTTTTTTCTGTGACATTGTATGATTTACAATTACGCTCAAACGTATCATTTGTGTGCTCGTCTTTTGAAGGAAGTTACGAGTAACTAGAGGGTGAAAGGTTGACGCCACTGACAGGCGACTAGGAAGGAAAGGAAACATGCCGTGTCTGAAAATAAAATAACAAATTTCTCTGGGTTTGAAGTTTGGTGGAAACATTTGTGAGAGTGTAACTACACAACTCAAAAAAATATATAACATAGGTATGGTCGTTTTTAGACATTTTAATGCAGAAATGTTACATATTGTACCTTAAATGTAAAGGTCCTATAGTTTCAAACACATAGTTAACATTGTGAAATGGAACTAGTTAAGTTTAGGCAACACAAAATATTTTTTAGGGTTAGTAAAACATCAGGGATTGGCTTAAAATGATTCACATAAAACTACTAAATGAGGACGTTACTACATCATGGACGTAGTAACATGTCAAGGAGTTAGGTCCTTAAAAGTCGGGTTAATTTTAAAAAGTGACCGTTGACTTTGGGTTTCATAAGGGACCGCGCCTTTCTCCTTACGTAAACGTAAACATGGGTCGTTATAAGCTGTTTGCAAATTCGACCTATATTGTCGTTTTCTGGGTGAGGACAGTCTGCAATAATTGCACGTTTTTAGAAAAGAAACTGAGTCAGAGCTGCCATTGAGGTCCTCTGTATTTTTTTGGCAAACTTAAGTGCAGGTTACACAGAGAGGACACAGTGAAAACAAATTCAATCTTTTTTTAGAAGGTGACACGTTACACATTTACAGTATGATTGCAAAAGGTTGGTCATCAAATGTGTGCATATATCATTAACCTTCACTGGTGGTGAAGGGTCCATCAATACTCACTAGATGACATCACAATCAACTCTATATTTACTTTTTCTCCTCTAAAAAAACAATGTGATGGCTGGGTGTTTCCTGTGGCAAGTTCCAGTTTTTGTTCTTTTTGCAGGATATAAAACATGTAATTCCGTCTCCACCTGTAACTGTACTCTTATTTCTCCTGTTAGTGTAGTTTTGCGGAGCGGCTCTCTAAATTGAGGTGGATGCATGTCGGCACTTTACTGAATGAAAGCAGCAAGGCCAGTCTTTTTCAATATTCATTCGCAAATAAATTCTAATTCTAATACTGAATGTGGGAATGTAAGTGTAGAAGTTGAATTAAAGGATCCTTTGGTAAAACTAATTTGATGATGCTTTCAAGATGATGCAATTTGGGTGCAATTCATAATAAGGTTTTAGTATACTACAAGGGGGTAACTGGAGAGTAAGATTTAGACGGAGAGGAAATTAGCCAAATTGTCTTTGGCTGACAGTCTCTTTCATACGTAAAAAAAAAAAAAAAAACAGATCTCAGTTAAGTAATAAATTAAATAACTGCCTTGATTTGTGCAGACTATCAAGAAGGAAAAATACTGCTTGGTCTCCCTTTTTCTTCCTACAGTTAGGAGTTGGGGTGTTTTTCCTTTTAACCAAATGACAGCATCACCACAGTAATTTCCAGTGGGCTAATAAATCACCTCTACCCTGGAGACAGACCAAGATGGCATGTGTGACGGATAGCCAAGCTGTTAAAATATGAAAACGCACAGTTTGGAAGGAGACAATACAGCGACAGAGTCTATGCCAAGAGGCACTTTGCCAATATGAAACTACCCATTATCATGAATAATAATCTATTGGGAAAAAATGTGATTTAAAACTGTGTTGCTCAGGGTGACGACAATGATAGTACCATAAGTGGAAAAATCATTCAAAATATGTCGTTGGTGACATAAACACATATATGACTCAATGCCAAGAGAAAAGACAAATGAAAAACAACTAAAAAGCCGAGAAAGTGCAAACAGGTTGCAGCAGCTGAAGACAGAAATATTACAAAAAAGGATGTCAAGGAAAACACAAGTAGGTAACGAGGCATAGCATTAGGGTGTGAGAGGCGAGAAAAGGTCGGTCAAGTTAAGAGGAAAAAAACAAAGCACGTAAAAACATGTTTTAACCTATAATGGACTGAGGTGATTATGTGGTTCTAACATCCGAGTGGGCTGGGGGAGTTGTGGGAGGCTACAGTGCAGGATGGGGGTGTTCGGGTGGAAAAGGCAGCAGGGAATGTATCTTCTCTTCTGGGGTAAATTGTCTGTGACTGCTTTGCGTGTCCATCATTTTTCTCTAAGGTCTAATTACAGTTGGTTCCACCTGGCTACACTGCTCTGTCCTCCTCGGTGCACAATGATTGTAATGTACGGTCGCATTGCAACATTTAGATGTTATTTTTCTCTTCACATTCAACAAAATATGGGAGTTGTAGCAGCAGCTTTGCTTTTCAATTATTGCAATATCTCCAAGAAGCATGTTGTTTTATAAAAATTGGTGGCGTGAATGGCATGGTGAATTTGTGGGTTTAAAGGTTACGTTCGAAAAACCCCTGTCCATATTTCCCCCACTGTAGGCTAGAGTTAGCAGCGAGTTGTACATCCTCCACCATTATCATTGTAAAATGCATGGTGCTGTGTGAGAATAGAAAGCTTGACAGGTGTAGCAGCGGGGCTTAACAAAATGCTCTATACTTCTTGAAACTACTGCTTTATCTGGTCATTTCTTTGAATTATTATCTCAGCTTGTGTGCAGCAGAGGCAGCTGAATGCAGACCCTTTTTAAAACATCAGCAGCTTCCTTTAAAAAATGTCTTGAGATCTAACAGAACTGCTCCTAAAAATGCGTCACAATGAAGAGTACCTGCCTTCACTATTTAATGAGAGGGGTGCTCTTTTCTTCTTCTTCCAAAATAATGATAGCGACAGAACCTGAATTATAGTACTGTGAGACTCATTTCATCAAGCAACAGATTATTGCCTTCAACTCTTATCATTACCCCCTGAAACTCATTTTAAGCTGTCATTCAGAGTAATTCAGAAATAATTCATCATTTAGAAAAGAAATAAAGTTGTCTGGATGAAATTAAGATTGGTATGTGGAGGTGATGTCTTTGAAGTGACGGGACAAACAAAAACAACAATTCACCAGTGCTGTCTACAGGTGTTTACTGCACAGTATGGTAGCATATTCAGAGAGGTTGAACCAAGCAAATAAAGAGACCCACAGAGTAATTCAGACAGCAAGTGAGAAATACTGGCACACATACAAACACTGTGGAAAAGAATTAGTCCTTACAATAGCTTATTATTTTCAGACTTTAAGCCTAATTGCACAACGGGGATGATACTCTGAATTACCTTGTCTTTTGTGGGCTAATTAGGAAGAAATTAATTTTAATTTTAGTCATCTATGACACCCCACAAACCTCAATTGAATAACAACTGGTCCACATCAAAATGCACGGTGAGCGTTTGCTTGACAGTCTTTGGCAAATAACCCCTCAAAATAATAATCACCTTATTACAAATCCTGACAAATATAACTGAGTGTACAGATTAAAACTGTGACAGCTGAAATTAAGGATTAGCAATAATTTAACAGGACAAGTACGACGTGTAAATGGTATACTTAATAAACTGTCTAAATCAATTTGTCAATTATAATTTGCTGCATAACATTCATGCATGGAGCAAACTGCATTGTGTAGTGCTCTGAACATACAATGCAACAGGCAGAGGATATAAATGAAGAATGACAAGCATAACACCTTCCAACTGTAGCCACTATAGCTGTCTATCAGAGGAGGCACATGCCAATAAATGTAACAGCATCCATTTCATTACACAGGCGGTAGTTCAATGAGGAGTACGGATTACTTGCAGCTCAGAGTTACATCTGTGTACCTACAGACACCTTAGTAACAAAGAAAACTTTTTAGCTGTGTTTCAAGAGTTGAAAAAATGGGTTCTCTTACAGAGAGCGACAGCTCAGTACTGAACATCACGTTTCAGCAGTCCCAGTCACTCAGGGAAAACAAGGGAGGACTTCCCAAAAAGTGAAGCAGTTCTCACAACATGGTGTCACTTCAAATTGAGATTGAGAGCATTCCAGTCCACTAGATTGAAAGCTACTTTTATAAAAGTGAAAATCTATTAAGGAAGCTTCCTCTGAGGACACTCAGGCAAAGCTGCAGACAACCAGGAGACTACGTGCACTGTACTGAAATGCCACTTAATACCTCTATACAGCTTATACTATGTCTATGTCTTGTCTTTTTTTCTATGTTGGCAACTACAGTCACAGCCCGTCAGTTTCTCAGCTGGTGGTTGCTGTGTAGCAATTTTTGGCTGATTAATTATGAAATCAGTGTTTGCTGAACATACATTTAAGGTGTTGAGGACAGGCTGAGATAAGGTTTCCTGAGAGGGATGAAATAGCGTTCTAACTGTGGGAGATGAGACAACAGAATCAAGTAAGCATTTTATAACCCGAGCGCCTCGCCTAATGAAATACTGCCATGTGAGACATTTATTGCTGTGAATCTTAAATTATCCATTTGGAAGTCAGATATCCGGCCTGTGAGTAAGGACATATTTTATGGCCTTCTCCTCCACTTCCCCACTTGGGAATTTAATTTGGTAATATTACACAGCACATGAGACCTGTATTAAGTTTGCAAACAAACAAATGACATGCTATTTTTGGCTTCCAGGTCGGGTGTCCACTAACCCAGTCCTGTGATTGTGTTAGCACACAGAGTGACTTTACTGTGTGACTACAGAGCCACTTACTGATGGTATCAAAGCTCAGTTTGTTATGAAACATGTCTTGGCTTAGTTATGTCTGAGTTATGCGAAGTATTGGCCACCCATACAGAGGACAAAAGTGGGGCTTATGTCGGAATATTATGAGATTAAAAAAACAAAAAAAACAACCAAACCAAAAATAACAAGCCAATGTATCTTTAATCACTGTGGAAAATAAACATTGTAGATGATGTACTGTAGTTTGCAAAAATACTGATATACACTGCTGTATGCAATGTTTAAATAATCAGAGATAACCCACAGCATAAATAATGCTAATAGGTCATGTTTGTGGTCATTTGTATCTCATTTCAATTCTGGCACCTTTATGTAGAATACTGCGCAATCTTGGGTTACACACTATGTTATTGGCAAAACAGACCAGCCAATCATGTCAAACTGCAGTGATTTCCAGCTGCAACTTTCGTGACCATTCAATCCTCTGTCCAGTCAAGTCCAATTAATTCCAGTGGATGTGCAGTCGCTTAATTTGATCCCAATTTCTGTGTCATTTTTCCTCTTACCCACCATATGACAGAGCTTATATCACAGAAAGACTATAACTATGTCTCAATTAATCTGACTGTGTTAAGCACTGTAAATATCAAATATCACGGAAAGGATTTATCTAACAAGTTTCAACATTTTGTTGGGTTTAATACATTAGAATGGACGCCACGAGATAATGCTTCACAGGGACACCTCTCATCTGAAGGAAAGTGGTATGGCTAGGAAGTCAACTAGAAGACCTTCACAGTTACTGCTTGGAAAAGTCTTTGCTCTTCTCTTCTTTTATCTCTCAACTTTAGTTTTCTGTTGATCCTGTTTTCCACATCCCCGTTCTGTCTTTGCCTTTTTCCCCTTCCTTCCAGAAACTAGTGAAATACTAGGGGGTGGGAATCACCAGTGGCCTCACGATACGATATCATCACGAGACTTCTGTCACATTACGATATTATTGCGATTTTAAACATATTGCAATATTCTGTGATATATTGCAATTTATTACCTTTTTTCCAACTTCAAATGTTTTTTTCAAATGATGCTCCCAAAAGGAAATTTTGTCAACATCTGTTTTATCTAAATGGATAAATGTATCTGTTTGTTCATCTCACTTCAATTTTATTGCTGCAAAATGGGATTGTCAAGCAGACAAACTGACCGACACATATATAATAAAAGATTGAGACTTGGCGTCTGTGTATCAATACAGTATTGCCATGGAAAATATCGCGATACTATGCTGTATCGATTTTTTCCCCCACCCCTATGAAATACCACAGCTTAACGACTATTGCTGCTCTCACCTACAGACTCCCATGACAGTTTTACCTACAGTATGATGAGATTAGAGCATTTGATTTCAGACAAAAAACACAGATGGGTTGGAGGTATGGGGGAATACACAACATATCAGTGACAATCATCTCTGCAACCTCATGCCGTGGGTTTGATTAGAGCAGCTGGGTACAAATCTGCATTACTCCCCAACATAACAGGCCGTGTGTTAAATACTTAGAAATGTTTGTCATTCTCTGTCATTCCTCTCTGCTGGAATGTAGCTGCACATTTTTAGCATTTAACATTAGCATTGGCGCCCTGAGGCATTGACTTTTGCATTATGTTGTCCTAGTGAAGCCATTAACACCGTGTCACTGAGGCGTTTCTCTGTCCCTGGCTACACACAAGGTGGCTATCAGAATTCGCATCAGATCAAAGCTCATCGTCTCTGCTTTTGTCTCCATCAGGTGCAGCAGCAGAATGAGCTAGACATTATTCATTGCTGCTGGTCTCATTGAAAAAGTGATTTTCAATCTTATTAGGTCCACTTGTGTGGCAAGACACATTGCAGTGGAAGCGAGGTGAACGCATAAACCAATACAACCCAGAAACTGGGCAAGACAGGAAATCAAGACAGAAGTCCATTAACCAGTTAGTCGTACCGTTGGTTGTTTCATTGCTAGTAAGTTGGATTGATTGCATAGTGCGAGTGAATGTGTTTTGCTGTTTTGTACTTTATAAAGGTGAACAGGCAAATCCTTGCTCCTGAGCTATAACCAATTTCTTTTTACAAGATCAAAAAGGACAGACATTTCACTTTCATTTATACCTTAAAAAAGGAGCAACACACTTCTTATCATTACAGACAAAATGTGCAAGAAGGTCAGCAAATTACACTTAAGGAAATTAAAGCAAACTCTAGCCTTCTGTTCACACAGAGCGCATCATGATCAACGAGGCATTCATTTCCTAAAGAGCTGAGAAACCAGGGAAACTCAGCAGACCAGCAGATGCCCTGCAAGTTTGTCAGCTGTGAAATGTGAGTCATCTCAACTGCAATCAGATGTTCCTGCTTCCACGGTGTAATATCGGCATTCAAGGCTTCTAAATTATCCAAAACTTCTATTAGAAAGATTTCAGTACTACGTATTTTAAAGAAATAATGCAATTGTGGTCTATTATATGTAATGCTTCTTAATATTTGTGGCTAGCCATAGTTGTATCTAATAATAATAAGTACAGTATTAAGAAGTAATAGTAACAGTAAGTTTTATCAGCGAGATGTATTTTTAAGAAGTACGTATCAAAATTGAAAGCACTAGATATACAGCAGAATGCCTCCCATCAGTGCTATAGTATCACATCTAAGGGGATGAATAAAATATCTATCATCATCATTATAATACTTGATTATTATTACTGATGCATTAACATGTATCATTTTAATGTTGAAGCTGGTTGAGAGGGAGCTAATTTTTATTTATTTTTTCCCAACTTTTTTTATTTAAGCTGACATTTTTACAACAGGTGACACATCGCACAGGTCATGGTGAACAAGGCATAGTGAAAACAATGTGTCATTTCCCTACAAGTCCCCTACCCACCCACAAACCAACCAACACGGACCCATGCACACTGAGGGAGATAAGCTGAGGGAGTCAACGAGTTCTAGGAAAGGGTTCCATGTCTGTAGGAATGTCGAGACAGAGCCTTTCAGAGAAGATCTAAGTTCTCAAGCTTCAGATTGTCAAGCACCTCTTTAATCCAACGGTTATGTGTAGGGGGGTGGGAGAGCCTCCAGTTGAGCAAGATCAGTCTCCGGGCAAGCAGAGATGTAAACGCCAAGGCCCGCCTTAGTGCAACCAGGAGGCCAGCGTCAGAGGAAATGCCGAAAATGGCTGACAAGGGGTTAGGGGGGATAGTGCGATCATAGGCTCTGCTCAAGGTGTCAAAAATACTCGACGAAATCCACAACGTTCCACTTCCAGGATTGCTCCGGTGCCCCTGGATATTCTGCCAGATCACGCTCTTTTCACCGTTACCTTACGCTTTCTTTGTGCCGGTGGATTTATGAGGACTATGGTTAACTGCTCCTCAGATCTCTGCAGGGTAAATCCAGACAGCTAGCTAGACTATCTGTCCAATCTGAGTTTTCTGTTGCACGACTAAAACAACTTTTGAACGTACACGTTCCACCAAAACAAGTTCCTTCACGAGGCTATTTTGCAGCGGCACCATGGCTCTGTCGGGCGCTTAGTGCCACCCACGACGATTGTCATTAGTTTAAAGAAATGGCAAAAAAACAGAGCCGGTTTTTCTCCCAACCCCAGAATGCTCCTCCTCAGCGATGTTGAGGAAGGTCTGGCAATGTGAGACTACTATCAAGATAATACAGTCAAATGAAAGGGTGAAGCAACACCAGGGAGGTAAAATATGTAGTTTGTATGAACACATTATTATGCTATATATTTTTTCTTTAAATGTATCTAGCTGCATGAGACCTATGCAATCAGAATCTCTTACAGTGTGCACAGATCGAACCAGCATCAAGGGCAGGAAGGTGAAGAAAAACCATTTGGGGTTCATTCAAGGTAAATCTTTTATGATCCATGACATAACTTTGGAAAGTTAACAGTTTTATATAGCTGAAATGCATGCTACTCAAGACTCTCTCAACCTCTCTCCTTTATCACTCTCAGTCTCAATACATATGAGCGTGTGGTGGAAACTTGCAAGAAAGATAATCTTTGTTTAATTTAATTTAAAAACACATTTAAGTTGTTTTGTGCGGATGTCCTCTCTCGCAATGCTAAGTAACTAGAACATTCCCAAAGGACAGTTTGATTTAACAGGACAGTGGGGGTATGGAAATTGGATGGAACCATACTGTAATTGATTAGCTAGCAGGTAAGGGGGAAGAAGTTCCCACCTCCACAACCAGAGTACACTGAACTGACTAGAGTACATATCAGAAGTGACAGAAGGACGGACAATGAGACTATATAACATGTACGTGTGACCAGTATTTTTAGTCTTGTCTCTGTAGAGACAACTCAGGACTTTGTGGTATACAATATTCTTTTGTGTACCACAAAGTCTTTTAATTGAATAACATTTTCTCCAGCTGATCATTCTGGCACATTAGCTTTAAGCTCTCCACTACAAGAGCTTTTGCTTACCTCCTAATAGCCTTCATCTCTGCCTCGTACTGCAGGACTCTGTCCCTCTGACCAATAACACAGTCCCTCACCCTGTAATGCTAATGGAGGGTTTTCTGTGCCATCTGCCAGTTATGTGAAATTGCAAGTGTGAATGCAAGTGCATCTGTAAGGTTATTTCTGATTAAATGTGGCATACAGTATGCTGTGTTAACGCAGGAAGGATAAAGAAGACGGAGGAGGAACAGTAACGGGCAGGAAAACGTATCCAGACAGAGAGAGAGAGCTGGTAGAGGATAATGAAAATTTTTTTCTTAACCCACTGCCATTCCTCAAAAGAACAGTGGAGACATATCATGAGGTGTCAAGGACTGATTTCCTCCTGAAATCAACTGGGATAAGACATTGTCCACACAACTATTGAAATCATGGTTTTCAAATCAAATAATATGAGTAGCCTACTTCATGAGCTGAATTCAGCTGCAGAAAAAATGCATTTTAACCAATCCCAACAGTGCTTTGAACTGATCATGAATATTCAGACATCAGCCAGCTTGAACTGACCTTAGTCTCACTGGGTGAAGTGAAATGTTGAAAAGCAGACATGTTTGACTGGGCATAAAAATCCACTTTAACACAACGTTAGCTTTTGCAAATAAACCAGGCAGCACTCGCCTAGAAATCACATGTTGAATGGACACTTGATGTAGGGTCTGTTAAGGTTAATATTTTGGGGAAGCTCTGCTGGTTATGTCCCCAGAGAAACATTTAAATGAATTGCATTAAGCTAAAGAAATATGTGACCTAAATAAGAAGCCTCAGGACAGAACAATTTTTTTTTCTGACAAAAGATATTCAGTTTACTGTCACCTAAGACAAAGAAAAGCAGCAAATTATTATAGAGAAGCTTGCTTTTTTTGAATTATTTACCTTAATTTTAATAATTAATAATTAATTAATTGTTTAAGCCCAACTGTTGAGAAATGCTCAGTGAATAAAATTAGCAGACAAGAATGGTAAATACCTGACAAAAAGGTACATTATCGCATTGATGCAAAAACCAAATTTAAATCCAGCATTGCCATAAAGAAGTTCTGTAATTGATTTGCAACATTGCCCACACTGCCCTACTACACTTACAGATATTAAAGAGATGTCACAGTATAAACAGTAGGGAAAAATGTTAATGACAAATGTATGTCATCCTTTCACCATACCCCAGTTTTCATCACAACAATGCATAAAATTCAGAATCAGAACACCTTTGGCCTGTACTATGAAGCAAGATCAACATGCCCTGGTTACCCGGCTTCACCTAACCTAACAACCGCGGTCCCGCATAAGCTGTGTCACGACGGTGGTTATCAACTAGTTCAGTCAACCCAGGGTTTCCCAATCTAGAGATGCGCGCGTTCACATAAAACAGGCAGTGTTTGCACTTTGTGACCAATCGCAAACATCTACCATATTATATTTTACATAAGAAGAGCAAACTATAATTCTACATAAATATGAGAATTTCCCCCACACAATAGAGGCACGCTCTTACTGGCAGTCTTTGTAAATACCACGGAATATATAATCAGGCGCACTTTACGCATAACCCTGATCTCTGAGTTTATTTACCCTGAGATGGGAAACTCTTTGGTTCCAGGACAGCTGATTTGAGTTGGTTCAATCAACTCGGAGTAGGTTCACTTAGAGTTTAGCGCGTGCACCACCACTATAAAAAGGCAGCATGAATGGAGCCATGATACTACAATTCCCCATGGTAACAACCACAAACAAACGGGTCGGCGGAAATGCTCATGTGCACATACAGCGGGTTTGAACCATATACTGTATATTAATAATATACAGTCTATGGTTTGAACATGGGCTGCAGTAAAATAGTGAGAATTGGTGTGGGAGAGAATTGCTGCACGAGTCAATGAGTAAACTCTAATATAGTGTATTCATTTCATATTTAAAGGGATACTTCACCGATTTAGCATTCAGCTTTGTATCAGTAGAAACCCGGTAGTATTTCTGAATGACTGTGTGTCCCTCCCTCATGTCCCCCTGAGACAGGAGATCTCTGCATTGGGGGGTCTGGAAAAAATCTTCCGATGACGTAAAATGACGATTTTTGCGTCATCGGAAGATTTTTTGGCCAGAGCAAAAGACTACAGACAGTAGTAGGACCTACTTCCGCATGTTTTAAACCCGCCCATCACCCGAAGCGAGCCGATCTCAGCCGGAAAAAAACGAAATGTCAGCCATCTTGAATCCTCGCTAAACAGGGCTCTCTCTCATGGATGTATTTCTCAGCAGCAAACTTTTACAACAATTATGTGCATTCAAACTACCGCACGTGTACCACCGGGATACATCGGTACAGATCGGAGAATATGCAGGAAACGTTATTACAGACGGAATAATCGGCCCACTACGAGAGCTTCGCCTGCCACGGAGACCAGCGGTCTCGCTCGTACCCCGAGCCGGGTAGGGGACATCCACGTCGGGTAGGTGGGAAGCTAACGCTAGCCGGCCACCTGTCCCATCAATCCTGCTTGCAAGTGTCCGTTCATTAAACAACAAACTGGACTACATCCAACTTCAACGATGCTCCCAACGCGAATTCAGAGACTGTGTTTTTTGCTTTCGTGGAAACATGGCTGAACAACAGTGAACCGGACTGTCCAGCTACCAGGCCTGCTATCCTTCCGACGATCCGAGCTAGAGATGCTCTGTATAAAGGTGAGCTGTGTTAACACGGACTGGTGCAGAAATGTGGTGATTTGTATCCAACTAACTGCTAACCGCTGGAGTTTGTGACTGTTACATGGAAACCATTCGACATTCCACGCTAATTCACGGCTGTGTTTATACTCGGTGTTTACAGCCCACCAAGCCTAATGCTAGTATGCTTAGCTGAACTGTACGGAGCCTATAATGTGTGTGTGCACTAAAGGTAGCCTGTTTCGTATGTCGTTTTTATATAATATCGTTTTTATATATTTTAAATGTGTAACACCACTTGAGCCACGATGAAACGTTGTTTTGTGTATATGGTTGAAATAACAATAAAACACATTGAGTTGAGTCGAATGCCTCACTGTCTGTCTGTCAAGCGGTAGGCGTGGCTTGGGAGTGGACTCAAAGCAGCGAAGCGAAGTGCATTCTGGGATTTGGTGTCTTTCATCCATATGAGCCAAAAACACATTTTCTGGCTTTTCTCGGCCTAGAAGGCACCAATTACATTTTCTTTTCACATTTCTGCTACATAAGTGACCCAATTTAAAGATATATTCAGCTTTCCAGCGGTGAAGTATCCCTTTAATCACAGGTAACCTATAATATTACTGGTGGAAACTGGAATGGTAGTAGGCTACACCTTTCATTTCATTTTGGTGCAATCCTGCAGGTGAAAAAGTAAACTAGCCTAGGCCGACTACTAATCCCACCATTAACAGAAATATGATTTACAATCATTTATTTCTTTTTAATGTCTCTTACTGGTTTGTGTCCAAGGAACTCTACAAAAACGTTTAAAACACGTTTCAGAGCAAGTCCACTCTTCTGACGGCTCTGTATACAGTGGCTTTACTGTATGTTGTAAAGAAAACTGCCGTTTGCAAAAAAACATAATGCGACTGGGGTATAGAGCATGTCCACGATGGGTGACGTTAGTGATATGATGACGGATAAGGTTATGTAGGCTACATAACTGATACTCTGGGAAGAAAAACGATACCACTCAAATAGGTAGTTGTCTGGAAATGAAAATACAGCTATAGTCAGGGCCTCAATATCATCTCCCGACGCATGTTTAACTAACGAAGTAATAGCCTACAGCTTCTTCATCAACGGGATCATCAACACAAGGAAATGCCATGTTCGGAACAAAAACGTTTATTGTCACTGTTTTTTTTATTATTTTTATACTAAAATGTGCCTGATACAGACTGAATGAATGAATGAGGAAATGAGAGCGCGCTGTGTCAGAGGGAGGAGCATTCTCTTCATACATCCATGGGGAGGAGACTGAGAGAAACTCAAGGTTTCTTGAAGAAAACCTGCTCCCGACCAGGATAGGTTCATAGACTCAGTTACCATAGTAACTGACTCTGACGTTAAGTTACCTCTCTTTCTGAAACGGGCTGGAGTAACCCCTCTCTCTCTCAGCTTTGATTAACCTCTCTTTCTGAAACAGAAAACCCAGAGTTTCCCTCATCTCAGGGTTAACAAACTCAGTTTTCGCTAAACCTGCTTTCTGAAACGGACCCCAGATTCTTTACAAATCATAATATAAATACATGTACATAAACAACGACCTGACAAACACAGCAGAGGGTAAAATATGTTGCAAATTGCAGAGCCCAGCACCTCTATTTCATTGTCCTCCATGCACTGGCAAATTACTGGGATTCCAATTACTTATCATATTTTCTCATCCTGATTAACTGCAAATGAAAAGTGAAAATTTAACTTGGGTTATAGTTTGTTTAGTTTTAGCTGCAGGCTATGATACAAAAAGAGATATTCTCCCTCTGATCGTCTTATCAATATGTAGAGACAGAGAGATACTCAGCATGTGCGATCACTAGTGCACCCACACACATGGCAGGTACCTCATAAAGTAAGGCAACTTAAGAGCCTATCAGCTCAGGCATAACACTTTCCATGCATACAGTTTGGAAAGGAGGGAGGTAATGAGTCAAATTACTTTGTTAAATGGAGGAGCCTGGTGCTCTGGAGTATAACACTGTGCAGAGGTGACCTCACGGGGCCCTGCACTTTACTCAGTGCCCTTTCTCTCTGCTGATGTGCAGGATTCAGCTAGGATGTTATCAGCAAGGTTAAACAGCGTCTATCACTGACCGGTGGATTAAAGGGAACAGACTGAGGAGAACGGTATTAGTCTGAAATGTCACATACATATGCAAGCTATTAAAATTGCAATGGTCTATCCATACATCACCACATGTTAACATTTTATATATATTATATATAGAAGAAAATCAGTTTTGCTTGGTATTAAGACATATGTGAGCAGTAGGGAACACATACCAATTACTTAAGTTTTTCCAAAGGTTACCTTAATAACCAAGAGATATTAAAACATTATTTCTATTGATGAGCTGATTGAGAAGACAAAATACAGACATGGATTAAAGTGGGTAATAGATAATTGAGAGCATTAACCATGACTGGGCCTAAGCTGATGTTACAGGGGTAGTAATGCAATCATTGGCTTTCTGTAAAGCTGAATGCTTTGTGGGTCTGATTTAAACAGCCACATTAGTGTTTTAAGCACGGCTGGACAAGATGGATGGAATATTAAACGTGCAAGTGAACTGCCGTCCGCCATAAAGATAGATGATTCATCAATATAGATGCAGATAACATGACACAGTGGGTAGTAGACTAATATACCAGATACCAAAATCAATCACCAGTCTGAAGCATGTTTCAAATTCAGAGTAAATTGTGTGCGTGAGAGAGAGATGGAGAGAGAGCAGAACTCAATCATGTGCCTCTTGAAAGCTAAATAATGACTAATGGCAAATTCCTTAAAACATTAAGCTTTAACGGACGTACATGAGAAAAGCTCCGGGGTGATTATGTTAATAAGAGCACATTTCCTCTCTCGGCTGCTTCAAAGTAAAGCCTACACAGGTGGATTGATATTCCTGCTTGGAGCCAGACAAAGCAGAGGGAGGGTTAGTGCGAGGCCAGTCGCACTCCACGCATGTGTGCATAAGTGTGTGTGTTCACATGTGTATATCCGTCCGTCTTGGTGTGTCTGCATTTTTTATCAGGGCCTGATCCAAGTGCCTCCAGATGCTGGTGCCATTTCCTCCCCTGCCAATCAAAGGCCACAGTAGAATGCCAGTCCCTGAGAGCCCTGGTTACAGCCAGCTTACCTGTATCTCATTATTACTCAGGTGCACACTGTGCTCTACCCCTGTAGCAGTCAAGTCACACAAAGGAAACACTTTCCCAGAGTTAAAGCACCATTTATCAGTTGTGAGCGACAGGCACGAAACATTTACATTTATATAAATTGTATTTAATTATAAATATATACAATCAGATTAGTATGTAATCAAGCCAGGAGTAAAAACCGTTAAGTTTTAATTCTTAAATGTTCTGTTCTGGTTGATTTGGAAAAGTCCCAGTTCAATTCAAAAAGACACATTTATCAATTACTGGGGGCAGAAAACGCACCGTGAGCAGCTTTTCTGTTTAGCTATGATGAAAATGGGATATTGTTAAATAGATAATATTTATAAATCTGTGCAGCTACACTTATCGAACCAAATATGTTTTCGTTTTCAACATGCCTGGGAATGAATGATCTGCTCTTGACATTCAATTTTTTTTCTTGTGCATATGCACGCCATTTGAATCTGCCACTGACAATGCAAATCACTAAATTGCGAGGTAACTAATGAGTGTAATGGCGATGGACTACAACTTGAAACAGATTGTTCCAAATACTTCAAAATAAAACAAAACATGAAAACAATAGAATGACACTTTATCAAGCGTTTGCTATGTTCTCCACGTGTAATAAGAACAGGACACAGTATTATACATTTATCATTGTAGAGGTCAAACGAGCTTCTGCAGAGATAATGGCTTCTTTGAAAGGCCTGGCATGCCATTACATTACAGTTCTACAGGTTAGGCACCTTTGACAGTGTAGGTTAATTAAAATCACAGCAACAGATTATGGCAGCAGCTACTGGAGCCAGTGTTGTCCGTACTTTTTGACACCATCAATCCACCTCATCCAACAACAATGACATCATCCGTGACATTTACACTCATCAAGTTGTTGCCCAGTGGATGTCTCAGAAAAGGCCACTTGATTGCAGCACATAAGACATAGACCTACTGTACTCACATTTTTCATTCTGGTAATTACAAATTATATCCTGTCTGCAGGCCGGCACCTTGACAAGATGGCCTTTATCAAGCTCCATCCATCTTGAGGAAGTATTATTTGCTCTGTTATATTTCAAAGCATTGACTCAAAACCAGTAATAAATAAAAAAAAGAAATTCAAGGAGTAACAACAGTGCAATAAACGGCCTTAATGTACGTCATGGAGAAATGCATCCGTTCCAATTGCATTGCTGATTCTGGCACAGATTAGCATAGCCTGTAAAGAATTGTTGATATCACTAAAACAGGCTATACTAATTAAAGCCAGAATCATCAATTCAGATCCTTGGCCACCTTGACCTAAAAATGTATTTCAGTTCAGAGCAGCACAGCAGCAGAGAAAGGGTCCACACAGGACAGATGTCCCCTTGTTTTATAAGCAGTCTTTATCAAACAGAAGCCGTGTCTGTGATTTATACCGCAAATAATGCATTACACCAGGACCAGCTTCTAAATGACACCCTGCCTATAATGGATGGCCTGGTGAAATAAAAATAAAGGGAGCATAAGAAAGAGAGGAGGATGCAGGTGTAAGAGAGAGAGGGAACAACCAAGGAGAGAGTTAGGAAGGTACAATGACCAGACAACTGTGTTATGAGAGAAGGAAAATATACATTATGTTTCAGCTCAGAAACAGGTGGAGCAAAAACTATTACAGAATTTCCCACACAGAGGAATAAAACAATGAATAGGAAAGATGAGTCAAAAGCTTCACTAATGAGTATGTTTTACTGGCTTTGACTTATATGTCAAAAACATGACGTTTCCTGTGTTTGGTTTGATTTGCTCTTTGAAAACCATTGTGAATAAAACACTGGAGGTCTCTTTGTAAGAATTGTCTGACGAAAAAGTATTCTTCAAGATGCTCATCTCAAAAGTCTTAATATTTTACTGTCTATCTGTGGCTTAGTGAAAGCGGAAGCTGTAATAATTCATCATAATAATGATACAGACCTATGATACAGTGTTCAGTAGATACAGTTTACCAATTCATCACCATACCATTATGACGCAAGCCGTGATTTCTATCATTGACTTTGAAAAGAAAAAATTCCTGAGGGGTTGTGTAAACCAAATAACTAAACTAGTATGACAGAAGGCTAAAAGACAACGGAAGAAAGTGCGTATGCTCCTTTTCAAGGTTACTGGTGGACTTAAATGTTTTGAGAGAGGGTGGAAGAAATTCATATTTGGAAAGATGACAAACACGCCTGTCTGAAACATGCTAATCTACCTTTTGAGCGTCTTCCTTTTTGGTCTTTTGCCACAGAATTGATTAAATTGTGTGGATTATAATGGAACCACAAACTCAAATACATCTAATATAATTTGCTGGTCCTACTCCTCTTTATTTGTATATCTGTGGTTTACACAGTTTAGTTCTGCACTTAACATACACATGTTAATATGCTCGAAATGAAAAGTAATGCTTACCATGCTCACCATCTTAGTTACTGTAGAATGCTAACATTTGTTAATTAGCAATAAACACAGAGTAGAGTTGAGATTTTGGGAATGTCATTAGTTTGTAGGTATTTGGTCATAAACCAAAATAATGGAGATATAAAGATTTTAAACTGATCATTGCGCTCAAGGGGGACATGCATGTTTGGACCAAATCTCATGGCAATACTTCTTATATTTCATAATTGTTGAGAGATTTCAAGATCATGATGCTGCAAGAGGAAATGTTGAGGGAACATCAAAGTCATTAGGACTAATCCTTTAGACTGTGAATGTCTGAAATTCATGGCAGTTCACAATAGTTATTGAAATATTTCAGTCTGGACCGAAGTGGTGGGACCAACCAACTTGCACTGTCATCCACAGAGCCATACTGCTACTATTCAATTTCTCATGTTGTAAACTTTTATTTCCCTCAGTTTTATCGATCCGAAACACGAGCAATGTTGTTCTTAATCAAACAGAAGCAGATAGATTGGCAAATTAAACTCAAGATCAAGAAACAGAATTAAAAAGCCTAAAACCCATTGACTAAAAGGCCTTTTGTCTCCATTAAACAATAAGCTGCTGCTTGGAATGTGTAAGACCAGCTTGTGCTCCCTTGTTCCAGTCAATAACTTTTACTGCTAAAACACCACTTTTAGTGTGATAGAGTCGCCCTGAGCAAATGTAATTTAATTAAATTAAGTGACTATACCATGCATTTGTCTTTAAAGGGAATGCTTTAGAACATGTCTTTCTATGTGTATTTGAGTGCAGTGCCCTAACAAGTATTCCATCATTGGTCCTGCTTGTACTTAACAGAATGGACTATAGAGCTTATTAAATGGGTAATTTAGACTAAAATGACATCCTGTTGTTACGTAAAGAAGCTAGATAATATAGATAGTTTTGATTCAGATTCCAATGGTAGTGTATTGTGGTATGAATGCTTTTAGTTCCCAAGTTATGTTGCCAGTCATAACCCGTAAAAACAACAGCTAAATCCATTATAGCAAACAGAAGGCAATGTGTAGCAGGTATACATTAAAATTCCTTTAGGGCCTTGTGTTTGCATTGAATATTGCACACATGTACAGACTGAGGTTAGACTACTGCACTGTTTCCACCAGTGCAGTCCACGTCCGCAGAATAACATCTCTACGGGTCAGCAGGTTGACTGAAGAGCTGCATGAATCTAAAGCCACCACATAAAAATGTATGTCAAAGGAAAAAAGTTGGAGAGATGCATCTGGACACTGTCTCCAGCAGGTATGGGACTGTGTGTTCTGGCAGCTGAAGTAGGAAGGATAATAAAACAAGGAAATTTTGGGGAGGGGGGTAAATGAAAAAAAGAGAAAGGAGGTGATGAAAAATAAAGTAGTAAGTATTGTCGCACATGTAGATGTTCTCCACAACAAGTTCAGATAAGCAAAGCACATACTTTCCTTTAGCTTTCACTATGGGCATAATGTAAGGACATTGACGTAATAATCGCAACATAAAAGTGAGTGTTGGGTGTGGAAAAGGCTGTTGCCCCACTTCCATGTACTAAAAAGGTTCCCATACACAAATTGAACAATACTTAACCTGCAGATGGAAGCTAAAAACATATTAAGACCTGGCAAGCAGGAAGGGCAAAGGATAAAATAGGAACACCTACATCATTAGAGCTTAGGGAAAAACTTATGATGTGGTGTTATGATGCAGCTGTAGATACAAAAGATCATATTTAGGAGATAATGCAGAAGAACAGTTACAGGGGACAGAGGGTACACAGTTTATACAATGTCTTAGCTAAAGGTGTGGTGATAAACAATGTATGTTTCCTTTGGCTAATGCAGTTTTATGAGACAGAAATGTCTAAGTTAATTATGTTAGAGAGGTTAGAAAAAGAGGAAACAGGAAAACACTTTGAAATTACCAAGTCACACAGCAGCAGCATGGGTAGGAGTACAGAGCTTACGGTTCAAACAAGGCATAATAAGTGCCCAAACATTATAGGACAAGTACACCAAAGGTATAGAGGATTAATGCTGAGCATAGGGCCAGCTTTTTGCAGCAGGACAACTGGATCACAGAAAAGAAAGATTGCTTTGGAGCAAACCTATTGATAGAAAGAGGCAGCAATTTGAGCCAAAGCTGCATCGGGACAAAGCAGTCAGTGGATGAGCTGGTAAAGTGCAGGAAAGGGACTTGGCTAAAGGGTTGTGCAATATGGAAGGTAACCAAATTAGACTCATTACGTGCAACAAAATATGCAGTGGTGTAGTCTACGTGATACGCAGGTATACGCCGTATACCCACTAGGAAAAGTCAAGTATTTCCGTATACCCACTTACAAAAGCGCGATGATACGTAACAACATTGTTTGTGACAGAACTTTCTCACTTTCATTCATAACTCACTCCGTCTGTGTTGGGAAGCTCTGACATTTGGACCTTCGGCGTTTCCGTAGCCGTGCCCTGGATCTGACGTGAGGTCACTAACGTTACTAAGCAACAACAAGTTGCATTCTTTGCGCGGTCTTTCCTTTCTCGCAACTAGTTAGTTACCTAGAGTTTGAACTAAGTTTTATAAGTAACGAGATATGAAACTTTACTAAACAGACCTAAATAACACTACTTCAGTGTTTTCTGAAGTCTGTCCCTGAAGCTGCTGCCACGTCGGGTGACGCTGCAGCTGCCACAGATCATGATGACCCGATCGTTAACGTTACCGTTACAAAAAACCAGCCCGAAAATCCTACCGCAACGTTACTGTTGCCTGGTAAGTGAGAGTAGCTTATATGATACCGTGTGTGTGTGTGTGTGTGTGTGTGTGTGTGTGTGTCTGCCTGTGTATCTGTGTGTCTATGTGTGCGTGTGCATGCGCGCCTGTGTGTGTGTGTGTGTGTCTATGTGTGTGTGTACCTGCGTCTGAGTACAGCAGTAAACAGAATACAATGTGTATATTTCCTTGTTTCAGATGATGAGAGAGACAGTGAGAACTCCTGGCCTTCATAAGGTCAATGACTATGCAACATTAGAGTAAATTCTTAAATCTTAAATATGCATTGCTTTACACAATTAAATGACTATATGGTAATGTTAGTTAGCAATGGTCAGATAATTAACTAAAATAGAAAGAGTGGAGCTTTTTTCTCATTTCCTCTGCTTTTTATGCATTTGTTAGCCATGGTGTTGACGATTGTAAACCGTTTATTAAATACTTTTGAGTAAATGTAGGCCCTTATCAGCAGATTTTACTGCTAATCGATACAAAAGTTGTATGATGATGCTAATTATTAGTCATGGTTTTGTGTGGCAGTGGGGGGGTGTCGGTTAAACGGCTTATTTGTGTGATGTGATGTCCTGTTGCGTTCAGGTTCGGTTGCGTTTCTCAAAAAGTGTTGTTTTTCCAGGACTTTAAATAAACACTATCAATACTTAAACGTCTGTTGCCCGTGTACAGTTCATATTCAGAAACGTCACAGTACCGACTGTCTGGGGTGTCGCTCTGGGACAGGCGAGTATGAGGCTGGGAGGGGAAAATCACAGTATACTCACTACAAAAAAATAGACTACACCACTGAAAATATGTGCCACCATCCCCCCACCCACCCAAACCTCAGTGGGTAAGTGAGTGAAGGTGAGAAAAGACTACTAGAGAATAGCAATACAAATAATAATCAACCATTTTTACTAAATAAAACCCCCCAAAAAAAAAAAGATTTGTCACTATCTGTTGCATACTGCAGTGAGGATAACACAGCAGTCAGTCTTAACATGACAGCACCTCTGAACTCAGACCCCAGAGAGTCATCTGAAACAGCTGTGGGTCTGCAGATTGACTTCTTCCATTTTACTTTCGACTTAAATTGCCAGATGTTCCATACTATGAAAATATAATTATTACAATAATGCAAGTGAATACATTATTCTTCACAAGAATGAAATGCCACAAACCGATCAGTAAGATCATCAAATAGTCACTTAGCTAATTACTAATCACTAACAGCTGTAGAACGGCTAATCTAAATGAGATCCTGTTTTCATTGTAATCTATTGTGCAGCTGTTAAAATGTTCTATTGCGCTCTGTAAATATACCCTAACTATTGCAAAAATACAGTTTGATTAATGAACAAGAGAACGACAGAGAAAATGTACAGCAGCCACTGTTTCAATGAAGACATATAGACACACTGATCACAGAGAGTAGAGGTTAAAAAAAAGTCACGTTGCCTCAATTTCAGCAACATTTTGCACAAGTACTGTACCATGCTTTTCAAGTGCTGCAATTGGTTAAAACTGTATTTGAACTTCAGTGCTATGGACAGAGAGGCTGTCCAAATCCTGTCCAAACCTCTCTGACCCAACAGATCCAAACAGATGCTCTACTATTAAAACTATACAGAGCAAAGCAGTACAGAAAGTTACATTATTCAAAATATCTGTTAACCAATTCATGTGTTGTCTTGTATTTTTACTGATGAACAAATGTAGAGTAAGTGTAGAAAACATGCTGGGGAAGCATATTGAAATAAAGTGTAGAAGGAAATGGTTCTGTCAAACATATTTAAGCTGGTTTACTCATTTTTAGTGTATATCTAATTTAGTATTCAATGTGCTGCTGTGTTATGTATACAGACAGATAATTACTAAATATTTAATGACTTGGATCAGGATGCATCCTTAAAAAACAAACATCATTGACAACTGCGTACACACTTTTAGCTGAAATTGAAAAACTGTTAATGAAGACTGAGATACTGATTCTGCACAGCTGGAGAGTTTTTAAGGAGACAGAAAACAAGCATTGCAGTGGTTTAAAAATCACTTTAGTGGTGTGTGTGTGTGTGTGTGTGTGTGTGTGTGTGTGTGTGTGTGTGTGTGTGTGTGTGTGTGTGTGTGTGTGTGTGTGTGTGTGTGTGTGTGTGTGTGTGTGTGTGTGTGTGTGTGTGTGTGTGCGTGCGTGGGTGTGTGTGTGTGTACGTGTAGTTGCACTTGTATCAGAGATTTCCTAACTTTGTGAAGGATTGTTCTGTAATTGAGACTCTGAGAACTGCAGCTGAATACTTAAATGGTTTTTATAATGTTTAAAGTATCATTATGCAGAACCCCGCTGATGAAGTCCCACTGGACTGGTTTTATTCACCCTAACTCACCGTTGGTTCAACTGCTCATATCCCTCAACACATGAGCTCAAATTGACACACGGTTAGGATATCCAGCAAGAAACAGCTGGCATATTATGACAGAGACTGACAGAATAGCGTAGCTTGTTGCTTTAAAAAGTATATGCAAAAATTCTGTATGTAGTTATGATTCATATGTAAAATGTTCAACATCTAAGTCTAGCGTACATAATAAGTAAAAAAAAAGAGTTGATTAACTTTTGCACAACTTAGAGATTACTTTCACATCCCTGTTGCAGAATTGCAGTATGAGATCTTTACAAATTATTCATAATTTATGCGTGAGATAGATGTAAGAGTGTTTTCTGAACTGAATGATGCTTTTGGATCCATGCAGTAATTAGAGTAGGAGTAGCTTCTTCTGCAAACAATAGGTTTTAATGACAAAAATGTTGTGTATTTATTGTAATTTCTAACTAGAATCTGGACTTCATTAAGTAACAAATAACACTGAAAAGTTCCTTCAATTTTGGGTTTCAGATAAACAAAATTCCTCACAGCATTTTAAACCTGAAATCAATAATTACAATCTGCCACTAAACATAGTAAAAGTCCAATACAATCTAACGTTGTAACCAACAGCTGAAACAGATAAGATCAAAGAAGCATAGGACAAACAAATTACTTCAGACAGGTAATCATATTTCAAGAAATTAGGTGACAGAAATGGTTTATCTAAGCCTTCCTACACTCACGCCCAAATGTGCTCACTCACATCTCTTGTATAACCATGTCTGTGCCTCCTGTTACTGAGAAGCCAAATTAAATGCACGCTGAATGAATTTTATCCAATGCTTGAATGCTTTTAACCAGCCTTGATGTTGTACCCACACTCAGATATACTTTAAATCCCCTGAATTTTGTATGGAGTAACTGTATTTACACTGTACATATGCCCTCATTCCTTCCATGACAAATGAGCCTAGGCTTTTGCCAGTTAATACAAATGATTATTTTTTTCATGTTTGCCTGATGTTAATGTTTTTTTTTTTGTGTGTTAGTTTCACTTACATAGATTGCATTGATTATAACCGGAGGTCCTTTATGAATGCAAGTCGGCTATCAATCAAACCTTCACCTGATTTCCATAAAAAGGCACTCTCGCCAAAGGCTACTTCATTTGAGAGTAACTTTTCAGAGGAGATGAGGTTAATATTTTATCACAGAACACACAAAATCAGCCAAATGCCTGTTAGGCTTGGGAGCAAATTGTACTTACTATAAGGTTATATCTTTATAACTCTTACCATTTGTTTTCATTCAGAAAATAAAGACAACAGTGAATGCAAACGTTTTTTTATGTGAGGCAGGACCAATCATAAGCCATAAGTTTGAGGCCATGGATTAATAAATAAAGCATATAGAAACTTCACAATGAAAATATAAAATATTCTTCTGGAGCACTATGTTTTTACCCCAGTTGAAATCTGCCATAGGTTATCATTTTTGCCACACTAGAGAGTAAATCACAGGAATACAGAACCTGGATGCCTGTATGTCTGCTGCCAGGTCACTAGTGGCAATTCATGCCATTCAACCAAAATCCTAGCCTCTCCAATTCTGGCTCTAACACACATATCCATTTCAGTTGCTGAAGAACTGCCCCTCTCCTGTGGCGCTAATACAGTGCTTTCAACAACATTTCTAAGGTTCTTATTTTAAATCAAACCACACATATGCTGAGTTTATGCAGCACAACTGACATTATTCCAAGCTATTTCTCTAGGCCTCTGATCACATTGCACAGTATTGCACATTATTATTATTATCAGTAGACGTGGTGGTAGTAGAATTGGTGTTTTGGTATTGTGGCTATTGTTGTCAGGCTGTTATCGTTATTATGTTTGTTTATTTTTTTTTCCCGTCTTGTGTGCGCCGATAGTTAGTTTCCACAGGTAATAAGTTACAGATGGTTTGCAACCGTCACCGAGGACTGCTTCCCTATATGGGTCTTTGCTTATGCAAATAACAAACTGCTTGGAATGTGCATCCAAATTAAGATCAAACATGATTCAACAATGTTTTCACATGGATACTTACAATTTAATGGTCCGCACTGGCTTCATGGATGAGATAAGGTTTTTCTTTTTCTTTATAAAATAAGTCTGGTGATGCAGTCAACGAAAACACCAAACCAACAATGGATTGATCCTTATTAATGGGATTTGTTGAAAATAAAAAAAACACAGAATATTGCCACTCTTTAAGATCACTCCCTCAGTGTGGAAATTAGAGTAGCAATAGTTAGACGTATCATCATGAAACACAAACATGCAAGAAGACAATTTAAGTATTTAATGACTGATCATTACCCATCACCGTCTCATTTTCACACACATGCTCACAAACACACACACGCAGGCATAAACTGGTGCATTTTCTGAAAAAACATATTGATCCTATTAAAGGCTATTTCAGATAAAATACCACTGACTTCGGTAATTAAAGAAAAAGGCATACCCTTAATTAAGAATTTTAAGAATTTCTTTTCACTTGAAAGTTTATCACCACTTAGGCCAAATGTGAAAATGTCAATTCTTAAGCATGGATGAGTCAATCAGTGCTTCAGGGATGAAATATATTCCACATTTAACTTTGTTTTTCCCAAGGCAACGGTGATAAAAGCCAAGAAAAAGACATAATGTGTTCTGTTAAAGAGGACTTCATTTAAAACGTCTAACATGATCATTAGCAAATGGCATGGAACTGCACATCCTGCCAAATGTTGACAGGGGGGGGGGTGTCATTTGTGAATACAAAAGATTGACTCTTAACTCACCAAATGTTTTGGGGAGGTGAAGTGTCTGCAGGTCACCTTTCAGCGGAGTGCCTTTTGGTGTCCATGCTGTCTACTGGGGATGCGCGGTTGTCCTCCTCCAGCCAGATCATGGCGTCTGGAAGGCAGACAGGGAGCAAGGGGGCAGATGGAGAAGGAGAGGAAAAGAGAGAAGATGTTTCTAACTTTTTTAGCATTTGAAATGGAGGGCACGCTTCAACAAGTAGACCATATACTGTATATAAGTAAGATCATGACACTAGGTCACTACAATTTAAGCCAAAATATAGAGAGGCAAAATATAAATTTTGCCAAATTTATATTTTGGCAAAATATAAATTTTGCCTCTCAAAGAAGAGTCAAAGGTCTTTAGTCAGGAACTAATTTGTATATCTTTCCATGTGTGTTGCTGCCAAATAGCTCACATTGCTCTCAGTAATTTACCTTTCCATCTGCAGCAGTGTTAAAATCTTTCTTCGTCCAATATGTTTTAATCAAGGATCTACTTGAGTAGTGTAGCTACCATTCCCCACTGTCAAAGGGAAGAATGGCATGTCTTTATGTCTTGGGAAGTGTTCATGCCTTATATAGTCTTGGTCTAGTAGAGTTGCCTGCTGCACATAGCTGGATCTAGCCAGGGGCTAAGGAAGCAGACCTTATGAGAGCTCATTAAAATCTTCTTCAAGTCTTAAGAGACTAATATGAATGTATAACAAAAAATGAGCTTGCCATTGAAAATAATCAAAAGTAAAAGTTCCCAGACTTAAAATGCATTTATTAAATATGGCCATAGCTGGCTTGGATGGGTAAATGAAAAAGGGTAACAGAGCGGACAAGACAAGACCTCAGTACCGAAAATTAAACAATTCACAAACGCCTCGAGTATTGTGAAACAAATGAGCACGCTGCTCTCCTTTTCATGTTACAACTACAAATTACACCTAAAAGGTCAATCGAGGTTGGATGATATTTCAGGGCGAGGAGGATTCTATTTGCAATGACACATTTGTTTTAGTAACACTAACATTTTCAAGGTTGCACGAAGACCAAACTAATTTAAATAAAAATCCACAACTGTTTTCTTGCATTGTATAAAAAGGATTCTAACAAGATGGACCTCACTTGGCCTATCTGCTCCACTCTCAAGTGAGCCATAAGAAGGACTGAACAAGACAATTACCATTTTCAAGTTTCTACTTTAAATCTGCAACCTTACTTGATTGAGTCTCAATTTGCATGAAATACCCTATGAATGAGGGGGCTTTTCCCACAATAATATGAAATGGTAATTATCCAGATAGAGAGTGAATGTGAATGTACAATAGCTCATTATCAATCTGAAACACAGTATATGTGAAGGCCACTGCTTTAAAGTAACAGATAAAAGGTCAAGTAATTATGTAAGCTTTAGTTCTAAGCCTCACAGCGAATTACTCTGAAGAAGAAAATCTTGGAAGTGCTCATTTTCAAAATGCAACTAGAATAGGAGAAGAAACTAATGTTTAATCAGAAAACTGTTGTTATATGTGAGAATATTCATCCATACCTCAGGAATCTGGTATGCACAAGGGCAAATCACAAAAAACTGCAACAATTCCCTGCACTGAAAAAAATCAAATCTGCTGTATTTGTAGGTTAGGAGGCAGCTTAGGCAGTAACTATGTATGTGCTGTAGCAAAACTTCAGTTTTAAGGGGAAAACAATATATAATAACTTTTCAGTTCTTAAATTCAGGTGTTACTTTGTTCCTCTAATATATGCATACATGAAGAAATATGTTTTGGTTGTGTTCATGCAGTTTAGAATGAGTGGAAAATATCTGATCATGCTAACCTAGCTGACCTAATAAGGTCATTATAAAACATGAATGGCATAATGTTTTCTTATTTGAGGTATGTTGTGTTACTTTTGTAAAATGTCATTTCAAATCTTCCCCGTTTAAACAGCATTTTATCAAGTTTCCGGTCAGATGTGTTGACCGTATTGCATTGTATCTCTAAACAGATAATATATTAGCAAGCTTCACTTAATAAGCACTTCTGCCATAAATAGGCTAAGTATGAACTTACCATGAGCTGGTAAACCTCTGCATGCATTATGCAACAGTAAAACTTATTGTTGCCAGGTGAAAATAACCAACTGGTGACTCCCTGTGTATTAAAGGAGGAACACAGGCCAGCCTCTTCAGGCCAACATTGCAGCACACAGCCACAGTGGTACAGATACAATCCACAGTGGCAACAATTAAAACATGATAGGTTGGATTGTGCAGATTAAACACAGCAAATCTCATTAAACTTCCACTCACTCACAGTCCCACTTCTCTCTTACTCCTACTGTAAATGGAGCCCCTTATCTCACCTAGCTATGGTCCAATATAAATCTACAAGTACAGCTCTTCAAATTTATTGGCCGAAAATACTTGATATCACCTTTCACTGACTGTTTATCCTTCCCTGTTAGTGCAGCAAAGTGAGAACTACACAGAAAAACTGCCCTTGATTAATGTGTTTTGTGATTTATATTATATGACTCAAATACCCAGTGTCGGGTTGATTTAAGAGCTGCAAGTTCTGTTGGGGCATGATAAAAAATAGGGCTCAAACTTCATTGAATGCTTAGGCTGAAGAAGAATGTTTACGGAGTCTGCTCCTCAACATCTTAACCTTGCAGCAAATACTTCATCCCACAGGGGTAACTGCTACAAATGACTCAGTATCTGATCACCTGCTTGAAAGGGCTCAGCAAGCGCCTCTGTGCCTCAGAGAGTGTCTTACAAATGGCCTTTTTTTGATGAATTGATGGTGCGGAGGAGTATATTGTTTCCAGCTATAACACTGCATCCAGGAATGTGTAGGAGCAAGGCAGTTTGTGTGCGTGAGAGAGACAGTCAAAAAGAAAGGCATACAGAAAGACAGAGGGAAAAGGACAGAAAGTTTGTGTTTCTTATGGTTGAACTGCAGTTGAGATTCAGCCAAGGTCATTCTCTTACTTATGACATACATGGAGCCAGACCGAGCCTCTCACTTGGACGCTCTCCATCTGCTCCCACTGATAAGACCGGGAACTTCATGTGCAGCAGACAGACAGCATAGCTCTGTATTGTGTGGATCTAGTGTGATTAAAACCACATTGGTTTTCTTGAATCGCAATGAAGACAGCATTCTCGCATACATAGTATATGCCTCTAAAGAAGGGCTTCAACGTATAGTTTAGATGTCATGTTATACTACTATCTACCAAGGTCCATGACTAAAACAAAGTCTTCTCTGGTGCATTTTTAAAAATTTAATTATGTACTGGGGTAAAACAAACTGTCTATGTACAAGCTACTGTGAAGCAGAGGAAGCACATTGCTGTCACACCTACTGCTTAGTGGAGAATTACTCTGCTAAAAGACCTTTCCAGCCACAAAGGTGGAAAGGGATATTATATTAATTGGTTTATGCATGTCAGCCGGGAAACTCAATTGCAGACTATCAAAGAGGCCTGAAACAGCTCAAAGTAAGACTTTAACCAAGCTGCGTCCACATATTTTTCCTCAGTGTCTGAAGCCCGTGTAAAATAGGAGAGGTGTAAGTGCAACTCGCTGACCAGCAGGACTGCTCTGCTTTCTCCTGATCAACACTCAGTCAATACTCTGCCAGCTAAAGCTTGTTTTAAAATATATCTTTCTGGCACATCAGTGAGGACACTTTTTCTGAAAGCCTTCTGTTGTACTCAGAGAACCACATGAATTTAAGAATAGGGCTCAGTTAAGGACAGCAGCTCGAACAGAAAGAGAAATATGGGTGATAATAAATACTGTATGGGTGGGACATTACCAGGGATTAGACAGGCGCCATGTTGGTGCCAGTATTAAACAAATGCATGACGATGGTAACAGATTATACAATGTTTAAGAAAGTGGCAATAAAGTAATGAAGAGTCATATTTGCTGAACTGGGAGGATGGTTTGTTTTTTGAAACACTAACAAGCGATTCCACAATTAAACTGACAGTGCTCTGTATGTTGTCTGTATGTCTTTGGGTTGCATAACAAACCAATTTTGCATTTGTGCATCACCAGACCCATGCCCCTACATCAATAAACCACAGAAACTTTGACAGCAACCCAACCACAGGCACAATGTTTTCATCATTAAACCTTCACATTGTTAAATAAGTAAATCTGTGAGCCATCTGATAAAAAAAACTGCCTCTGCCACACACTGATATAACAAGTGCAACCACACACACACACACACACACACACACACACACACACACACACACACACACACACACACACACACACACACACACACACACACACACACACACACACACACACACACACACACACACACACACACACACACACACACCTAGTGGTCATGTAAAGGGCTATATCCAAAACTTCAATCAAATGGCCAAACTCCAGGCATGCTTCTGTGATGCCAAGAAGATCACAGACTGATCAACATAACTACAGCTGATGATCTCAACATGCCATGCTTCCTGTTAAATGAGCTTTAACCCATGAAATGAGACCAAATTGCTTGGGAAACAGATGGAGGAGAAGCAGCCACTATGAAGCCCTTGAGACTGTAAAGAAAGGAAAGAGGGCTCAATATGGAAATGACACAAAGAGAGCCAGAGTGGATAGTTTGAAATAAAGGTCACTATGCAGTGTGACTTTTAAATGCTTACAACAGAATAATGCAATTTCCTCTTAAAATCAATGAACTGAGATATACAGTATATTTGTCTCGCTATCCAAGCAAAAAGTACAACTTTGACCAGTGGCATTAAGATCTGTCAGTAATGCATTTGAACAAAACCCATCTGCTTCAAGGAGCTAAAAACATCATCTGCAATCTGTAACACTTTGCTGTGTATACTTATGTAATCTTTCCAAGAAACAAGACACAAGAGAAAAACAGAGGCCATGAAAATTTGCCAAAAGCAAAGCATTCTCGCCCTCTTACATTTCTTAAAAGACATCTTTCTAAAGAGTTCCGCATAGAGACAATGTCTCCACCTTCACAGTCAATTTTAAGACGGATTCAAGATTCATTCAATCTTTGCTTTCAGACATTTCAGACATCAACACTGGCATCACAACAGGTCTTTGTGACCTCACAAACAAACTCCACAAGTACTAGACAGTTGCCAAGCTCTTCAAAGTCCAAATATAAACAGAAAGGCCACCCTACCACCAAAATTAAAAAGGAACCTGCTATGCACTCTCACTTGACATCTTTTAATATATACTAACAATAGACCTCAACTTAATCAAAGTTATTAATGTTGTTGGAAGTGTTGGAACCATTCGTCATAGTCATAAAAAGAAATTCTTCAGTTATATATGTGAATTTAGCTGAAATGTATATGGCCAAAAATTATGGATTTATCTTTTAAATTCAAGTCAAACATGTGTGTGACAGCACAGACAAACACATTTTTAATGGCAGATTTTTACTATTGTAAGAGAGAAGTAACGTAGAAGGTACACTGTGGAGTTTTTTACCACTAGTCGCGCTATGGAGCAAACATTTATAACTGGGTTCACGCTTTGTTTGCATCATGCATGAGTACTGTATGAGGACACACAAGCTCACATGCAAGTTTCACGCTATTTCAATAATTGGCAGTTGGTGGCAGTAACAGGTAAAGACGCATGGCAATGCACCACAACAAAAAGCAAGGAAGAATAAGACTGCAAACTGGCAAAGATGGATGTAAACAATGAGGATTTAAATATTAAAAAATCAGCTTTATAAAGGAAATGTTCAACAATACACACAAGGCCTCGTGGATAGCAGTTCCAAGTATACAAGTTTTGGTGAGAACACTGACCATAAACATCCACAGGTTACATTGACTTTTCCCTGGCATTTGCATCTGGGCCAGGACAACAATGGGTTGACAGAACATCTATGCTGAATGACCCCTCAGATAAAAACCTTTGTCATCAGGGCAAATGACACATTGCCATATTAATAATTCTCCTGTGTTAAATTGGAGTAGGCAAACACACAGACAGACACACACTTCCCTGTGTTTAGCTGACTTCACTCAGTCAAGGTCAGTGGATTACAATTTGTCTTGTAGGGCCGGATATGAAAGCTTCATATAAATCTCTATATACTATATGAAGATACAGCAGCATACTCCAAATACCCCCACTTAACTTCCAAAGTAGAGAAGTAGAAATATAGAGGTTGTCAGGTTACATAATTGTCTCTGTCCAAGTAAGCAGCATAGATCTTATTATATACTCTTAGATAATTATGGAATTACATTAAGAAAGCTATATGAGAAATTATATAAAGAAAGAAAATGTGCCACTTCACTGTGAATAGCCCACCTATTTAGTATACTACATGCCACTGCTGAATTTAGATTAGCCGTCTACCTCATGTCTGCTGCCATTACCAGCCTATTGACCCCGGTGATAATGATAGATCTAAGTCAAGCCACATTAAATTACAATGTATTCAAATAAATGCTTTATGTAAACAAATTGTTCACAAGGTGCAAAGTGCATCAGTGGAAGGATGAGACTTGAATGGGTTGAGGGTAGTTATCTGCCCAGAGTGTGAATTAAGAATCTGAGCACGGTCTCCACATCATTAAACCTTTAGAGCTACACTGACCTTAGATGTTCATTGGATCGCATCATGTTTTGGTGAGTGTGGAAGTGTAATGGAGTGAGTGTGTGGGGGCGCCCCTTTGATGCCTTAATTCAAAATTTATTTTATCTCTCACGGAGCATTTGAAACCGGGCCGGTTGTCCAAAAACTCAATTAGAGCTACTCTGAATGTGAGCCGACAGCATAAGAGGAGGCGTGAGGCACGGAGGTGTGAACGGCATGGGGGGGGACAAATGTGATGCAACGGTTAGGACAAATGGGACCACAAACTGAGCAACACAAACAAAAAGAGCAGATTTTAAAGATTAAATCTGCTCTCTTTAACTGCAGGGGAAATATCATGAAAAAGATGAACACCAGCTCTGTGTCTGGTAGCAAGATGACCAAAGGACAACCTAAGTCCTGTTTATGAGCTGCTCTAAATGTGTGAAATCCAGCTGGTGTACAAATAAGCTTTTCATTGAAGTTCATGGTAATGGTTAGCATTGTGTTTGATTGATAATTGAAGGCAGCCTGCTTAACAAATGATTTGTATCTTTGCAGCGCAAAGGGAAATTCCTCAGCCCATTTAGCCAGCCATCATCCAGGGCATTATCACCCCAAATAACAATACAAGTAGTAATAAGTAATAATAATATAATAATAATAATAATAATAATAAGTAATAATACAAGTATTCAGAATCCCAAAGCTGCATGGGTTGTTTCACCCATGAACTGTACTGTACCTTGGAAACAAGGTGGAAAGAAAAGTAGGAGGTTGGAAGGGATGACAGGAAGAGGACGTAGAATATGTGTGCATGTCTATGCATCTGTGTGTATATAAACACTTGCAGAACCCCCTTGCATCCTTTCATGACTGTAAAAAGATCCACTGCAGCTTAGGTGAGGAGGTGGGGAGGAAAAAAAGCAGATGCATGGCTTTTTACATTAGGCCTTTCATCTCTCTCCTGCCATCGGTCATCAGAAATGGGAGAACACCGACTCCCGAACACAGCATTCCAATTTCGTTTAGCTCAGGTCGAGTCGAGACACAAAAGAATGAGAAAATAAAGAAGGCTATATTACAATGTCCCAAATACAGCAAAAACAATACTTCATGCACAAAGGAATTTAACTGCATTGTCTCAGCGCCAGTACCAACAAAAGAATATTCTTGGTTTTCAAATAAAGATGGTCTTCCATCAGGGGAAAGCTATTTCTAATCTTCATCTTGAAAGACCACTAACAGTCATGAAATACTTCCTGTGGACTCTGTCGTCCAAAAAATTAAGCGAAAAATGTAGGCAAAAGGTCGACGCTAACGACATCAGGAGAACAAACTTATTATGAAAACTCGCTCCCCTGGTTTCTTAAATCAGAGCACACTGTATGTCTCACACAAACAAACACAGATGAAGACAAAGTCTTTTCTCACACATCACTGAGGCTCACTGGGTGATTTTTAATGTCGTGGCCGTAATTCGACATGTATAATGCTGAAAAGTGTTTGTGTTTTCAAGGAATCGCTTCAGAGCGAACCATAGGTTACGAGTGTTGTGAAAACTTGCCTTTAGAAATCATGGGAACAATATCTTTGGGCCATTTGTTTGCCTTTTCACAAGTTATTTGTCCTGTTTGACCTTTTAATGCTGCACAAACAAAAAGCCATAAACAATGAGGAGCAGACCCGGGATCTTCACTGAGACAACATATTGAAAAATGAGCAATAACGGAGAAGAGATCTGAGATGTATCTGGGCAGAATGAATTAAGTTATGTTAAAGTAATTATCTCGAAGATTTTCATTTACATAAATGTCTTAAAGGTGCAGTAGGTAAGACTTCTAAAACTAACTTTCTGTCATATTTGCTGAAACTGACCCTATGTTCCAGTAGAACTACATGGGGTCTAACTGCGTGTCAATCACTGCTTATGCACACACATTCATTCTCCCGTGTGGGGGGAGGGGCTTAGGAGACCATTTTGGGCTTTAGCGGAAAGGGGGGGGGGGGGGGGGGGGGACTGATTTCACAATTTTTGGCTAAGTCCTAGATCTTCACAATCCTACCTACAGCACTTTTAAGTCACTATCTATTGCAAAATGAGATAATACAATGGTGTTTGAGCCTTTAACCCACAGATGTAAGTCCTTTGCAGTTGCAGTATTACAAACTGGGTGTCTGTGGCGACATTACCGGGAAAAATTACAAGTGGCGCACAATTAGTGCCCGTTTTCCATCACCCAGCATAGTTGGGGCGCCAGAGAGGGTAGGCGGAGCTAACGCAACAGACTCGCTCTTCAACTCACTTGTGTGTAAACTTCAAAAACAAGTGAAAGTGAAAATGAGATTCAAAAACCCCTGCAATTACCGCTTATCGCCATAGATGCCGCCTAAGAGAACAAAACAGAGATCTAACCACAGAACCACCACGGAGCACCAGTGATAAAACAGCAACATTTTTCTCAGAAAAGCTGCAGTGGACCACAGTTATGACAGCTGAAGGGTTATTACCAATTAGACCGGCTGTATCTCTGTGCCTGAGTGACTGGATGGGGGGGACAGAACAGCTGAGCCTCTGCCACAGGAGGTGACAGAGAGAGAGACAAGCCGCAAACCAGTCTTATTCTCCTCAGGACCACAGAAGGGATAACAGAAACGAAAAAGAAAACAATTTAGAAACTGAGCCCTGCAGCTGGTGAAAATAAAACCAAGGAATACATTTTTAGAAAACCAGGCTACCTGCAGTCATCTTCAGAAATTCTAAAGTTGTTCCTTTTCAAAAACATGTCACCACAACATAAGCATCATCAACTTTAAAGATGCACTCAATCGAGCACACAGATGAGTCTAAAAACATCAGCAGTGAGCTGGAAGTCCTTTGAGGGTATCTTTAGGTTCTTTAACAAAATTATGTATTATTATTATTCATTATTATTTATTTATTTATTTAATTATTTTCAGTCGATTTATTTAATTTTGCAGCTGTGTCATTGTCCGGTGAGATGCCAACGACCTAAACTGTGGGGCACAATGTATTATACAGTGAAGAGATAATTATGTTGAGGTACATACTAATGTCACAATAACTACACTCTGATGGGTATTAATGAGAGATTTTGGAATAGCAATCCAGACTAATTAAAACGCCCTCTACATCATCTGAGAGATACTTTCACTTACGTTCTTGGTGGTGCCTCAAAAAATGCATTTAGTGGTGCCCAGTGGTTTTTCAATTCATGCATTAATTTAAGCTAAACAATGTAACTATTTATCCCTTCCTTTTAGCTAACTGTTCAACTTCCCTGTTCGCTTGCTAACTGGCTTTCATGCACTCTAAATCGCAAGATGTGAATCACATTCTCCCCGGTAACTACAGAAGCACCTCCTGGGGTACAAGTACCACTGGTTGGGAACCACTATCCTATAATACAGCCTATTCATGTTTGAGAGGGTACTTTATTTAAAAGGGTGAAAAAAAACAAATTAGCACCTATGGTAATGCCTTTTTCCCCACTGTGAAACAGAAAATCATCTGTTGTTCAGAGTCTGAAAATACCTGCAGCACAGATGAACAGGAGGTCGGGGAATAATGAGCGACAATAAAATCGTAAAAATGCAAAACACAATCAAAACAACACGCATCGGAGAGTGCAGCAGAACAGCCTTATTATACACCCATCCTGTCAACACATAAATGGATCCACAGTTCGCTGTTTGGAGTGAAACAAATATAGAGAGGCTCATGCTCCTGCACTTCTTTGTTCCTTCTCTGCTCTGCTGGATCAAGAGTTAATTCTGCTCAGAGTGACTGTGGGCTGCAAGTGACAGCAGTGAATTAATGATTCATTATGCCCAGTGTAAGCAAATGGTGAGCCGGTGATGGAGGAAAATGGATTTACACCCATCCAACGCCAACCATGACATCTCTTCAGCTAAAAAAAAAATATTCACATATCCACATAGCAGAAGTTAAAAGGAGCACTGGTTTGTGAAACCCCAGGCTTTAAAAAAAGAACATGCCAAATGTGCTGTTCAGATCCACTTTTTTTTTTTTAAACTACTTCTTAGAAAATGTGAAACCTAAAAACTTCGACAGTCATAATCATTCATTATAAATGTGATATATTGCTTGCTCAGCCTGGGGCTTTCTTCTAAATGAATTTTCCATTTTCTTTTCATTTAGGTCAGCCACGTGAGTTCTCACATCATAGCCTTGCCATATGTTCAGAGGTACAAGGTGAAGTATAACTGTAAAAAAGTTAGGAGTCTGTTGAATTTGCAGGGTGTTTGATGCTGAAGAGGACATCATAAAAATGTCATAGTTCATGTTGAAAATATTTCTCCAGTTTGCAATTATTAATGCAGAGAAAAACCTCACAATTAAAGAATGTGTAGTACATGCATATTCCATTAAGAGACACGCTGGTTTTAATGATGATATGCTTTGAGGCGGTTTGTGTTGAACACATACAGTAAGACTATTTCCTCTGGTTCAGAACTTGTGGCCCAGCTGTAGTACGAAAGCTCTTTTCAGGTTCACACATGCAAGTCCACAAACCTCTTAATCTGCTGTGTTTGCTGCTCACTTCAAGGCTGTAAATTCAGCTGAGCATCACAAATTAGAGTCTTGCTTCTCTAGTTTCTATTTTAGGGAGAGCATTGTTAAAGTTCACAACGTTATATCATCCCTTCCTCCTACCTTTTCCCATTTCTCTATATCTTTGTCATGACCCAAAGGGATAGCACGTGTGAAATATTCGTTATGTTGAATTTATGTTTAAGTCGAGCAAAGGTTGTTTAAGATGCTGGGAGTGCAGTGCACCATACGACCAACACAGTTTGTGTCCTATGAGCTTGTGTAAATGTAGCTTAATATAAGAAAAATCAAATAACTCATCAACAGATGCTACAATCTTTTAAATTTTAGAGATATGACATTTGAAATGGATGGTCTTATTCAGACAGGACTAAACATAGCAGGTTAAACAGAGAGCCACTGATGTCTAGAGGTCTAATAGATGTACAGCGAGACATCTGCATGTGTCATTCTGATGGATGAGGTAGTAGCAGAGATGGCATGACCCCGCTGTTTAGACAAGCCTTGTGTGAGGTTGGGCCCTGTCCTGTCACTTCCACTGACTGATGGTTGTATTGAACGTGAACACATCCTTACAATCACTGACGAAAGGGCTCCGATAATGGCTGTGAATGATTTAGTCTGTTATTGAGATATTTTGATCCAAAAAAAAGCTATTCAATATGCATGCAAAGCTATTCAATGTGCATGCATTTTGTCTATCTATCAAAGAGAAAGTAGAGTAGAAGTAGAGTAAATGCTGTCAGTAAATACTGAACTAAATAAAACAATTCTGCAATAACGGTGCCTCAGCAGCACTCTGCGAGCAAATAAATTCAGCGTATATTACAGTGAGACATGACGGATTTCTCATTTCATTCCCCTGCAGTCCTCAGAATGATATGTAATATATATATATATGTATGTGTATATATATATATTTATATATATATATATATATATATGTATATGAAGGAAGTGATTTCATCACAGACATCCAGACTTCCAAAGACTGAAGAACAGATGGCAATCAAATAAGGCAGTGAGGGATTTATTAAAAACAGCCAAAACAAATCTCCTAATAGGGACACAATTTCAAAACTGATTCAATACCAATACCACATAATTATAACTTATTTTAAAATTTGGTGGATACTTGCACTTCTATCATTTATGGCATACTGTTACAACAAGAACAAAAACTAAAACAACATCCTTACAGTGACAGACACATAGTAATTATTTTCTTTAAAGTATTAAATTGTTCCTGCTCAAATGGTGGGGAAGCAATGATGACAAACTTATATAACTAAGCTGAAAATGTTTATGCTTTGGCAATAGTGATGCTTTTGAATTTGTTCTGTAAAACAAAGAAAAGTGACTGCAGCTCTGAGGAAAAAACGTCTGCCTCGGATGCAGCCATCTGAAATGCAATTTGCAATTTTTTTCATGGCTCTTTATTCAAGCTCCCAGACAAAGTAGGACTTTAGGTTTTAGAGGAGGCTACAGTACCTGTATTACTGTCTGCATGTTGAGCATGAAGTGGAGAGGATGGTTCAAACAAACTGTAAACAAACAAACAAGGAAGTATTAAGTATAAAACTGCTTAAATCAGCATATCCTGTCAAAACTGCAGTAATACACGGCATACTGCACTTAATAATGTTTCAGTGCATTTGAAACATCTACCCAGACAGTTTGTTCCGATAAATTAAATAACTTGATTACAATGCTGTGACCAACTAATCAGCTATGTATGTTTTAAGCATTTTGACAGAATTTCCATTTCACCCTTCAGCAGCTCTTAGACATGTTCAGCAGGGACACCTGGCGCTGCAAAGAGTCAAAACATGAGTCGTGGAATTTCGACTGTCTGGAGTCTATAGCACTCATCAATATTCTTGCCTTGTTAATGTAACTGTTCAGTGACAAAGCATTTCATGCAACAGCCAAATGGTCTCAATCCACCAAGTCTCTAGTTATTAAACACAGATTTGGCAGTAATATGATTACCTTTCTTCACATTAGCAAAATATAGTTTGGAAACTAACCGTGGAATTAAGAAGGAGCCCAAACAATGGATTGTGAAAAATGTAAATAACCTCTGCCACATCCTGATTATGATCTATGGAGAGCAAAGTATTGTATTCCACCTTGCTGCCAAATCTGAGATACAATAAAATGGGTCATTACCAAAACAGGGAAATGACTCAGACTTTTTCACTTACTCTCCAAAGAACTGTCAATCATTGTTAATTTATTATATCTCCTCAGGTCCTGATATCTAACATACAAATACTAAATAGAGAGGTGGCAAAGAGGTCACAGGGTTATCCCACTCCCCTGGTGGTTCTCAGCACTTCAGGATTAAGCAGGATGTGACTGATGTAATGATAGGGGCTTAAGGAAAATGAAGCAAATGACTACAAACTCTAACTGCCCCTCCATGTCTCTGTACAAAAAGAAATTTAACGAGATTAATTTAAAGAGCATTAGTGAGATTAATCTGGATTTAAAACAAACAGTGGTTAAATAAACATGAACAGCAAAAAGGAAGGATGAAAGAGGTGGCACAGCCTGATAAAAAACTTCAGGAGTTTACTCAGGGTCATCGACAACATGTAGCCTTTTTAATGAAATATCATAGCGAACACGAGTGTGTGAGTGGAGAAGAGCTGCAGTAATTAATCCTACCAGCTCAAAGCCTTATGGAATCACACTCCTACCAGTATAACCAGCTTTTGCTAGATCCCAGTGCCATGTTGGGAGTTTTAGTTATTTAAAGCCACTCTGTGCTAAAATGATTATGTAATTATAGCATCTGTTAAATTGTTATAATGGCAAACAGTTTTGTTCTTAGCTAAATTAAACAAAAACTTGCTTGTTGCCTTTAAGTCCATGCATTCCAGGTAAAATAGTTGCAGACGGGACTTAGCTCATAGCTAAATTAGTTTCAATCTGTTTTCTTTTCTTGTGCAAGATTAATGTTTTTTGTACATGGTCTATGACAACTAAATGTAATAAAAACCAAACTGTAGAAGTGTGTAATGCTGTCTACCACAGTATATGTTTTGAAACTAACACTGGGCAGCACAAAAGTGGGAATTATTAGCCAAGACACAGCCACTGTCAGCCTGTCGGTCAGCCGCTCTCCTACCAGACTGAAATATCTTAACAACTTCTGTCATTAAATTTTGCACAGATATTTACGGTCCCCAGAGGGCAAACCTTACTATTTTGATGATCCCCTTCATTTTGCTATAAGGCCACAATGAGGTTAACATTTGTGGTTTTGAGTGAAAATGTCTTAACAACTTTGGGATAGATTGCCATTAAATTTGGTAAAAAAATATCAAGTGTCAAGTATCCCCTGACTTTTCCACCATTGTTCAAATTGTCAGTGCTTTGTTTATGACCAAATACCTGTAAAATGAATGACTTTTCCATGACCCTTAGCTGTACTTTGTGTTTAGTGCTGAATAGCTGTTACTTCATCCTCCTCAGTGCAAACAGATTTGTTGAAGCAGCAAAATTCTAAAACTGTACTAAAATGGTGTCTTGCTTTGTGCCTCTGCCAGCGTTGCTACTGCTGGAGAATAAGTCCTTGTTTCCCACTTCGTTTTAAAGAGATTTTGACTGAGCTTGTAGCCAGGAATCCAGACTTTATAAATCAAGCTGATTTAACCATTGTATTTTCATGTTTACACCATATGTTTAGCTGAATAAATATTGATAAATAATAAGATCCCTCAACTCTAGTGTGTTGCCTGTATATGCAATAAATATGCCCAGCTTGGGTTATGATTACATTTCAAAGAAACACAGAGGGTATGGAGCCAATAAACAGTTTCCTTTTTTTTATATCAAAGTACCCTGCCAGAAACTTTCATATGGAGACATGCCAGGCAATTCCATCCATCCTCTCTTGCTTCTGGCCTGCTTTTCATCCCAAAAACACCATTAAAGTGAATGTACTCTGGCTGTCTAGTCCTCCACCAAATCTCCTCCATTTCTGTAACACCTCAGAATCCGCCGATTTGAAATTGGATCGAAGGGTACAAAAATACTTGTACGACATTTCTTCACAAAGATGTTCGATAAGGCTTGTGCCTGTTACTGTCAGTGGGTTTGAACAGCTGACAAAGATGAACACAATACAGATGACTGAACCTAAAACCTACTCCAGTGATTCATGTCATTGCCCTTCTCCCACAAAGCTTTCATGCCATGCCAAGATACATTCCTGCAATAGATTTGAGATTATTATCACTTTGCTAAATGTTAAATGTTTACACCGGTCCACAGGTCCATCCACAAAACATGAAGGAGTAAAAATACCAGCAAGGAGAATCTGGCATTCCCTGATCCTGACTAAATCAAAATAGTTGTTTTGTTTTGTTTAGCTTTAATTCTCATTTGCTTAACACAGCTTTTGGTGGTTGGCAATCACACTGCATCCAGCTCGGGACTTGGTATTTTGACATTGTTGAAGAAGGGCTACCAGGGCTGTCATAATTAATGCAACAATAACCAGTTAACGTAACTTCCTTTAAAAGGCACTAATTTGTTTGACGCACAATTAATGCATGCGTGTTGTGTGATTTGGGCTTCAAGCCGCTCCAAAATCAGGAAGTGATGCAGCAGTACATTGTGGATGGCTAAGACAAACAAAGCTCCTTGAGCAGAAATGGATAAAGAAAATGGTCTTTTGAATGGCAAGTAAAGTTTCAAACCCTCCCAGATGGTTCTCTCAACAAGACTAAAGTTATTTGGATACTATCGATGTGAATTGAGTTATTGGAGTACGTTGAGTCTTATTAAATACCACTTGCTGGCCAAGCATACGGCAGATGCAGCGAACCCTCTCCCCCCCGCCAAAGGCAGGCCACGCTGGATAGTTTGCAACAGAGAAGCCTGGACAACCCTTATGGGTTTGAGTTTGCCATATTATGCTTTCAGCAGATTTTTTCAGCATACAGTACCTTTGAGGTTAATTTGGAGAATATTGTAGGCAGTGTTTGTCATTGTTTTGGATTGTTGCAATAATAATAAACATTTGCATGAAGAAAGCATATTTGTCTGCTCCCATGTTGATAAGAGCAATAAAACTTGAACAATATTCCCTTTAAAGTACATTTAGAACAGATCTAAAAACATAAGTCTAATTATTTGCAATTAATCGAATGTTAAATATTTTAATCGATTGACAGCCCTAATTGCCACTTAAAGTAATAATCTCAAAGATTTCCGTTTAAGTAAATGTCTGGTTGGTTGGCCAGCAACTCGCTATTCAACACACGTGTGAAGTGGCATACTATTTTTTTTCCGGTGTCTACTAGCGTTGTGAGAAAACAGTTACCAACTGATTGATTTCACACTGTTTGGATCTTTGGGAAGTGAGATTCAAAAACACACCTGCAATTATTGCTTATAACGCTATAGTTGCTGCCAAAAAGAATGAAATGGAGATCTTCGAGATTGTAACTTTAAGTAAAGGATCGGAGTACAACTACTCACTGGTTATTCATCAACCTATTTTTTATCTTCAAAAAGGTGTATTCTGTCAGTGTAACAGTACAGTGATGATTACTGTTTTGTACAGTTTGCTAATAAATATATAGGCCTGCACATAAAAAGAGTGAGGAGCTAATTGTAAAGGGATGGACTAAGGTTTCACTTACTCTACTTTAAAATCAGGCTGTTGCCTGCTTGTTACTATTATGAAACACTTCAATTTCCATAGGAACATTGCACATCTGCATCCCTCTTGTCTAATTCTGTCTCAGTTTTCAACCTGTCCAACAAGAGAACCCCACTATGCAGGAAACACTGACAATAAAGTATTGAACCACACACTTCTTTAGACGTACACTGAAAAGGGAGCAAATTGGAGTCAAATTATTTTCATACACCTTTTGTTGTTTTAGAGTCATGTAAATGTCAGCTGAGGATCACTGGCCTGGGGGCTGCGAGTCTTATTGGCTTGGCATAGCCAGAGGGCTCGGTCTACATCTTGCCCAAGTCTGGTACAAGTTCTACAACTACCTGTGTCTTTCTGAAATGTCAATCAAACTGAGAAAAGAGGAAGACTCAAGACAGGTGCTGCTTTTAACTCGCTTCAAGAATGGGGGAAATTGTCACTCTTCCACCTGTTTTAGTAACACTAGGAAAATCGAAAATTTCAAGTAGACTTGTTATTTTTGACTTTACTTTGAACATGCCAGTCTTACTTTGGCATTTGGTGGGAACTTGGGCTCTTGATAATACTGAGACAGACATAAAGGTACAACAAGAGGCAACATTCAAGCATCATTTAAAATGCAGGTAGAACAAACACACTTAAGATGAAAACCAGCTGTCTAAACAATGAACTAGTTCCATGAGTGTAACATTACAGTAAATATCAATATTTGATCCCCAAAGCATGACTGCTGCATCTGTTCAAATTCTTAATAGTACTATTCAGAAAAAAATAAAGCATAGACGTAGTATTATGTTAAAAATATGGTTTGAGCGAAATTATGAATGGACCCTCTTCCTCAAGACATCTGTATGTTATGCAAACACATACACACAGTGCATCAAAAAGGCTGATATTTTTTACAGAAAATTATTTGAATTTATTAGGCTATAATACACTTTCAAACCACATTCATTGTCACAAAACCAAATCAACAATTATTGTTGGGATGCCTATATATACACTGACATTACTCATGCCTCAGTAGCAGAAGAAAAGCACAACATGTCAGACACTAAGCTGAACACATGGTGCAGGAGTTCAAACCACAGCACACACTGTATAGTAAGGTTATAAAAATGCTGCTGTTTGCGCAGCAGCTCTGCCCAAATCTTATCAAAAACACAGTTGGCAGCCACTCAGCAGAGATATTATAAACTCTAACAGGTTGGCACAGCAGCCAATCTGCAATTCCAACTTCCCTTGAGCTTAGCGTTCCTCAAAAGTGTCTTTTATCAACACCCAGAGCTGTGCTCCTCTCCGTAAATATAATGGCCAGCCCACAGTCTCTCCTGTGCCATATGCTGCTCCACAAGTATTTTGTGATTGGTTCAGATTTGGAAAAACATCCCTCACACTGTTTTAATTGTGTGACAGGTGTTACATAAAAGAGGGGCCTATACTTCACTCTAAATTACAGAGGCCCATTAGCAGACATGATGCCAAAACAACAGCAGTGCAGACACATTGCTGAATGTAGATTAAACTGAGTGATGATCCACAAAAAACATGAGACTAAAGTCATTTCAGTTCTTTAACATGTCCTAAATATGTCCAAGGGCTAAATCTAACTACAATGGTAATACCGTCAACATTTCTGTCACTTGTTCTAACCCTAAATTGAAAGAAAATAGATATGGTTCATCTAGTCCTCATGACATGGCCTTCTCCTTCCTCCAGCAGAAAACATCACAGAAAAAAACCTGTAAAATGAATAAGGCATAAAGTAGTAAAGAGAAATCATTTACACTGGAAAGTTCTTCACCTCACTTCAACCTAAAACCTCTGGAGATGGAACATTACAAAGCCAAAAAATGTGATTTCAGTCAGGGTAAAACTGTAAAATGAATAAGGCATAAAGTAGCAAAGATTAATCATTTACACTGGAAAGTTATTCACCTCACTTCAACCTCCAACCTCTGGAGATGGAACGTTACAAAGCCAAAAAAATGTGATTTCAGTCAGGGTAAAGCTGAGTGCTTCACACACAATTCAACTCATATGATGTGCTTGATGAGCTGTATTACAAAGGTGGGAAGGTGTCAGCCAGAAACAAACAACTGGAGAAAAAAAAAAGTTTTCAGTTGGAATGTGTCAAATATGTTAAGGCAGAGTCCTAAAAAGAACTTATTGACTGACAAAATTAATTTTCACAGGAAATCTAACCACACAGCAGCATCTAATCTAACTTTGCCATGATCAGACTTCAAACACTTTCAATTTAGTTTTAAATTAGGAGGTTCTTGTTGTGACATTAGTAAAATATGATTCATCAGAAATCATCTCACCCTTACCGGTATAATGAAAAGGTATCCTCACTAATCCCAGAAATATATGTGCCTGAGCATATTAAGTGATATATAATCAGATTGTACTGTATGCTCATTGGAGAGAGAGCCCTCTTTTGTTTTTTATTATACTTTTTTTCTCTGAGGTTTTTTCCATTTTTTAGGAAGGTGATTTCCCTCATACGAATCGAGGGTCTACAGATAGAGGGTGTCATATGCTGCACAGCTTGTAAAGCCTCTTGTGGCAACTTGTGATTGTGATATTGGGCTATATAAAATTTAATTAACAAGAACTAGCATCCAAGAGTTAAAGAAGCATTTTTTATTGAGCTAACAACAGATGTGTTTGTCTACAATAACATCTGAGATCCTCATCCTGAATTACAAATTAATTAATTTATTAATTAAAACACATAAATATAAATTGTATTGCCTAACACGTGACAGCACTCTATCTACTCATCTCTGTGTATAATAGCATTGTTTATATCCCCACCATGACATTCTTCGGTGCATACAACATGCCACAGTATGTGGTATTCTTTGGATTCCTTCAATTTGAAAAATCCAATCAAATATCTCGCTAACAGACATCACTGTCACTTTGCAATCATAACCCATAACAGCAAATTGCATCGTATAGTGTCGCCTTAATGTTGAGAAACTGTTTCCTTGTGTGTGTCACACAAAATGTTTGACGAGTATACAAGCATTGCCGTTCATTGTGAGCACTTATCCAATAGTACATAAAGGCCTCTGCTCCAGACAACATATCTTTTTGTTGAAATAAAAAAATAAAAGCAACAAATGCTGCATTGTTAGGAAGATGTAGAAGGCTGACGTGCTCTTTGGAGAATTCAGCAATGTGGAAAACCAGAATCAACAGCAAACATTCAAAGTCAACTCTATTGTTAAAATATTAAGGCAATGTTTATTTAAAAAGGAAAAGCCCTATTGTGGAATGGCACCATTGTGTTTTCAGCCTTGAGTTTTTAAAATACTTTAAAAGTTATCTTTGAATTTAGTTTTGTTGTATCCCTGGTGGCTAAAGTACTTCACATTTGTTTCTTTCTTTCTTCTTTCCTCTCAGTTTCCCTTGATCCACAGAAGTAGTGTAGCCACCACTCTCTAAACGTGATTTTGTACTAGCTACTTTCAGGATCATCAGCTATAGCATTATGAAACTAAAGCCAATATAAATGTGTCAACAGAGGGTAATTGCAGTTTTATTAAAACTTCAATCTTGCAACGGCCAGTCCCTTCGAAAAACCACAGAGTTTATGAAGAGAACTAAACATTCGGCTCACATTACCTCAAAATGTTTATGAAGAGAAATTTGTTAGTTTTACATAGGCGTCAATGTTCCAAAGCTACTGTGGAGAGTTTTTCATAGATCAGTGTGCTACAAAACCGTATTATATGTTAGAGTTTAATTAATGTAATCAATACTGTGCAAAACTACATTACTCAGAATAATCAACAAGCCATCGATGACCACAACATTAATCGGAACAAAGAAATATACGGCTGAATATTGAGAGTTAGAGAGGCTGGTCCAGGCCATGTCAAACATCCCTCATCATCATCATCATCATGACTTCTCCCTTTCTCTGTGTTACACCAGTCATTACTTGAACTGGAGCTGGTGCAGATTCACTCTCTGTTTAGTAGTTTTTGACTCACAGTATACATATTTTACTAGTGCTCTGTCATTCTCTGTTGTCTTGTTCCCTGTTTTTTTTTCTTACTCTAAATGGCTACAGTACAGCTCTCTTTTACTTGGAATCCATCCCTCCAGACCTCCAATGAAAATGATGGCGAGGGCAAGTTGTTATTGATTTATTTGCTAAGCACATCGTATATTAGACATGAATCTGAATTCCCTCAAAGTGAGGTTTACTTTGAGAGTGAGAGAGACTGAGAGAGAGAGAGAGAGACTGAGAGAGAGAGAGAGAGAGAGAGGGGGGGTGATTTAAAATGCAGACAGAAGAAATAAAACATTAAGAGAAAAAATGAAAAACTCAGACCAAACATTGCTGGTGCAGTGGAGCGTACCAGCTTGCTAGGCATTTGCAAACTGTATGGAAATACTGGTATGGAAGGCAGCATGTGGGATGTTTCTGAGTGCAACATTTTTGCTTGACGGATACAAATGTGCTCCCACTGGAGTTTATATACCTAAAAAGACCTACATAAACCTGTGTACATAAGATCGCTGACCTCCACTCTGCCACTGTAAATCACCCTTCCTTTCCTGCCCAATACCTGACCTTTGAACTATATCTCACTTGCATTATCTTGATTTGTGTGTGTGCAAAATGCTGTGTGCTGAACATTCACAATATCCTAAGGTAAACATGGGGCAGCAGTTGTTAACAGCCCTGAAGTGAGCACCTTATTGGCACCAATAAGGGGCCGCTCCAGTTAAGCTTATGACAACTAGTAAAGGTCAGTGAGTGATGAGTGTCAGTTTTACACACATTATGTTGGCTATAAAAGCCTCAATTGCATCCGCAGGGCGCCATCATTGTAAGTAATATAACCATGAGATGTGAAATAAAAAATATTTTTCTGCTCAAAGCTTCCAGTTGCTTATTAGGCCACTGAAGTCAGTGTCTTCCCAGCACTGTGTCTCTGAAGCTAAACAGGTGCTACGAACATGGGATAACAACAGTAGCTGCCCAGAGAGTGGAGACAAGGATGAAGAGGCCAAACACTCCCTCCACAAGGCTTTACTGTAATCACAGTCTCGGGCAGCTTGTCTACTCATTGAAGAAACAAGGACGGAGTCCAATGCTGCATAAACACAGCTCTTTATTGACAAGTTAATTGAGCAGACACTGATTGTCAACTTTCTATTTGGTGCTGAAATCAACTTTCCCATCAGCACGGAAGATTACCAGCGCAAAGCGTGCACAGAAAAACACTTCAACTTGGACATTTTAAGGCCAACTATTTGATGGAATTTCTGTTATTGTATTAATGATTGAACTGAGAAGGAACCGTTTCTGCTGTCTAAAGATAGATGCTGTGCTTTGCTCTGTTGTGGTCTGCATGGCTGTGAAAGTGGATTAAACAGGCTTTAACATCAAGACGAGCTCTAATGAAACCCGATGGGGGAGTTAGCCTGTCTGTTTGGCCAGCTGACTCCTGTAAAATACCCATCACTGTCTCCTGTTGCATGCTCTAAAAGTAGCCTGGTGGTGCCAGTCAGTGCACGCTGCCTGTGGCCTGAGGGTTACACCATTTGATGCTTTTGTCTGGATCATACAGCAGCTAAAACGTTCAATCGCACCTTATCATACATGTTTATTTTGTATTCTTGTGTCAATATTTGCCTATAGACATCTGTCACACTCCCATTTAAAACTGAAAAGGATTTGTTTGATATGTATCCTATTCATATTATTGCTTTAAAGGAAAAGTTTGACATTTTGGGAAATACGCTTATTTGCTTTCTTTCCGAGAGTTAGAAATGTCCGTACTGTACGAAGCTACAGCCAATTAGCTTAACTTAGCACTGGAACTGGAGAAACAGCTAGCCTGGCTCTGTCTGAAGGCAAAAAATAATATTTTATCTAACTGCAAGAAAACGACAAGAGTACTTCCCAAAACGTCAAACTATTCATTTATTGATGAAATGAAGGTAAAAGGCTTGACTTTAGGCTTAAGTTTTAAACTATAGCAGAATTATACCTCACATATGACTTACAAAAGGAAGGTTAACCTTGCACTTCTCAGTAGTGTACATCATTTTTTCAACAGCATCAGTACATATTCACACGCTTGGGAATAATAAGCCAAAAGCATCTGCATCTACTGTGACATTTTTTTGAATTTTAAACTGTGCCCACAAGCCACCATGTGCAGCAACCACACAGAGCCACAGGTACAGCAGAAGGTAGAAGCAAAGACATTTTCATTCCACTTAGAGCCATCTACCCTAATGTCTGAATCCTCCACCCTCAGTCCATTAAGGCACGTCATAATGATGATCAATACGGTAGTAGCATTGTGCACAACAAAACCATCTATCAAGAGAGGTAAGCCTATAAAAATATTGGTCAACCAATATTGACCGTGGCTAAAACAATACATCAAGCCGTGAAAGCTCTATTGCTGTTCACCTTTTTCTTATGTGTCTGTTCTCCTGATGTTTTTTTCTCCATCGCGTCTCTCCCCACAGCAGGGAATGGAAAGTCATAATCATCTAAACACATTCCTGTTCCACTTTTAACAGACTAGTAACAGACAGTCCTTTCACAACGCACAGAACTTGACTGCACTGTCCCCTAGCAATGGCTTCATTAATATATTGATATAAATACATGATGGTTGGGTTGATATATGTAACATATTTAAATGTTAAACTATCAGGGTTTGCAGCCATAGTAAAATAGTTTGTGCTTCATATACGGCTACCGTATTGTCAAACTCACACTCTGGCTTCTGTGATGAATAACTGCAGGCATGGACCAAAACGAAAATATTTGCACCATGGCACAGATGCCATTCCCTCTGCTCTTACTCATTATCCAGCACAATGTCAAAGTACCCCCAGTTCACTAAGAGGGAACATTCCTTCACATTGCCATCTATGGGCATCACAAATAAACAGTCACCCCAAATCATGAAAGCCTTCCACTTGCCATGTAAGGACACAATTAATTTCCTCCTCTGTCCACACCAATGCAGTTACCAATACGTTATATCTGATCACCATAATAACAATACATGTCCACAAGACAAGGCGGAGAATACGCATCACACGCTACATAATGCTTCAGTTTCAGAGGATTCAAAATATGAAAACAAATATTTTTTCCGCGTTTTAAAATTAACTTTACAGATTTGCTTGAGAAGCCACGCAGCCTTTTTGGAGGAGAGCAATTTGAGGAGTGCAGCGCGCAGAGGGGTTGGGCAGGGATGCTGAGCCGGCCAGCGGGGGAACAGCAGCAGCACTTGTTTGCCAAACTTGCATTTAAACATAAGCACATCTAACACGAGCTTGGAATGATATATATTTATATATCCGCTTTGAAGACAAGCTCAAGTAATCATTAATATTCTGCTGTGTCTGCAACTTCAAAGTGTAGCGTTTGCGCCTAAAAGCGTTGCAAAATAACGCTGCTGGGAATCGGTTCAGGGAGTAGAAGACCAGATACTTTCCTGTGACACCATATTTCCAAAACTTTCAATTTGTTGTCTTATTTTCACCTACCTCATAACATTCAATAGAGCACGGGTCAAAAGCTGTACAGGTAGATGGGAAAATGGCAATCCAGTCAAACTTGTCACGGGTCCATGTGTGGCACCACAGCAGTCCAATCTAGTCACATCTGAAACGCCAACGATACTTAGCTTAGGAGGCTCGCCTTCTACCGTCACCGAGCCTGGGGTTGGACGGCGATGTGAAGAGCACCGCGGGATCTCCAGGGCGCACGAATAATCACTGCGTCAGGATTGGCCAGAGCGGCCGTGACGCGCCGGCAAGTGGCGCACCCGGCAAATAAAAAGTCGAAATTCATTCATAGATAATAGCTCTGGGAAACTGTAGCAGCTCAGCACTCACAGTGGTAAGATAAACGCGACAACCTCGATGGGAATCATACAAGATCAAAATGGCCAGAGTTCTCGTTATTCTATATTTGTCTCTCTACAAACTCTACGAGTCTATGCTATTTCCGTTTTAATAATGGGACAGTGTCACCACCCAAAGCTTCAAGCTATTTCATTTGGCACAAAATACTGAGCTACTTCATTTGGCACAAGTCCAACTTACACGTTTTCTAAATTATGTTTAGCCTTTCTTACTTATGGGGCAAAAAAACTCTCAGATCAGCAGAGTGTAAGTGAAGATGAAGTTTAAATATGTAGACTACTGCAGACACTTACACCTAAATAAAATTAGAGCTAAAAAAAAATAATCATAATTTCACTTGTTTATTTCACCTAATGTGGGAAAAAAAACAAGGCAAGTGGAAACTAAGTGTTTTGACACTTGTCTGAGTGTAATTCAAGGAGCCACAGCAATTATTTGAATACTTTTTTGTATAAACACAAATAAGGAGTGAGTGGTAATCCTTGGAGGAATGTGTAAGCCAATTACGGCTAGCTGCAGGGACTTGTGGAATGGAGCTTCAGAGCTTCCTGCTCAGACGCACTGCAGACCCTCGGACCACATTTCCTGTTGCCAGTGCACAGGCAATATTTCTATGAAAATACAGAACGGTTAGAGACATGAATATGATATCATGCCGTCCAACATTATATTTTGACTGTTGTAAGTAGATGAGAAGGATGGCTTAGACACTTCCTGATCTGATTGGTTAACTTTAGAGTTTATGTTGGGTATTCTCTCTCTCTCTCTCTCTCTCTCTCTCTCTCTCTCTCTCTCTCTCTCTCTCTCTCTCTCTCTCTCTCTCTCTCTCTCTCTCGTGGATATTTGCTAATCTGCATTTATTTAAAGAATCTAACATACTTTGTGGAGCTGTAGAAGTAGAAAAGCAAGTGACAAATAAATCAAGGTAGAATGAGGGCAAATATTGACATAAAAGCCAATTTTTGATGTTGACTATGCCGAGGCTGATAGAGCAAACATTGCAAATGAAGGCTTCAAATGACATCTGGGACACTGGGGATAACCTCCAGCACTGATCAGTGCATTATATAATAATCCATACCTAAAGTGTTAATAGCATGCAAATAGAGAAATATGTAATGAAATAAAGTATCACATTTCCAAGTACGACACAGTTAGTGTGGTGTCAGGATTTATTTTTCACATCATAAATAATAAGATGGTAAGGGGAACTCAGTCAGTGGTTTTAGTCCAGCACACCTGCTATGTGGGTCTCGATAAGCACACACTCCAAGCTGAGCCTCAACATTCACCTTCCTGCAATTTCACACTGTCTGATTCCTCAAGAACTGCATGGCCACACCGATAACCAAGTCACAGTAGCTCACTGGTTTACAGAGACAGTTTTCACTTCATAATGGCCTCTTCCATCCAACTCCCACTCTCGAGAGTGTCAGCAAAACACCGGATTACAAAGAAATAACATGGAAACATTTAAATGTCTCTGCTTTTGTGCTGGCAAATTCAAGGTCCTACAGACAATAAGCACCAAAGTTAAATTCTAACAAAATATTATGTGCTTCTCCTATAACAATTTCATCTACAGGAAATAAAACTCAGTGAAACAGAGAAAACTGCTATGCCCACAAGGTGCACCACAGGGCAAGAGGTGTTGGAACCTGCAAGATGAACATGCAGTCAGAGAAAATGAAATGTCAGTGGTAGTGACTGCACACATATGATCAGGGATCTCAAAGGTTACCACAAAGACTTGTGGCTTATTTTTTCTAAAATACAATCTGTATTGGAATAGAGTTGGAAAGATTAGTTGTACAATAGAAAATTTATCTGCAACTATTTTGATAGTTACATAATCATTTTTTTAAGCAAAAATGCCAAATATTTGATGACTTCCTTTGTAGACCTAAAGTAAACTGAATATATTGGGATTTTGGACTGTTGATCTGTTGACATTTTTAGGGACAGAAGGAATAATAAATTACTTGAGAAAGAAATCGGCAGATTAATCAATAATGAAAATATTGGTTAGTTGCAGCCTAGTCCCGCTTTGCCCGACCTTCCTCCACAGCGCATGAAAAGTCAACCTGAATTATAACAGAACGGTTTCAGAAATGTAATATTCCCCTGTGAACTTCTTATTGGTGCCTGAGTAACAGCATTTGATTTGATTTGGAAGATACCAAAGTAAGTCCGTTTGACCAGCCAAAAACCCAAAGCCTTAAAATCCACTAGATAGGCTCCATTTCATTTTAATATTTGGTCATTTCAGAAAGAAAAGAAAACAAGTCACGGCATGAAAACATCCATGAAATGTTTAAAGGAACCACAGTTGGGGTTATTCAGGGTTACACATTTAGAGAAAATATCACCTGCCTGATCCTACATTTCTGATTTCATAGTGAGTAATATACACCCATGATTACAGCTCAGACATACTGTTAGAAAGCTATAAACCCTCATTTTGGCAAATATTCCTAGAAAAACACAAATTACTATCACTTAGAAGTAAATATTACATTTTTTACATGATCATACTTTTAATATGCACACAAGCATCATGTACAGAGAGGGACATTAATGTATTCTCATATTTTGATTTGGTTGGGTGCTGCCGATGACATGAATGAATTCCACCAGTCTTTGATTTTCTGGAGGGCTTTTTCAATTTAGAAATAATGTATTTATTCTTCTGAAAAATAATTAGAAGCTAACACCCTCAGGGTGATTTCTGGGTGTGTGTGTGTGTGTGTGTGTGTGTGTGTGTGTGTGTGTGGTCTGTTTCTGTGACTGCGTGACATTGCTTTCTTATCATTTCTCTTTTCTACTTTCATTCAGTTTTTTTTTTACCTCAAGCATACACATTCAGTCCAGTATTTTCCCTTGTATAGGCATCTCTTCATCCCTCTCTCACATGAATAAAAAATCAAAATCCTCTCACTATGTCCAAAGACTTCTGCATTTTCATAGAGATTTTAGCACTGACCTTGATCACAGCCTGACTTGTCATCCCCACTGTCATCCCTGTCCTTTAGCAAGTTGTTAGGAGAATATACAAGTAGGCCCAGTCTCTAACCGTCTCCCTGCAGGACTTATTTGCCATACGACCTGTCAGCAAGATCCTCATTCCGTCATTCTGAAAGCTCTTCAAAGTGAAGATTGCTACACAAAATATCTGGCTGCATATTTCTCATTAGCGCACTACGCATGCTTTGAAACTCCTCATCCGAACTCAGACAAGCAGAAATCACTGGAAACACAACTAGTGATTGCAGTGCGTCAAAATGTTCCAAGTCTGGCTTAAATTTGAGTATTGATTTGATTGATCTTTTCATTTATGGGGAAACCATAGGGAGGGCAATCAGTCAGTAACTGCTCAGAGGTCAACAGCCTGTGGTTAGAGATTGTGCCATGTTGTGACAAAGAGTAATCACAATCAAAAAGTATAAAAAAAAATGCTTCTTTCAGACTGGAGAGGAAACATGCTGTAAATCAACAGCTCTGGTTCAGTAGTAGGTTAGTTAAGGTTCTAATTGAAACTAAGGACAGAGACACCGCTTTCATTTGTATTTAGAAAATTATGAAGAGAGAAATGGTGATAGAAAATATGAGAGAAATTATGCAAACTCACATGGCACATATGCATCTTACATTGTTAAAGATTTACCAGGAGAATTTCTTAGTCTTTTTTAAAACAATGGTTCCTTGAGTTCCCACAAGAGTAGACTGAAAAGCAGCTAGCTAGTTAGTAGTTGGATGCAAATTCTGTCTTTAAAACAAGAATCCTATAAAAGGGGTTATAAATACGAACTTGATGGCTACATTCATTATATCAAGCTACAAGGTTGAGGCATGTTTGGCTCCTTAGCTTGCTTGTTCATATTTTGAAATAGTATTTTTGCAATGCATACAACTGGGAGGAGGCCTCAGGGAAGACCCAGGACTAGGTGGAGGGATTACATCTCCAACCTGGCCTGGGAACGCCTCGGGATCCCCCAGTCAGAGCTGGTTAATGTGGTTCGGGAAAGGGAAGTTTGGGGTCCTCTGCTGGAGCTGCTCCCCCCGCGACCCGATCACGGATAAGCGGACGACGATGGATGGATGGATGGCAATGCATACATCTCGTTTTTGTTTGTTTGTTTGTTTACTACCTCTTACACACCCAGCTTTCAATGATATACAATACACATCCCTTTTTATTAAAGGTGTACCTCACCTATTTAGTATTGCATTTCCATTAAGTTAGGGGGTTAGTGGGAGGCAGATAAAAAAAAAAAACAGAATACGCAGAAGTTGAGATATCCTGACTTTTATTCCCCAAACTCCAGGATCCTTCACTTCCCTATGATATCATCAGGGTTGCTAGGGCAGACGCTATTAAATAACTGTCAAAGTCTGAGTAGTACTTCTTATGACAGGTAAACTGATGTCCATGTGTGAAATCAGTGGTTTTCCATTAAAATGCAAACAACTCTGAGTTTGTTTGTTGAATTTCCACTTCCTGTCATCAGTCTGACTCATCACCTTACATAATATCACCCTGATCCACAGCCACACAGATCATTTTAAGTCTTCTTAATAGCCACATGCTTTCATTGTCAGACCCAAGGTGAAGAAGATGTCACCCCAGGTTTATTGTGATGCATGTTACACAGTGTCCTTCATACAGTCTCACATGTTATTCTCAATGCTATCAGATAAAATTAAAATTACTTCTAAAGCGAACTGAGGAGCAACATACAAAACAGTCTTCAAGTTGACAAATACAATCCGTCACCCCAGACTTCCTTGTTTCGCACTGTTTCTCCGGGTCCCATCTGTCACCAGTCAGCAGCTATTCAGTCAGAACAAAAGTCAGATTATTGAGGGTTTTAATTATGTTGAAGGCCTAAGCTAATTAATTATCACTATCAGTGGTATGGAACATCCCTTTAGATAAAGAAACCAAATCTAATTATCTTTTGACCTCTCTCTCTCCCCTCTGCGAGTTTACAGTCAACACACAACATGCATGAACTTGAAAGTTAGACATTAATATTCTGCAAAATTTTCACTGCAAAATTCCACGGAAAATTGTTGCCGCTGGCATTCATTGTCTCGCAAACACACAGGGGGGATAGACTGAAGCTTTTCCATGCTTGAGATAACTTACCAGCATGGCTCAGAGCTTTGACAGACCCAGTTGAACTAATTCCTCCCTGAGCCACAAAAATGGGGCTTTCCCCACAACCAACAACACAATGCATAAATCACGTATTTGTATCCATATGCCATGGACCAACCACTTGCTCACCATACACTGCTTTGTCTCTCCTCCCTTAATCCCAGCTCCACTCCTTTCCTAATGATTTCCAAATACGCACCTGGTTAGTCAAATGCTGATCTTCCAATATTCATAAAACAAAGACACCCAACAGGGGTTTTACTGGATCAGTTTAAAACAAAAGCACTCATGGGGTGCGTGTGTGCGCCTGTGATAAAGAATGAGTGTAACAGTGAGAAAACAACGATAGAAAAACAAAAAGTGGAAGGATGGATAGTAACAGAGCACAATTTCAGAAATGTTGAACCCTTATATGTACTGGATAATAGCTGAACCTAAAAGGCCAAAATGAGGGTGTTCATCCTTTTTGTCTCCCAAGCAGATTCTTGGCTTGGTTACTGAATTAAACATCCAGACGTCCAGATGTAAAAATACTAAAGAGATCAAAGGGATGGGAGAAATAATCAAGATGAGCAAAGGCAAATGAAGGGATGCAATGTAATACCGAATTACTATGTGAGCGTGTGTGCTGCTGCACACATACAGCACAGGTCGTTCTGCATGTCTACCTTTAAGCACCCAAAATCTACTCCGTTTATCTTTTTGCACTTATGCAATCAGGTTAAGTGCTGATAAATATCCTCCTCCTCCTCAGCCCTCTGAAGAAAGACCACATCTGCTCTTGGTTGTTAAACTCATATTAGCTCTTCATGCAGGACTAATCAGAGCCATCCCAGCCAGGCTTATGGGATAATGCTGGATAATACTGTTTTGATGGACTGGGAAACAGTTCATCATGTCTCATTACGTCATGCCGAGAAATCCACAGACACTGTGATATCTGTACTTTGCTATAGGAAACCAAAATCTACAAGAGATTAGAGGTCATACTTTTAACACAAATACACTTGAGTACATGACATGACTGTTGCAGCATACCTTTTGTTATTGCACAGGTCATGAACATGTTCAAAATCCATTTAAACTTAAACTTTGTTGTTTTAGGAACAAGACTAACTGGGTATCTACATTAAAAGTGAGACTTCAGCCACGCTTGAGCACTACTGCAGCGTTCGGTCCATTCAATCCAAGTTGACTGACATCAATTCAGCCATCTCTGTAGTCAGAACCAGCTGTCTGTCAGCAGTAGATCCTGAGGTGCTGAAAGGAGAGCGGCCCACCCAACTGGCTGACAGACAGCACAAATTTAAATTTGAAGTTTTCAAGTATAAAGGAAGTATAAAGGAACAGAATTAGCATTGTTATTATTTATTGATTCATTGATTTGATTTCTGTCTACAGGTAAAAAAGAAAACTCAGTGACACTGGGAGAATTAAAAATAATCAACTTTGGTATTGGTGTTCTCTACCGCTCCAGAAAATGCTTCTCTTTTACTGTTGAAACTTGTGCAAGAACTTATCTTACCGATTATGGATTATGCTGATGTTGTATATCAGGTTGCACCCCAGCACTACTCTTCTCCCTCTTAATGTTGTTTACAAAAGAATCTGTAGATTTGTTCTTGGATGTCCTTTCACAACTCATCATTTTATTATGTAGGAAAAACTTGCTTTACCATCACCCTCAATAAGAAGACAGCAGCACTGGTTACAGTTTATTTATAAATGTATACATTTCAATTACCCTATTTATCTCAAACAGCTCATGGTACCCTTTTCCTCTAACTACCACTTGAGACACTCTACACAGCTTTTTTTCTGTTCCTGCTGTATCTTCCTCTACAGCTAAGAAAGCGTTTTGGTTTAAAGCCCCCTCAGACTAGAATAATCTACCTGTAAACATTCGATCCATTTTATCTCTCCACTCCCTACATTATTACAGTACCAACTGTACCTGTCCATAACACCTCTACAACACCATGATAACACTGTAACCACCACTTCCAATATTATTACTAATAACCACCAACACTGATGCCTCGCTGGCTGAGGAGCTGAACTACTTCTTTGCCAGGTTCGAGGCCGACAGACCTGCAATAAACCTGCTGTCTCCACCAGCCCTCACCAGTCACACTCCCACTCTGCAGGAACATGAAGTGAGATGTTCACTGCAGACCGTCAACCAACAGAAGGCAACTAGACCTGACGGACTGCCTCAAACTCGAATATGATCGCCTGATTATGATGTTTTTTTTCTGTCTTTGTTTGTTCGTGGCTGTTGTTGTTTTGTTAACTGTCGTGTCTAATTGTGATTGTGCTGTATATTTATGTCGCTAAGGACCCCCTCGAAAATGAGCTGCTACATCTCAAGGGGTTATTTCTAATAAAGAATTTCTAGAGAGAGAGCGAGAGAGCGAGAGAGCGAGAGAGCGAGAGAGCGAGCGAGAGAGAATTGATCAATCATCACAAATACTGTTAAGTGCAGAACAATATAATATATTCGGAAAGGTCTAATATTCTAGGGATAAACCCACTGTGTATGCATTGCATTAAACTTTATATCCATTGTAAATATTCAGCCAGATTAAGACCTTTTGTACTAAATCTAGTGACACCTGGCAGAGCCCAGTTTCCACTTCATTGATAAATGATTCAATACTGCATGCTTTCAGAATGAAAAATGTATGTATCTTGTACAGTATCACAGTGAAAATGACTGTCAGAAATATCTCATAGCTGAGTGTTCTATTTCAGTTACCCATGACAGGCAACCTAACACAATAAACATATACACAATTTCAGGTTATTAAAAAATGACAGGCTGTTAATCATATCCCTCTGGATGATAAATAGAGAGAGAGAGGTGATTGAAAGACAAATAGAGAGGAAAAGGAAAAACAACAGAGAATATAAGTTATTCTCACTCTACAATATACACAGTCTCTTTTTTACCCTTTTATAACAAAAGGTTAAAGTCAGCGTAGATGACACTTTCACTTTATTTCTCACCAATGTAGAGAAAATCAGAAATTCAACTTCTGTGTTTACAACATCTGAACACTGGAAAAGCCAGGAGGTGTTTTCTTTCCTCAATATCTCAAAATGAGTTTCTAGCTTCAGCGGAAAATGTTACCACATGGTTCTCGATCAAATAATCCCCCCAACAGAACCCATCTTTTAGATACAGATTTAGAGATTCAATTATAAAAAATTTAAAAAATAAGTTAATTAAAAAAGTAGATTGGATTCAAAATACCCTAAGTAGATATATATGCCTCCAAAATGTTTTTGAGTCTCAAATATGGAATGAAAATACTAGCAGATTTGCATTAGTTTTTTAGTTAAATGAGGCCCATGTATACAGTATACTACCAATACAGACAGGAATGACTGTGACATTCCCTGTAGCCAAGCAGAATGCTTCAGAAGCAACTAAACCGTACATTCATCAATGAATAAAATATTAGTAGCCTCAAACTAACTCTGAATTGGAGGCTGGTCCCCTGATAAAAGAGTTTGTATTTTCAATTTGTCGTCTTTTTCCTAGATTTTTTCAACATACAGCTCCAGTTAGCTGGTTGCTGTCCAATAGACCCTGGAAGGCTACAGAAAGCTCCAAAAATATGCTTATTTTAATCCACTTTGCAACAAAATCTGCATCTTGTTTTGTGCATCCAAATTTCCATCCACTTTTCCAGCTATCCATTGCCACTTGTCTCCCACCTGTCATTGCATCCACAGATGTAGACAGTCTGAGATATATTTATAAAATCCAAATCAACCAACCACTCTTACTAAAGACAAGCAATATCTGCTAATTTACATTTTATTTTAAATAAAAAATCAATAAAAATAAAACAGTGAATCAAACACTTTTAAGGCGATGCAACATAAATCCCATTCTGAGATTTTTCGAACACAACATAAAAAAGAAAAATTGACAGTCAGCAAAACAAGGAAGTTTGTTTTTTGAGAAAAGCAAACTTCCTTGTTCTTCTTGCAGTGATAAACAAATAAGGAAGTACAATATCCTAAGCAATATTAAACTATAATAACTATGTTGTAATATTTATTTGATCCCAATTATTTAAACAAGTGTAACGTGAATGTATGGATGAATTAATAAATAACACATGAATGAATATTATCTGTGAACTGAGCTGGCTGAAGGTCTATTTTAGGGCTGAGTCTCTCTGGTAACTATATAACAAAGCTACACTTTGGCTGCCCCTTCCTTAGATACATTCCCCCAAAAGGCAGTAAATGTGTGTGTTTGTGTGTGTGTGTGTGTGTGTGTGTGTGTGTGTGTGTGTGTGTGTGTGTGTGTGTGTGTGTGTGTGTGTGTGTGTGTGTGTGTGTGTGCGTGTGTGCGTGCGTCCTGTGTTATATAAAAAAAGTCATAAACAGGCAGGGTGAAATGTTTGTGTTTCTTATTAGAAAGACAAAGGGTTGTGACATGCTGGCTGCTCACTCTAAATTGGGCTGGGTGAGGAACCAATTAGTGCTGCGTAGAACATTTCAAATTCTCATCCCCTCCTGTGCCAATCATCATAATGCAATTTCAGCTGACAAATTAAGTCCAATTTACGGAAATAATTACAGTAGCTAAAATCAGAAACTTAGTTTTGCCCCCTTTTTTCCACTCTCAGGGCTTCAGTGACCACATTTTTTTTTAAATAAATCGAATAAATAAGTCTTTACCTCAGCCACAACCTGTGATATGAGTCTTTGCACTATCCACTTACACAGACAGAGGAGCAACAGAGAGGGAGACACAGCTGAGGAAATCACAATTGGATCCAGAATGGGTGCATTGGAGACGAGCAGTCACAGGTCAAGGTAACTGAACAATTCCAATAGCTACCTACTCTGAAGCTTATTTTGACCATACACATAATCTATTGTGTGTGTGTGTGTGTGTGTGTGTGTGTGTGTGTGTGTGTGTGTGTGTGTGTGTGACAAAGGCAGGAAGAAGACATATCCTATTACAATGGAAAGCTGACAATGAAAGGCAGGGGTTCAGGACTGTTAATAAGAGCAATCAATACATGTCTGAATGCTGGTTCCGAATCTCAGTAAGATAAAGTACCATTCTCTGAAAGGAGGAGGCAGATAACCAACTCGTTGGCCACTTCTTTGTAGTTCAAAAAGGCAACTCCTCTACCTCTGTACTAGAGCGAAAAGATCATTATAAATGTGCAACTGTGGCTTGCATTTCTTTCAGCCATGCTAGCAGCATGGCTCTGTGTATGGCAATGGCAGTCCACCATGGACTGCCATGAAATGTTGTACCAATATCCATGGTGCCAAGACAAGGAATCCTAATGACTCAAGTGATCCCCTGACTTTTCCTCTAGTGCCACTATGAGGTTTAGGTTTTTCATGAAATGTCCCAATAACTATTGGATGGATTGGCATGAAATCTGCTACTGGCATTCGTGTCCTCCTCAAGAGGAACTGTAATAACTTTGGTGATCCATGACTTTTCCTCTAGCACCACCATTAAGACAAAATTAAAACTTTAGTTATGAAATACCTGCAAACCTAATGACATTCCCATCAGCCTCAGCTTTATTTTGAGTTTAAGGCTAATTAGCATATAAGCTAACAAGCTAAACTAAGATTGTGTTAATGTAAAATAAATAGGAGGTATAGCCTAATACCAGCTGAGCATCAGCATGTTCACATTGTCACTGATGTGACTATTTAGCTCAAAGCACCACCCACAAAGCCATCAGCATGGCTGTAGATTCTTATTCTTCTAATTTTACTGCAGCTCACATGAACAATATCTTCCACTTTAATCATTTTCAGTGAAAATGGTAGTGGCTTTGATACTTTCTTCCTTTCATGACAACTATGGGTGTCACAATTTCAATTTTAAATTGAAAATCAATCAAAATGACTTTTTGATAATCAAAAATCGAAGCAGGATTGTCATTTCCCCCAGTATTTTTCTCTCTCTCCACCCCTGCTTATTTGTGCACGTCTGAAGAAAAAGACAACATGCACAGATGACACAGCGTAACTTACCAGCTGGTAGCATGCAGCTAAAGACACAGCAAAACGTTGCTGCACTTTTCCAGACACCACAGGCACTGCATGAGTCACAGTTCAGAAATAACAGAACTGGAGAATCGTCCCGCTTCCCTGAAATCACTGGTGTGGCAACATTTTGCCCTAAAGCCGTAGGCAACAAGATTTCATGATGCATTCAGGTGCGCCTCGACAAACTAATGGTGCATTCAAGTGTACTTTTAAATTTTGAAAAAACTCAAACTGTTGTTATAAAGTACCTTCTGCCATCTAGAGGCACTGTCATCACTGCTGAAAAAATACATGTTTAAATCGAAAATTGGATCGAATCGTGAAGCCCTTATTTGGCTTGATTTTCTTTTGAAACCAAAGGAGGACTAAATATAGCCAAAAGTAGTTTCTTGCAGAAAAAAGGGGAGATGACCAGAATACAAATTTGGCTGTTGGCACTACATGATGTCTGTCCTAATCTACCGAGCCAAAGGGATTACAGGGGAGCAATGTCCCAGCATTTTAACCTGACATATTCTCTGACTGCTGTACTTAGTCTATCTGCCTGACACACACACACTCTCTCCCTTCTGGCTGTAGGCAGGGCCTCATTCATCATCTGTCAGGGGAAATGGATAGTGACAGACAGACAGACAGACAGACAGACAGACAGACAGACAGACAGACCGACTGACAGACAAAGTTAGCAGCTACAGTTGTCTGGGAATACTAAATCCAATGATGACAACACATTCTTATCATAGCCACACAATGTTCTGGGAGTTGTACATCACATAATGTCCCTGGAAAGGACCCATGGGCAAATAATATTGAAACCTTTCCCTGCCTCCTTCAAATGTTATTAGTATTGTAGAGCTGCAGTCTTTATAACCACAAATCCCTCCAGAAGTATAAATATTGGAAAAGAAGCAGCTTTGGGCAAATGGGTTTAACACCGAAATAACTGCGTGGTTGCTTGGTGGAAATACTAAAACACAGCTCCTGTTAGTTTCTCACGAGAGTCCTTTTACAATTTTTGTTGCAGGATGGTACAAATAAAAGAGGTAATTTGGATCTCAGATTATCTGCAGTTGTAAAAAGTGTTCAGGTGTTCAATTTAAAGTTTTTCACACCTTACAGCAGTTAATATTACAAATGTATAATTTGTGCCTAAAGACACGTGGAAGCAGTGGGTCTGTCATCTGAGGCGCATTTTCCATGCATTTAGTTAAGTGCACCACTCTTTTCAATCAGTATGTGTTTAAGGATCGTAAAAAAAATGGGAGATGTAAGTGTGGTTGATGGCACATTTTGCTGGATTTATTATGATTCAGGCAATTTGCAAGGGTTAGTTCTGAAAGCAGGAGCTATAATGCACATATACTGTATGTTAATGGAAGGTTCCAGGGAAATCTTAATTTGTCGGAAAAAAAGGGGCTGCGTTGAATTATTCCTCAAACAGAATTGTAACTAATTGTTACATAGGAGATGGTGCAGGAATAATACATGAACATATTATGTAACACAAACTAGGCCTAAGTGTTGTCGCTGTGCACTATGGTGATTATCCTTTGTGTCTAGTTATGTCATTCAGTCTTTCTATTATTTCCTTAGGTTTGTTTAGTCATTACGTTCTTTTAGACTTGAAATACAGCTTGTTCTATTTGTTATTTTCCTACCAATTTTAAGTTTTAAAGATTTTTTGACATACCTCGCCAGCACTCAAAATATTGATGTGCCAGAGATCTCCCAGCTAGTTTCTTGCTTGCCACACCTTCATTCTATGTATCACAGTCCTGAACGACTATATCCAAACTCCATACTGTGTATCACAGCCCTGAACAACTACAGTATATCCAAATTCCATACTGTGTATCACAGCCCTGAAGGACTATACCCAAACTTACTAATTTACAATTTAATTACGGCTACAAGTGGCAGCACTACTGAGCTACACTCTGACGATGAGCATCATCTTTGACTTAACATGGATTGTATCGACTTTAATCATCCCTTTACCATCTGCCTGACAGTGATAATTTGTTTCTTGCTTTCCCTCCAGCGATTTTATTTTCATTGTTCTTTGGCTTTAATGAATGTCTGAGTGACTGCAATGTTAATGTTGCCTCTGATAGCCATTGGTAACTCTGACACGTAGTACAATGGTCCTATTATCACTAGGATGTGGCACGGACACATAGAGATCTGGCATTGCCGCATTCTCACATTAAGCTTCAGCCAGCGAGTGAGAGGCAAACCAAATCACACTAGACTAAAAGGAACTAAATAAATATGCAGACTATTGCCACCTGATCAAGTTATATTGATCTGTCTTAGAAGCACTGTTGGGCAAGTTACTCAGGAAGGGTAATATGTTACTCTTTACTTTTTACTCCTTAAAAAAGTCATATTACTTTGCTTACTACTTAGTATCAAAAGTAATTAGTTGAGTTACTCGTTATAATACTCTGGTTTATTGGCATTTCTTTAAACCAATCACAATCGTCTTGGGCGACGCTGTGCACCGGGCAGAGCCATGGTGCCGCTGCAAAATAGCCGCAGGAAGGAACTTGTTTTGGTGGAACAAGTTGTTATAGTCGTGCAACAGAAAACTCTGATTGGACAGATAGTCTAGCTAGCTGTCTGGATTTACCCTGCAGAGATCTGAGGAGCAGTTAACCATAGTCCTCATAAATCGACCGGAGTTTAAAATTCCAACACAAAGCTAGCGGAAGGTAACGGACATCTGGCCGAAAAGAGTAAAATCCGTTGGACTTGCCAGTGGTAACAAACCAATCCTGGAAGTGGAACGTTGTGGATATAGACTACTATATAACTTTCAATTTATGATGAAATTAATAGTAGTTGATGTGACGTGACCTGCACTGTCCTGCAGCACGCTAAATTACGACATCATATAAGAAAGCCTACCTTGGACAAAAAACAAATCACGGGTAACGCAGCGTTACTTGGACCAGTAACTGTGATACAATTACAGTTTTTGAAATTGTAATCCCTTACAGTACTCGTTACTGTGAAAAGTAATATTACCGTAATATATTACCAAGTAATGCGTTACTGCCCAACACTGCTTAGAAGTAGCTTAATGATATGAATATAATGGCAAAGATAAGCAAGAGGGACAGACAGCAGAAGTCATCCATCCAAATCACAAGGGAAAACAATGAGCCTGTATTCAGATTCAGAAACCACTGTAGGCCAGACACACACACACGCACACGCACACACACACACACACCCACACACACACAGCTTAATCTAGAGTCAGATTTGATTGCAGGACCTTTGAGAGAGGGACGTCTGCATGTGATGAGACTTTTGTTCTGTATTAACACATCTGCTTGCCAGTTAATCTGTGGTCACTAAACACAAACTGTGCAAAACAACACAAATAAACAGTGTAATTACTCACGTATTACACAGCATATTGATTATATAGATGAGAATAAAACAAATTGACACCAACAAAACCTATTTTTGTTTATTTGCTGGATTAAAGGCTTTAAATGTCAACCACTAATCAAACATGCTTCAACATATCAAGGCAACCAGCATGAACTCTGACTGTTGAGGAAATCGTTGGAGATTAGTGTCAGTCAGTAACCAAGTCGAGTCTGTCTGTGGTGTGTGATAATATCTTTATGATAACCTCCAGTCATGTGTTTCTATTGGAGGGGAAAGGGTCTCTCCATGACCTTGACAGAGGAGCAGACATGGAATTACTCTATCCCTCTCTGTGACTGTATGCAAGAACTACAAGATTGTTTCCTTTTTGATTTACAGCAGTCAACCGTGGCAGGTATTCAGAGCCAACGGCTACACAATGAAAGAAACCCAAACTGAATTACTATGCTGGCTTATACAAGTCAATACTGTTTGGTGTTTTCATAACTGAATTTTGAGGATTTACTGTGAATTACACTAGCTTGTGTAAAGTTTGTCATTGTCTTCAACCATATTTAATGCAAACAGACACTACAAAGCAGTGTGTATTTTTTACCAATTAAATGACATGAATGTAGTTCAAATTACTAGCTTTGAGGGAGCCTTCTACACTCAACATTGGTCCACTCAGTGTGTGTGTGTGTGTGTAGTTAATTGTTTCACTAGTATTAATTATGGATGTGTGCACATGTGGGTTCCCCTTGGCAATATCTGGGTCATTTTAAAAGACAAGAACCCATTTGCCAGCAGTGAGGTCAATCACACACCACATTTGCCCTTATTCAACTGTGTTGCCATCAACGCCAGCCAAAGCCATCTGTCACCCTGCACCGTGCAGTGCCCAGGTAAGGTAGAATTGTTGCAGGCTTATCATTTATTCCCAGACGGTAGGGGACCTCGGTTTAAAAAATTTCCATTTCTGCAACCATTTTTGCAGTCCGTCAAATATAATATATATATTGGTTTCTTTTATCTACAATGACTGTTGCAAAAAGAGCCTCATGTTTTGCAAATAAGTGGGACAGTAATGGGTCTGGATGTGAGCAGTGTTTGTCACATTTTTATGCAAAACTGAACCTCAGGACATAATGAACAGGATGACCTCTGCATCTATCAGGCAGGAGCCCCTGTCTTGCATTTAAACTATTCTAACACTGGATTGGCTACAGAATGTAATGGTGCCACAGTGTCTGTTTTTTCTTCCCTCTCTATTTCTGTTATTCCAATTAAAAAACACTGTATCTGTATCATTTTGCTGCATCTTGGTTTGCTATCAAAGATGGTTTCTGTGGAACTGTTGTTGGCCAGATTAGATGATAACCGTGCTAAAGGAGAGGATGGAAAGCTAGTTTTAAACACAGATTTACAGACACACATTTTCTCAATGGGACATTTTTGTAGAGGCAAAACAATTTGTTGGTAAAAATCTGCAACAATTTTGATATTGTTATTCAATTATTGTACGACTGTTTAATACTTTTATAGAGCAAACAATTCATCCATTTATCTAGAAAATAATCACCAGGTTAATTGATAATCAAAATTAGTGCTTATTGCAGCTGTGGTTTATTGTAGTGATGTTCTTATTTATTACAAAAAAATGGGATATGCCCCTATTTTTAAACAGTGTAATATCCAGGTTGGTTAAACAAAAAGCTCTAAAAGAAACATTTCACAGACATTATGTAACGTAAAATAACATTTGACACAGTTGATACATGTCTATGGACTAATAATTGGTGGATGAGCAACTTGCTCGAATTCTGTGCAAGAGTAGGTATTTAGACTAATACTATGAATTCTTACTGGATTCCTTCAACATACAGACAGACAGACAGACCCATGCATGCACGCACACACGCACGCACGCACGCACGCACGCACGCACGCACTAAGGATAACAGCTGAGCAGGCAGATGTCCAGACAGCTGTGGATACAATAACAGTTTTGACGACTCTTTCTTTTAAACCAAGCCAGACTTGAGGCTCCGGATTAGAGTCTTTAGAAATTGAATACAATGATGATTAAGAATAATATTGATATTCATCTCTCTTGGCTTCAAGTTAAGTCTCCCTATTTCTGTGCAACAATAGAAAACAAATTGATGCAAAATTCCTAATAGTTCCTGCCAATAAACAAGTTCTCCTCAAAATGGATTTTTTGAAATGCACATAATTCCACTTGGCTGAAAAATGGGTCATTTCCCCAATTGCTCAGGCTTACCTTTGAGTGAGCCAATTTGCCAGTTTCAATTATTAAAGGCAGCACCTGTCTCCTTTCAAATTTCAAAGGCTCAGATCACTGCGTGAACAGCCCTGCTGAGACAAAATTCACTCTGGCTGCAGATTTTAAAGTAACAGCCATAGAAATAAAATAAGATGCTGGTGTGATACAAGATTCAAAGGATTGATGCAAAAGGTGTCACCTACTGGGATATCTACTCACTCTCCTGCCTTCCTCTGTCCCTTTTCCTCATTGAGTAATTGGCTTTCTCTTGGCATTGAGTTGTCCAATCTAAATGGTAATTTGGAAGGCCCTGTTCTCGTCACTGGTGGAAATGATTATTTACTGGAAGACGGTTACTCTACACGAAAATTTGAGTTGTAATGAAAAGCAGGAGTCTGTCTGTCCATGTCAAAATTAAGAATCTGGTCTTGAGCACTACATGTGGTAAACGACACATTGCCCAAGGCACAGCAGTTGTGATCCCAGTTGCATTCTCTCTGATGGATGTGACTTGTCGAGGTGCTTCCCTGCGTTCAACCAAAATAGATACTGGGATAAGATCCAGCCACCCTAAACTTAAATAGAACTATTGGAGAAAAGAAAGACAATACATTATGTGTTGAAAAGGAAATGAAGGTGAACTAGTACCAAGAGAAAAATAATTTCACTGCAGATTTTGAATTCTGTTTGGTATAGCAATGTGTTTCACTGCAAATGCTGTATTAACACCTTACTTAAATAGTTTTAATGCACTTAGCCCAACCATTACCTACATGCACACACTGAAGTATGAGATGTCCTCTCTGTTGAGAAACAAAATAGCAGGGTTAGAATAAATTTCATGTGTCATTTTGATATTAAAATGTTACTAAAGTCAAAGCCATGGGCATCTGGGAAAGTAACGTAACCCTATCTAAGGCTGTGATTTGGTTCTCTATTCAATTTAAGTAATTCTACAGTATAATATAAGGGCAGTTTAATAATGTTCCAAAGCCTGAAAAAGGATAAAGACAGTTGCATGAGCGCAATAGAGGATATAATTCGTATCGCATACAAAATAGCTGTTGAAGTTACTTAATCTGCCACAATCACAACAGAATTTCATGGCCACAACCCTTGTTAAAAACACTGCTTGCTTGGTGCTCTATAGTTGAGAGATTTATAAGATTGCATTCAATTACAGTACATGTGAAAATAATTCCAATGCTGCCGAAACTGAGAGTGAAGTTTTTAAGATGCTCAACACGGTTGCATAAACTGGCCAAGTTTGATGTCACACAGAAAAAGACAAGTTTGTATGGTCAGTTTACCAGCCTGGTGTTGGTTGCCCGTGATTTACTCAATGTAACTACAGTGGATCAACATGAGTCATGGTGCGTTTTTGTACAGCACTTTTCAATGTAAAGGCTGTGCCGAGGACCTAAAATGGCTATAAGGATTTAATCAAGTGAAGGGGAAGTATTCCTGGCAAACTTAAGGGGTTGCATATGGGGAATATTGTAAGGAACAAAAAGGTTATTTTCTCAGCCAATACTGGGTATATTTATGATTTCTGCTTCTGTAAATACAAGCAACAAAAGAAAGAGCCAAAGCAACTTTCCTCACTTTAAACTTGCCTTATTGTTAATGCACGACCAAGACTGTCCTTAAGAAGCCATCATACTGTATGCTACACAGAAGCAGACAGGCCAGTAAAACTAAAAAAGAAAGAGAGTGAGAGTGTGTCTGGGAATGACAGCATGGATGAAAGATTTACCACTGCTTATGTTTAATCTCAAAATGTGCCCATATACACACAGGGTACTGATATGCTGGAAAGGATGAAATGGATCATTGGTTTGCATCACCAAATATGTCCTTTTATACACAAACACAAGCAGCATTTTTGGTACCAGCACTGAAGACACGCTGCAAAAACAAAAAAGCAAAGACTGCCCAGCACTGCAAAGTCTTAAATTAAAATCAATAAATGGCAATCACAGACTCGTAATGTGTAAAAACAGTCACACTTTGAGACAGACAAGAGCTCCCAAACTGAAAGCAGAGGCAATAACAAAAAAGGAGTCACTGCTCATATTTAATTCAGCATACTTGGCCTCAGGTAGGAGTAAATTCACAGCTGCACTCTCTACTCCCGCTTTCTCCCCTCTTGTCATCTTTTATTGATTTACAAGTCAGATTACATTCCCATGACACAATTGGGTTCAGAGGCACTATCTTCCACACAACCACAAATATCTGAGGCGATATTTAGAATGATTCAGCCATTGGAGGGACTAAGACGCGAGGGAGGCAAGTGGAGGACAATTTAAGCGACATGAGAAGCACCTATAGTCAACACATGGGACTGATTGCCTGAAAGCTCATGGTCCCGGGTGAGAACGGGGCCAGATTGGCCTCACCTGCAGGTGTTGACTTTATTTGTCTGGAATGTTCTTTGTTCCTGTTTTAACTGATGAAGGTCTGACCAATACGTTGTTTTTCTGCATAAAGTGTATTGCAAGTAAAAGGGCAGTGTGCAGGAATTCTCTCCTCTCATGAAAAGGTGTATAATTGTTATCAAATACTAAATGCCATACTTGCTTAGTCTGGATTTATTCTGGGTTTGCACATTTAAATCAGCACCAACTATTGCGAAAACTATATTACTTTCCCTTGTGCATGTCAAATAAATTGCAAACAAATATGCAAGTGTTTTGTATCAGTATGTTTGGCTGGGAGTCGATGTTGGAAGGTTGTGACTGAGGGAAGCGGCAGTTTACTTAATGATAGCCACAGTGGTAAGGTGCATTGACATCAGCTGTGATGCCAGGTCAAAATAAGTTGCAACCCCGCTTTACAGAGGAAACCCAAAGTTCACACACATTACAGCATGTTTTTCTTAGACATTAGGGACTGATCTGTGTCACAACGTGCTACCGTATTGTTATACTATTGTTCATAGTTTGAGCAGGCAGTTTAAACTATGCTCCACAATGTAAACTACATCCAGACCTTCTGGCCTCGGCATTACTCAACCACAGGATGGAAAGATCATGAATAATAGAGCAGGAAACTTGGCGGCTACAAACATCCATCCATCTTATCCACAATAATCTTTTGATCGAACGGATATGGCAATTACCCACTAAACAGGCAGTATATTTAATTTGGGTTGTTTAGGGGGAGTTCGGTGCCCTGCTTCAAATACACGGGCTTCTGGAAAATCAACTGGTAGAAGGCTACTTCCGAAATTGTTCAGTGTGTCTCTTAAAGGTCTGTGGTCTAAGAGAACTGCAGAGAGGGATTGGATATCTTGTGGGTTTGGCGTTATGACGGTATGATTGATTTTTATATACATGAGAATGGGATAAAATTCCAAATGAAATAGCCTTTTGATGAGAGGTTTTTCCCCATTCCTCGACCTCTGGACTAAGGCTGATATGGCAACTGATCAGCTAGTTTTTAGTTTCTGGTAGCACCAGATCTGGCAGCTAGGATTCTTATAAATCTTCAACAGGGACATGGTCATTAAAATACTATTATTTATAGATAGTAGCAGTATGAAATAGAGCGCTGCAAGAAAAATGCTTCTTCAACCCTCCTTACATGTATTTGTACTAGTGATATAAGTAACCTAATTAGTTCAGTATGTACTGTACAGTAGTTTCTACAGCTTGCGAACCCAAGAAACAAACATACAGTGGAACTATGACGCAATATTAAATCATTTAGAACTACGGTGTGGAATCAAAAACACAGCAAATGGCTAAGTAACGTAGACATTTGTAATTCTGGCTTCACAAAAACAAAATGTGATATTACGGTTGCTAATCGGGTAAAATAAATGATTAATCAGCCCATCTGAGTTTAAGACCAATTTAAAATTATAAAATTAGATGTATCCTGTCATAATCCAGTCACACTCCTTAGATTCCAGTAGCCGACGGTGAAAATAGGCCTACGATTGTCATATCGTACCCCATGCTGACATGGCATATGGAATGACAGGTCATGTATCATTATTCCTCTCGACTCCATTCCAACCCAGAGGCTTGGTTTTCCAATTTGATACCAAGCACGATGCAATCTTTCCTAAATCACCAAAAATCCCACAAGAACCAGATGGAACCCCCTCTCCCGATGGAACCCCTGTGCTGCTACAAAATGTCAATGACAGTGGCCTAGTGTAGCAACATGAGCCAACACCACACCAACTGTCATCAAGACCATCATTCAAACAAGGCAACATCTAGATTGGTGCAGGGAAATCTGAAATCTTTCCCAACTAGGCCCACTTAAAACTAGTAAGAAGAGTAAAGACAAAACACAGATATTATGTGGAATAATCAAAACTGTTCAAATGTTGGCAGAACAGTGTGCATTTATTTAGGACCCCATCATTCAGCAAGAAGCCAATTGAGAGAATATGTTTCCAGGGCTTTTAAATCATCTCTTGCATCAGTGATGTCTCTTACACAATTTAATCAAAACATGGCTCAGTCTTCATGGTGACCACTATAGCTCTTTAAATGAGAAAAGTGTAGTAATCAAGTGCCCCAAATTTTACTAATTCAAACAGGACTTTTTATATTCTATAAAGATATTATATCTATCTATATATTCTAACTGCTTTTAATTATTGCATTAGCCATATTGCTTACTATGATTTATGTTTATGCAAAGAATATTATCCACGTTTCCATTTCTCAGAAAAAAAGTGAAGAGTTCTTTATCTTTCACCTGTTTTTTTCTGGTGTTCCAATGAGTTATAACCATGCTTACAAGTCATAACTTAAAAGCAACATGAATATATTCCAGGGATAGACTTTGTGTAAGCCCAGTGTTAGACCTTTGCATAATGAGGACAATATCTGTAGGTGGCCCTCCCACGCCTGTCATCCTGCTGTTATGCTCTGTTCATAAATGCACACTCCTTTAGTGAATGAGTTATACCTGGAGATTACCCAAAGATTATTTTTGGAGACAGCAGTCAATTGCGTCATTAAGCTCGGTGATCCACTTCCATGGCAATATTTTGACCAGAGCACTGGGACACCTGCTTGAATGCTACATATGGCTGATAATGAGAATGGAAAAAGAGCTGAAGTTGAAGGACGAGAGAAAACCAGAAGGAAGGAAAAAAAAGAGAAGAAGCAAGGACAAGAGGAGAACGATCTTAGAGAGGACCACAACAGACAAGAAGAGAAAGTGTGAAGAAACAGGGAAAAGGAGGGTAAAAAGAACAAATGCCAAAGGGAGAGTGATTATCTGCATGCCACACAGGGGAAATGGATGGGAGGCTGTGATTAGAAAGACAAATCTTCATTCACATAATATGAGCTTTAAAGAGACATGCAGCCAGCGAAGTGCCGTCTTCGCTGGCCTTGACTGCTTGAGAAAATGAGGTAGAAAACAGTAAACTGTCACATTACTCTCACAACACTACCAAAACAAACAGCACATTCATTTCTGAACATAAACAAGTGGTCGTCAGTTTCCAAAGAATTTAATCATTATAATTTAGAAATACTGATCTGCATAAATATAAAGAATATATACGTACTTTGTGGGAAAAAACTATAGTGTGCACACACACACACACACACACACACACACACACACACACACACACACACACACACACACACACACACACACACACACAATTCAAAGGTAATTTAGTGAGTCCAAGGGCATCAATCAAGATGGCTTCAGTGTGATACCATTATCTAGGAAGGCTTTAGATCTCTCAGATTTCCTTTCATCCCAGTTGATCCTCGTATTGCTTACGGAAACAGTCTCCCACAGGGAAGAATTCCCAGCAACGCTCCTGGTACATTTTCCACACATAGGATTCCTGGACAACAGACAACATAGTGGTAATACATCTTAAATTCATTAACTATGCCAACTGATGCAACTAACACTTCTTTTCATTAGATGTTAGTAGAATCGATTAGTTGTTTGGTCTATAAAATAGCAGAAAATAGTACAAATATTCCCAAAGGCCAAGATGACGTCCTCAAATGTCTTGTTTTGTCCATAACTCAAAGATATTCAGTTTACTGTCACAGAGGAGTAAAGAAAGGAGTTTAAGTAGCTGCAATCAGAGAATTTTTTCTTTTCTTAAAAGATTACTTAAACCAATTATTAGATTATCAAAATAGTTGCCAATTTAATTGACAACTAATTGATAAATCTTTGCAGCTATAATGCCAAACGCATCCATTCTTTAGTAAAATAATCTAAACAGTGTCCAAAACAATGTGTAAGTTCTTCAAACATTTGTCTGGCCTGATGGAGAAACATTTACCACATTCCACCAAGCAGCTTTTATAGATTGAAGTTCCATAAGCGTGAGACACAAGAGAGAAAGTTGCAGCTCATTAAAAACACAGTGAAACTGGATTTTTACCCTTCTGATTTACAGTGGAGTACCCCCCTTCAAATTTATAGCTTAATACTGCAATGGTTTACGAGTAAAATGAGAAATTATAAATCATTAAGGGGTGGCCTGGCATGTATTATCATAAAATGTGTGTGTCAGGACTGATAGGGCTTTTAAGAGAGAGAATGAATACAGATTATGTCTTAGTTGAAAAGGTTGCACTACAGCTTTGTAATTGGGATGGCATAAACTAGAATAAATAGGTCAATGAGACGTGTAGGAACTGTTGTGGAAGGTTATATTAAGGAATAGAATTATTTAGAAGCTTTAAAAGTGCACACATTGTTCTTACTTCGATTTGATCAAGCAATAAAACAGATAACTATTATACCTGCCCCGTGTGTTCAGTTTCATCTTTGTTGATAAGGTACATCAGAAAAAATCTGTAAGGACACAGACGAGGAATTAATGTACAGTAGTCACTCACATAGCTCCCACACAAAGTTGTAGCATTAAATTAAGAGTTTGTGCAAAAGTCCAGGGATTGTGGGGTTAAGGAAACAGTTGTTAGATATTTCAAGTGTAAATTCAACTACCATCTGTATTTTGACAATCTGGTTAAACATTTACCATTCCAAATTTCTAACAATCAACATAGTGGAAAAAGTGTTCATTAACTCAGTGACCAACCGTGCGTCCACACAGGTGATGTACGCTGCTTGTGTTTATATTTGTATGGTGGTGGAGCTTCTTGACATGTCAGGCCAACGGACCAAAAACGTCTACAGAGTTTGGTCCTAAACACCTGTTACTAAGACTGTGAGGTATGCAACACACCGTCCTCGTCTTATACACAAACTTTTCTCCGGTGCTCAACGGCACACGGCTAAAAGATTACAGGTGGAACTTGTGTTTGTCAACTGTGGTTTCGCATTACATGCATCAATGTAGAACCGTGTATTCTGCATGCGGCTGCGTGCACCGGACCGTGACCCCTGTACTGTGACCGTTTGGTACGAATACATAACCTGTTACAGCCCTAATTGAGGAGGTACAATTTCTTTTCATGTTATGTTTTGTTTCTTATAAAGGTTTAGTGATGGTGGAGCATGCAACATTTGTATGCTTTACTACATCTATGAAAGGTAACATCACAAATGTCTGCCTTTTAATGACAACATACCAAGTTGTAAGTTTTAATATTTATAAAATGATTAGGTCGAGACATTGACAATCCAAGGCGTGAAAGTAGTGAGCATTTAATCCACTCACAGGTAGTTGGCCAAGTTGTGCTCCTGTAGAGTGTGAATCTCAAAGCCATGAGGGGCCGTATCAAAGAATTCACTTCCTATTCCACATATAAAACATTTGGTCTGCAGGAGGAGAGATGCAAGACATGTAATGATTTAAACAGGCTTGGGCAAACATGATGTTCTCTGATATTAGAAAACAATAAAATAAAATCCAAACTTCAAGATCAGAGGCCTTTTAGCACTCCGATTCAAGAGTGGCATTTAGTCTGCTAGCACAACAATATGACACTGTTTAAGTTGTTTCTTTTTACAAAGACACTCAAAGGATGCCCACAAAAGGCAAAAGACTATAAATAAGAGCAACTTAATACTTCCATGATTACTCGCTAAGAGGTTTTCATAAGACACAGAGGGGCATATTTGCTGAGGATCGTTTTGAGGGTACTCAACAGTCAAATAACTTTTGCCCATAATTACTATGTAGCCGTACAAAGGTTTTCCCATTCAGGGCTACAAACGATGAGAGGATGAAAGTAGCAGCTAAAACTGATTTGTCATTGCAGACTGCAGCAGAGCAAATTGTGTCTACATAAAACAAATTTTCATGAAATGGTGGCACTGTCTTAATTTGTTTTTAAGACACACAAAATGGTAAACTATAAAGAGACGTAAAAGCAAATATTCATAACAAAAAAAATAGTAAGTATAATACTGCTCATAATCACAGCCCGTTTGCTTCAGTGTAAACCTTTTGCTTAAATTCTTTCTCAATCTGTTTTGCAGTCGACTGCACAACAGCTCTCTGCTATTTTTCATGTAACACATTGTTTCCATGTGAATGTACAATGACAGATAGTAACTATTGCATCTTTGCCACTCAAGTGGGAGTGAACATGACAACTATGAATTCAGTAATGTCACATGTGTACCATTTATATTTAGAGGGTAGCTCACCACTGTTTGTCAGATCCTCTATGCTGCCTTGTCGCCTCAGTGGTCCAACCTTTGATTACCTGCCTGCCTCTCCTGGACCTTTGGACCCGTTTGCCTGTTTTGACTACATACCTGTTGCTGATTGTCAGCCTGCGAATACAGTCTCTTGTAACCTCTGTTGTACTACCTGCAGAGAGTGCTTTGGTAGGGTTCTGTTTACACCTGTTGCAGCCTTTAGAGGCATACCACTAAGGGATATATACTCTGTGGCTACCTGGTCAATAAAGCTACAGCCTCCAACAAAACACGTGTTACTGATTCCTCTGGTTCAACAACAAATTTGTGGAATCATAATGAAGAAGAAAAGCATCTTCATTTGTATTCTACTGCATCGAGCCTTCACTTACTAAGCTCCAGATAAACATATCTCTCTCTAACAACACTTGTGTTTGCATGCAAGCAGTGTGACAAGAGTGAAACAAGATTTAGAGACTGAAAGTTCTCAGCATAGTAGTGTAGCACGGTATCATTCCATGTGTGCCAATTGCATTTGAATACCAGGGATTTTTTTTCTCTTGAAGATTGAATTTACTGTAATTATTATCCAAATGTCCATATATCCATATTATTATCCATTATTCAGGAGGAAGAGATAATGATATTGTCTCATTAAGGCCAATGCTACGATCGCTACCTGTGACACACAACAGTTGAATCTACTTAATCTTGTACACAGTCATGTCTTCACAAGCACTTACATTACAACTGACCTGAAGCTTACTTGGCTACTGACTGAGTATTTATCCTTCAAAAGTCTTTCTATCTAAATCTGATACATTGCATATTGTACAACCTCAAAAATTACTACACATCAGTAGTGTGCTTGTCTGTGTTCAAACGTGTGCGCATACAAGAGAGAGTTTGTGCGTGTGTGATAGAAAATGTCAAATCTCACCTCCATATCCTCTTTCACCTGCTCCTGCTGGTCACGAAGTTCCCCAAAGGCATCAATTATCAAGCCTGAAAGAAAATAACACAATTGTGTGTGTCTGTGTATCTGTTTGTGCACAGGTATGCATGTAGGACTCAGCAGAAAAAACAGATAATTTTTTCTTTTTCCAATTCCACATGAAAAATTAATCAAACATGTTCTAGTCAAACAAGGGGAATAAAATGTATCTGTGTGTCTTGGTAAAAGCATGTGAAAAACATGTTAATGCTGAGCTGTATTTGAAAAACAAATTTGACATGTATGACTCACCCTGGATGATGGCTAGGAGGATGACAATGACGAAGAAGAAAAATGTGATGTCGAAGACGATGCGTTCCACCTCAAACTCATCTCCAGCAGGGTCATCGATCTCATCACCAATGCCCCCGCCTGCACGCACTCCCACATACATGTGGAACATGTAGCACTGACAGAAAATACATTTTCATTTAGTGTATACTGTACTATGCTTTTCACATTATATGAGGACATGTTTCTAGTCATCAGCCAGCCATTTGCCCAGGCTGTCTGCTGTTTGACAAGTAGTATAAGGTAAGGGGAGAAAATGTAAACTGCCTAAGAGGAACTAGAGTATTACAGGATAACACTGTACATTAAAAATCCAAGCTGCAAAACAAAATGAAAATGTATTCCATTCATTTTCATGCCTCTATGCTAGTTGCTTTTGGGAAGGAATTTAAAAGTTTCAAACAGGCAACATTTTTATACAATTTTACAGAATAGCAGGTTTTTAAATCAACATTCTTTGCCTCAGACTGTATTTGCCCACAAAGAGTACATGTAAGAGTATGAGGCAAGAAGCATTAATATTCTAGTTGTCTAGCAAGGACTATACTGTGCTTCTAAGTGCCAAGGATGATATTTTCCACAAGTAACTTAAACAAAAACAAAATAAAAATGTAAACTGTTCAGAAGGAGATTTAACAGTAAAAAGTGAGATTCTGCTCGTCTTTTACCATTTTGCATTGTATTTGTTTAAATTGTTGTTGTGGTGTTGTACTGATGGAAAGGGATTGCAAAACACTGCTGCTAAAGTGCTGCAAAATTCCAGCATAATCAATAACACTAAGTGTGACTGAGGATTTTATCTAATATCCCCTTCCTCCAATAGTAGGGTTTTATTAAATGCTATCACTGTCCATCCGCCTGCTTATGTGAGTAACAGTGGAGTCGACATTAGAATAGAGCAGGCAGTGAGGTGTTAATGTTGTGAATAGCCAAACAAAGAGCTATGCTGAGGCTTGAGGGACTGTTTTCTATCCATGTGTCCATCATTTAATGGAAAAATAGTGGAAGCACTAAGAAAAAAGGCTGTTCTAACACTGGCAGAATCCTACTCTAACCCTCTCAATCTGAGGAGGTAGAAAATGAAGTGTGTTGCTGTGTTTGTGTTAGAAAGATAAACATAGAGAGGAAAGATAGATATGTGGAGAAAGACTGCTGTGTGAGTGTGTGTGTGTGTGTGTGTGTGTGTGTGTGTGTGTGTGTGTGTGTGTATATTGCACATTAAACTCACAGTAAGCATGTCATTGCACTTCATGTCTTTGGTGTCCTTGTCGTCACTCTTGTTGTAAAACTTCCTGAAGAAGTTGAAGGCCACAACAGTGTAGAGATACACCACAACCGCCAACAGGCCCACCGTAAGGACCAACTGACAGACACACACATTATTACAAAGGGATAGACAGAGGCAGATGGGCTTTAATACACTTCTTCATCTTAGAAAAGCCCCAATATAACCCGACAGCTTGAAAGCAAACATCACATGCATGCAAACTGCACATATGAGCACACATTAACACAGATGGATGGAGAATTAAAGACAGACAGACAGACAGACACACACACCTGTTTCCCATTATGTGTGACAGAGGAAAGAATCGTACGAAGTGTCTTAAAGCCCATGGCTATGTCCAAAAGGTGGGCAGCAAAGAAGAAGTTGTTATAATGACCCAGAATCGACATGGCCATGTACCAGGCCAGGTACAAGAAGGACTGTGAGCACAAACACACACAAGGACATACACACATAAAAACAGGCAATATAGATTATAGATAGAGAGACAAATGTGTATTTTAGATAAGGCAGAATCACAGGATATTACCACCGTCACTTCTGTGCAATTGTATCAAACAAAATCTTAGCACACTGCTCTGTCATATTACATTATCTGTTAACATAAAGTGCAGGAAGTGACACCTTTATCTTGGCTTCGTAGGAACAAGAGGGCACACACAAACAAACTAAGCAGATGCCATAAAATATTAGACACAACTGAACTTACATTGTCAGTGCACACAACTCCTAGTTTCCAGACCTGGTACTTCATGTCAATGCAGCTGAATCTGAAATAAATAGCATCATCACACATGATGGAAACCTGGAAAATAAGGTCAAAATGTCCATCGCTAAATTCAGACCCTTGTTGCTACAGTGTCTTTTCTAAAAGAGCCTGTGTGTTATGTGGCTTCATTTCAGAATGTCCTGTTCCTCCTCAAGGACAACATAATGTTCTAGGACCTTCTTATGTCTGGCCACCCCTGTTATGTAACACACACATACACACATACTCAAAAACACATACACAGTATTATTGTAAGGGCTATTTAAAATGGCGAAGACTATTAATAAGGACAGCAGCAATCTAAACGTCTAAGAATGTTGTTTTAAGATGTACTTAACAAGGCCAAGATTGGATAAAGCTAACTAAAATGTTCATCAGAAGGGTCATTGAGAGCCCTATTCTCCTCTACAATAAAATGCATTCGAGAAAGAGCTGTGTCGATTTCCTTATTTGAACTTTTTACTTTTATATCAATACCAGTTTGCCTGAAGGATGTCACTTTGCTATCATCGTTGCAGGCTGTTATGTGTACTGCATACTCTTTTACCTGTCAAAGGCCAGAATAATTTTTTATTTATGACAATTATGTAAAATGTGATATGAAAAGCTTGTCCTTTAATGTGTTACATATGACAAATGACAAACAGAAATGAGAAAAAACTGTTTAAAAGGCTATTCTATTAAACAATCCAAGCCAGTTTTTTGTGAAACTGAAACTGCATACAATGCAAAATAAATGACAGACTAGATAACTGCAGTTTCCCACAGATCTCTGTAAGAATGCAAGACGCAAAGGACTTTTTCTACTCACAGAGCACTCCAGGCAGTCTCTCTCTTAAGCCTCCTCCTTTCTTTTCTCTCAGAGCTGAAGTCTAATGCGGCTTGGTCCAGACCTAGGAGTTCACTAATCTTCTCACAGCCATAAAAGTCACCATACTTATCCATCACCTGACAGGGCAAAAATACAGGTTTACATAAAACAGTTGTCTCTTCTGTGCCTTTTCATCTGAATAAAGAATGACAGGAGAAAGCAAGCGGTAAGAGGCTGAATTCTTCTGCAAGTAAAGATTTTTTTTAAAACTAGTGTTGCAGATATATGATTTGTAGGGACATAGTGGTTGTGTCCTCTACAGTGGCACGTTGGTTGTGTAAATGACTAATGGTAAATTTGTTCTGTGTTATTTTTAATGGGTGCATTTTTTTACTCTTTATCTTCCTGCTAAAATGTGTATGTGAACCTACATATTTTCAGTACATATTTACTTCATTCCTATGGCAGATGCAGAATTCATCCTTGTTGTGGCTCTAAGAAATGTTATGTCACTTGATTTATAAAACAAGAGCCAACCAAAGTCTAGTTTTATTACAGAGCCATTTTATTATATCTACACCCTCCAAAAAAAGCGGATTAGCGGGAGCACTTGAAGGTGTTTTATTATCTATTTTACTGCAGGCTAATGCAGTATTAAATGCAATGTGGCAGTGCTAGACATAGTGTATATAGACCAAGTGGCCACACCAGTGCCAAAAAGCTGAAGCCCATGCTGAAATGCCTGCTAGATGCTGGCTCCAAAAAAAATTGACGACTTTAGGATTTTTGTCTGTGAACTAGTTAAACCAGGTACAGTATTCTAATTCAATTTAACACACCTACTTTTTTCCTACAGTATATTATCTACAATTTAGTTGAAAATTCTCCAAGTGAACTAAATGTTCTTAAAAAAGAAGACCAAAAATTAGTTTGTTAAAGCGAAGAATAATATTCATAATACAAGAGCCAATCCAAATGAGAAAGCTAAGTGTTGCCCCGTCTCTGGAGACAATAAAATCGTTTTGGTTAGTGACAGGGGAATAATTACACCTGCCATTAAATGGCTCATTACATTGCAGTTAGTTTCTTAATGAACTGTCACTGAGTGAAATATGCGCACAATTACATACATTCATAAGCATATTAAGAATAGAATGTTTAATATTTTTTGCTGTGCAAATCAAAACTGCAGTCCCCTGAAGACCTTACCTTCCTCTTCACAAATTTATCCCAATAATTACTTGGAAATGATCTGAAAAGACAAACAAATAGTTTCAACAAATATTTTAAAATTGAAATTAAAAGTAAAACATTTATGTACTGTACAACTTGTAACATTACTATAAAATGGTACAAACAGCGAGTTTCTCAAACTTAAAGTACAAACATGTTTAATGTTAATATGACATCAGCCTAGCTGATTTATGGAGCTGTGAACATACGGTGCGTTAATGACCAGTCTGTCCCATTGCCCTTTGATGTCCTCCTCAGCGGGCTGCTCTGTGACATACAGCCCGTCAAACTCCAGCCTTCTTGCCACTTCCTTCTCACGTTTAAAGATCACCAATGGTAACTGCCAATCAAATGGACTAAAGTGGTTACTTGAGTCCAGTGTTGAGTTGGCAAAATTTCAAATCTCAAACAAATTTGGATTAGCTGTATGGGTCAAAGCCTCTTTGCTAGCAATGTGCTTAATTGTCAATTCTTCTGTGGTTTTAAAATATACTCTAGGTCTATATGATGGAGAGATATTGATTCAAAATAGTGAAAGGGGTTAAAAAATATGTGCTCGAGCCAGTCTACCTTGAGGCAGTAGTACCCGATAATACAACAGAAGGAGATGATTGTGTGAGCAACAGCCAGGAATCGAAGCGATGGCTCCATGTATCCACTGCTCTCCTCCAGCACAAAATAATCTCTGCCATGTTTGTCGTCGTCAGCAGCAGAGTCCAGATCCTCACTGTTACCAGACGTGACCACTCCTTCCTCTTCTTGTGATGCAGGCAAGGATGCTACCTGGGTAGACCGTAAGAGAGAGTGACTTAAAAGACATACAAGCATACTTTTTCGACAAAATATGAGAAACACAGTTTATTAATTGCAATACAATTCAAAAGCACCAAACTAAAGCATACAACAGACAGAGTTAGATCAGCTCCTCTCCGTGACAGTCTCTGGTGAATTGTTATACAGGCTCTGGTGAAAATACTCCATTACAGATAAAAGTTCTGCTTCCAAAACTTTACCTAGGTAAAAGTACAAAAGTATTAATAGAAAGATTTCCATTCAATTATCAAATGTTACAGTATCTGTTATGCAGAAAAATGGCCCACACATACATTATTGGATTATTATTACTGATGCATTTCTGTGTACATAGCATTGTATTATTCAGAATTGTTCAGGTGCTGCTAATTTTGACTGATTAGTAGTTTATAACATTAATTGTGATGATCCCATGTTTTGTATGTAAAATTCTCTAGAGTAACTAGTGACTCGGCTGTAAAATGAATGTATTGAAGTTAAAGTGCAATATTTCCCTCTGAAATGTAGTGAAGTCAAAGTACTTAAGTACATGTACTTAATTACTTTCCAAATTTAATACCACTGTAAAGGTCATTTAGAATTTCTCTCACAAGCAAACTCTCACCTTGTAGAAGAGGAGGATGAAGTTGATTGCAAAGGCGACAAACAGAGCCAGTAAGCGCATATTATAAAAATTCCTTGCAAAGCAATTCTGGAAAAAAGGGGGAAAACATTCAGATGTTTTGTACATAATTTATGCCTGTGCATGCAAATTGAAGTATTTGTAAGCGTGCATCTGTGTTGGTATGAGTATGTATTTGTATATTACCAGCAGGCTCTTGTTATGAGTGCTTATCATCTCCCAGAAGGCAGAGTTTTGGCTCCCTGGTTCCTCTGACTTATTAGAGCATGCCTTGGCTTTCCATTCTGCCTCTGCTTTCTCTTTTCCAGGTTTCTTCTCAGATTCCTTCCCTCTACAATACAAACAGTCCAATCACAAACAAAGGGAAGGTCAAAGACCTGAGGTGATGAAATTAACCTTGTACTTCTTAATAAATTCAAGTTGTTTTTTGATGACGTGTGACATCAACATCACAGTGCTTAATTTGACAATGTAGTTTTTATTAATTTTTGACACACCATGCACTACTACCAAGTACATTGTAATGTAATGCAATGCTTATGTATTGCATTACATGTAAGTATTATTTTTCTACATTAACTGACTCTGCATCTAATACTTAAGTTGTTATGAGGAAGTTAAATAATCCGTCTTTGAGGATTGAATGGGGACGCACTCACTTTGCGTCCTTTAATTCAGGCATTGTTTTTCCCTCTGTGGCGGTGGGGGCCTTAAGTTGCTGTCAGCAAAATTCATGTGGAAATCAAAAATGTATATAAATCAGTAAAAGTATTAACGCAATACAAAAATTAAGAAAATTAAGCTAAAAACTTTGGACATTGTCTCATATCCAAATATACAAATGAATCCATACCATCTCCTGATGCTTCTCAGACAAATCAGCGATGGCAATTGTTTTGGAGGTTGTGTTGAACAGGTCAGTCAGACTAGCGGCACGGTCTTGTGTTATAACTCGGTATTGACCTTCCTCCTTCTTCACTTTGAGGCCGAATATGTCTGACAGTACATCCGCCTCCCTGGGGAAGGTCCCAGCTGCCACATGCCCAAACTCCATCAATTCTCTCTGGGAAGAGAAACTGGCAGAGTACTTCCTCAGCTGATCCACACTGCTTGGCACCTCCATGACCTCATCAAGAGTTGGCTCAAGGATACCACCGAGCAAGTTTGATATACTCATCATTTTGGCTCCCTCTATGAGCCCACCACTAACAAAGACTATGTAAAGCATGTATAAGATGCTGCGAATAACAACACAAATACACCGGACCTGAGCCATAAAAATGAATGTGAGGAAGAACACGGCCGACATGAGGATATCCTTCAGGGTCATCTTCATCAATGTCTTAAGGTTTTTGATAGAAAGTAGAGATATCAGCAATAACAACCAATGACACATGAAAAACATTCCATTGTTGTTCAGAGCTTCTTCACACTTTCTCTTTTCCTCTCCCCCTTTGTCAGCATACCTCTCTCCAGTGGCAGAGCCAGATATCCGGGCTGCTAGTTGCATCTCAAAGATGGTATCCTCACAGAAATTGACAAACATCTCCATTTTCTCCTTTTCTCCACCCTCATTGACCACATCAAAAACAAACTGCCTCTTGGACTCTTTGACCTGAGGCTTCTCCCATTGTGTGCGGCTGGATTCACTGATCTCAAAGTAGACACGTTCAATGCGCTTCCCACTGCCAAGGATCTCAATGCGTCCTAGGTAGGGCTGGAAGTAAGTCAAGACACACTCTGCCAGTTCCAAGAATGTCCTAAGTCTTAAATCGTTGGGCATGTGTTCAGACAAATTGGTGAGGAGAACAGCAATGCTGAAGCTGATGTCTTTGGCTGGCTCATGGAAGCGATCCACAAAGGCCTCAAAATCCACAATTTCACTATCATCTGTCTTAATGCAGGAGAGGAGGAACTGAATCTCGGCTTGGGAAAAACGCTTGCAAATCTCCATGGCTTTCTGGAAGTCCTTCCTAGAGATGCAGCCCTTACGATCAGGGTCGTACTGTCTAAAGGCATCTGAGGAGGTGAGGTCTTTAAGTTTGAGAAACATGTCAAAAAACTTGAGGATCATCTCCACATTGCCTGATGATTCCACTAACATATCCACCATCTGCTTTCCAATAGTTCCATTGACGACAGTACCTGCAGGGAAGAGAGACAAGCAGAGAAATAATGTTCTTGATTAAGGATAACCATTAAACCGTTTATATTGATACATTGTGGGGAAAAAATAATAGAATAAGAATAAGTGGAAATCTTGCCTTCTAACATGGAAAGCAAAAACACAACCATGTCCTTTTGTAAATCCATAAGCTCTTTCAGAAGCTCAATTTGCCTTGAATCCTGTTTACAAGAAAATATATACAGTTACATTTTTAGCAAATAGTAGCAAAGTTACTTCATATCTTAGACTTTTACACATTTACCAGATACACTACCAGAGGCAGTTTACAATGCTTGCAACAACAGATAAACCGTAAATGTTTTAATTAACATGAGGACTAAAGTGAGGACTCTGGGGTAAAACCCCTACAGTATACTATCACCTAGACCAGTGGGTCTCAACCTTTTTGAGTCGCCACCCACTAGAATAAACAGGTTGGTATATGTGAGTTTTATTTTGCCAATGGGTTATCAGATAAATCCTAAAGATTGCTGTTTCCAATGTCCTATCTAATGGACGGCCTCTGAGCGAGGCAAAGGTCCTAAAAGATAAATGTTTGTGTTTACTTTCATGTTCTTTCTGTTTTCTTGTGTGAACATAAATAAATATGTGAAACAGCACACTCTGTAACACTGTCACAAACAATGTTAATGTTATTTTGTTTTTTACTCCACAACCATCTGGCAACCCATGGAAATTATATTGCGACCCCCTTGGGGTCGGGACCTCCGGTTTGAGAAACCTAACCAAGAGTATCATTATTCTTATGATTCAGTAGAATTTTAGAGGGAAATAAGCTTATCAAATGTCAGTGGATCAATGTGCTATACCTGCGAGAGCTTCATCTGCATGTGGGCAAAGACATGGAGGAATCCCACTACAGCGTCCCACAGACGACTGTGAGCTAGACTCTGTTGGTTCCCAGTACATGGGCCCTGGAGGAACACTGATAATGTGAGCTGCATTGTTTTAAGAAACAAATCAACGTTCTGACAAATATATGTTCAGTAGGAACTTAAAGAATCATACATGAAACACGCTATAGCACGTAATTGAAACTGACTGACCTGTATGTACTCAGTCAGTGTGTTGAAGACCTGTTTGGCCACTTTTATGGCCTTGGAGAAGTTCTGTTGTCCATGTACATCAATGACTTCCTTCCCTGAGTAGTACCAGTAGAAGTCACTGATTGACTCCTACAGTGGGTGGCACGGAAAAATGTATTTGTGGTTTATGAGCTTGAATATACCATTTTTAAAGACCTGAACCTAACTTTACACAGTAGCCAAATAAATGTTTACAGAAATCATCAAACCATTATGATCCTAAAAATAACTGGAACAGCTGTATACTAGTTTGGTTTGGTTAGTTAGTCCAGCATCACTGTAGGCTTACCTGTACTCTCAGTAAATAGTCCACAGTGGTTATTATGATGTTGACAGTGGTGTTGTTGCCTGTTTGTGTTCTCAAGTAATTCTGGAAATCTAAGACATGAAGGAAGTACGAGCATGCTGAATAGAATGTGAAAAGAGCATTGCAAATAAATTCATCCTGTGTAGACATTGTAATTAGACAATGGAGGTCAACTAGAGCAACAGCAATTATGATTCAGTGCTAAGCTCTTATTACCATAATTTTAAAGTGACATTGAGGTAAAAAAAAAAAAAAACACCCTTTTTTGATAGACAATATAATATATGTGAACTTTGTGACAGTGTGTAAGTGGATACTGCAAAGCCAAATAACCTGAGTTGTGTCCTTCACAGAGCAGCTGTAGAAAACGAAATAGGTCACAAGTTATGTCTTTGTCAGGCATCACCTTCTCTCCTGGGAAAAAATAGGGCAAGAAATAAAAGGATGAAGGGCAAGGAATGAAGTAATACTGTAGGAAATGGAGGACAGAATGAATGACAGAACGAAGAATTTTGAAAGAGGTAAGAAAACAGAAAAACAGGCCACAATGAAGGCAGACAGCTGTTAATATTGAAGACTGAAAAAGGCAGAGAAAAAAAAAACAGGATTTTGGAGTGTGAATTTAGAGTATTTTCAAGTCCAAGGATCTCACAGCAGGCTCTTCTGCTCTGACATGGCTTCATCAGAAACTGATTTTATTTCCATATGAATACAGTACCTGAGCTCTCGTCCAGGGCCATGCCTAATCCTTCTGCTTTGTTCTGCCTCTCAAATGCATTCAGATCTAGAACACTGGATAGGAGAAAACCACACACACACACACACACACACACACACACACACACACACACACACACACACACACACACACACACACACACACACACACACACACACACACACACACACACACACACACAGATAAAAAAAAGCTTTTACACAATTTTCATCCATCAGCACATGAAGACTGAAAGCCTTTGTGACATTTGACAGAAGAATTTTCCTACAGACAGACACTCACCTACATGACCGCATGAGTCCAGCCATGCTCTGAAAAAAGCAAACGTCTTGCTTCTCTTTCAGATAATCCAACATTTTCTATCAAACAAAAGCATCAAAGATGAGGTTGGATAAATGTGGGAGGATCTCATCTGAAGCAAAAATGATTTTCTGCAGTGTCTCTGCGGCATCATGTTCATAAGAAGACAGAATATGAAAATGATATGGTCTGTAAAGGGAAAAACTGTATATGTATAAATACTAATGTATAAATATAATTATAGTTATTCATATGAAATGAAAACATCCATCTCTATTCATTACAAATATTGTGTTTGTTAAGCAGTTGCTACAACAGCAGCCCACATTTCCACAGTCCACAACTGTTTACTGTATACCATATTTTACAGCTTTACTTTTCTATTTACTGATACGTTACTAATTAATATACTTTTTAATATACAGAATGATTGTGCTTATATTTCACATTTCTTCTCCTGAATGAAATTAATCTAGCAATCCAATCTAGCTGCTGTAATAACCTTATTTCTTAGTGTCACAACTCTAATCTTAACTCCTCTTTCTTTCACCTGTGTTAATTGTAATAATATTTTGTTTCGTGATATTAAACTCTTTAGTCCCTGCCCGAGATGTAGAAATGGCCAACATCAGATACTTGTGAATATACAAACCTATTCTGAGTATCCCAAGACAAACAAGTTGTATGATTTGAGGAGGACACACCAATGCAGCATTTATACCTGTTGAACAGTGGCATTCCCTCCATTGAGAACCGCAATACCCAGCTTCAATGTAGGAGCAATCATGGAGCCCATGGCACCTGATGGGATGGGAAATTGATCACAATCAGAGGATGTACAGTACCAACTCAAATGAAAAATAAGCTGCTTCAGATCACTCTCCACTAAGCAGCAGACTAACCTAAATATAAGTAATTTATTAGAATCAATCAATCAATATTTAATATTTCCCTACCTTTGCTGGCACTGATGGTTTGCAGGACCATCTCAGAAGCTCCACGACGATGCAGCCTGGCCTGCTGGTACACTAACTTCTGTTTCTTCATCTCCTTCTCCTGAGCCACAGAAAGGTCAGGTATATATATATATATATATATATATATATATATATATATATACACACACACACACACACAAGGGTGTTTCCCTTTATTTTTTGATAGTGACAGTGGATAGACAGGAAAGGTGAGATAGAGATGGGGGATGACATGCAGCAAAGGGCCGCAGGTCAGATTGGAATCCGGGCTGCTGCAAAGGTCCCAATCTTCGTTAAAATCCGATTGATCGGTGAAATGGCGGGACTTATATTGCTGCATCCATTACAGTGATGAAACGAGTGTGCTGTGTCTCACCCCTTTTTCTACAGAGTTTAACCAAAAAAAAACCTAAACTTTGCTCAGCTTTGTGAAGCCCGAAACCCGCTCAATGCTGCTTGCAGCTTTAACTTTGGCGATTGGGCTGCTTTTCTGTAACATACAGGAGGAAAAACTTCTGTTCTGTTGGCCAGGAAAGGGTTTGAACCCAAAATTGGCGCTTGTGGCTATATTTTGTATTATTATTGCAACAGAAAATATTAAGATGGTGCAGCCTTTAGCTCACCCAGTAAGAGCGTGCGCCCCATGTTGGCTGAGTTCTGCAGTGGTGCAGGGTTCAAACCCGACCTGCTACCCTTTGCTGCGTGTCATCCCCCATCTCTTTTCCCCTTTCAAGTCTATCCACTTTCAAAATAAAGGGAAAAGCCCCAAAAACAACCTTTAAAAAAAAAAAGTCAAGCCAATTACGATTAAATGCTGTAAGCAAGAAACACTTAAAATCTATTTCAAAATAAGAACCCATTCCCTCACTTCAAAGCTTTCCACCTCCTGTTCTTCATCATCATCATCATCATCCTCTCTGTGGCAGCTCTTGAAGATCAAACATATAACACAGGGTGGTGATAGAAAAAAAGGGTTAGAAAATCAATCAATATAGAAGAGGTACAAAAAACACATTTTGTTATATATTGCATGGGACATGCCCAAAGACATAAGAGCAAAAAAAAAAGAAATGCATGATTTGAACATATTACCAACAAATATTTAGGTACTACTAATAGGATCATCCTCATGTTCTATTACCTTGGCCATAATAGCAGCATAGGTGGTATAGAGACCATCATTTCCAAGATTACTGTGATCAGGGAAGACAAATTAGATATTATTCTCTGCAGAATATCATGAGAATATCCCAGAGATACCCCAATGGGATTGGTTGACCAAATCATGTCATGACTAAAAAGAGAACCTACAAAGAATTGAAACATATTGTAGATTTCAATAAATCATGATTCAGTCTAATATTGACATTCTTGGTGATGGGTTGGCCCAGTAGAACAGGGTTTTAAATGCATGTGATATTTTAGGACACACACACACACACACACACACACACACACACACACACACACACACACACACACACACACACACACACACACACACACACACACACACACACACACACACACACACACACACCTCATTTCCATCAGGGCGCTTCGACTGAAGAGCGTAATGAGTTGTAGGAGGGGATCGATTGGTTGGGCCCCTTCTTCCACCTTCTTTTCTTCCTCTCTGACACCTCCACACAGCTCCATCACTCCTCTACTCTGCAGTCCAGAGAAAGAGTAAAGCCACTAGTGTGTGCTGTAAAATAATGTCAAACACTGGCCATCCATAGCCTCTGGTGGCTGACTTAATCTCTTGCACCCAATATACAGTATACACATACATACATAACAGGATCATGTTTACGTGCACAAAGAAGACAAAACTATCTTTATTAGGAACTTCTGCTAAATATACACAATACTCCAAAAGCCTTGAAGTTTTAACTTTTTCAATACAAATGTTTAAAGCGTTAACATAAAAAAATAATGTATGCACAATGTCAAATCACAGCTGTCTACTTGACAACAGTGAAATATTTAAGGGACAGCATCAGGGAGTGTGCCCTACAGGCTGAACTTCTACTCTATCTTGTATGTACTAATTTTAAACAGGGTTTAAGAATGTAGTGTGTTCACACTAAAAACACAACAAAATGAAGTAAGTTTGAATATGCTTATTCAATTTACTTGGGAGTGATGTTGACAAAATTGTGCATGGTGGTGAGATGGCTCTAATATTAGAAAAGTCAAAAAGTACTACTCTTTATTCATGTTTTCTGCCCTTTTTTGCCTATCTTCTCTTTCTTGTCTCCTCCATCTCTCTCTCTCTCAACAAGGCACGACTTTACGTTAACCTCCCTTTACTTCTTAACGTTTGATAAAAGCTAATGTAACAACGAACGGGGGAGCATGTCTGAGATTTGTGTCTTGAAATGTTAAAGGGATCAATGGTTAAGAGAGGTAGAATTTTTTTCCACCTAAAACAAGTTAAGACTGACATTGCCGTTTTACACAAGACCCATTTAATTACTAAAGACCATCACAGATTAAAAGCCTTGTGGGTTGGCCAAACCTTTCACTCCAACTTTAATAGCAGGGCAAGGGGCACAGTCATTTTAATACATAAGAAGGTCCAATTTTTCCCAACTGAAGTCATTGCTGACCCTCAAGGCCGCTTCATCATAGTTTCTGGTTCTCTCAATAACATTGATGTTGCTATCATCAATCTCTACGCACCTAACTGGGATGATGAATCATTCGTTGCAAAAATGATCTCAGTCCTGCCTGACTTGAACTCCCACCATTTCATTTTGGGAGGTGACCTCAACTGTGCAATAGATCCACTATTGGACAAATCCTGCCCTAAAAGGGACCCTCCTTCCAAAATGGTAGTATTGACCCTGGAATTTTCTTTTCCCTGACAATTAATGTGCATCCACGCTTTTTGTACCTCTTCCCAAGCTTGCCACTCTTTTTACCTGAATCTTTTTTCCATGAGATAAAGAAGCTCATTTCCTCTTTCATATGGAAAGACAGGACCCCCAGGATCAGATGAGAATATTTACAGAGACATAGATCCATAGGTGGATTGGGTCTTCCTGATCTAAAAATGTACTATTGGGCAGCTAATATACACAAAATTACCTTATGGATCAAGGAGCCAACACTGAGTTGGTGTGAGTTTGAGCTAAATCTTGCCGTGCTACTTCACTTTTGGCTCTGCTCTCATCTAGAATTCCCATCCAACCAGCCAAATTTTCTCGTAACCCAGTGATTATTTAAACTTTAAGAATCTGGTCTCAATTTAGACTTGCTTTTGGACTCCATGAGCAGAATAACCACAGCCCTATCCACAATAACCATCGCTCATAGGTGCCACATGTCACCAGCTAAATTGACAGATGGACATTGGGCTTGTCCTTGTTTTCAGGATTATTGGACAGCTATTTTTAACCACATGTCTAGGGCTTTGAACATTGTGTTGACTCCATGTGCAGACACTATTATGTTCAGAGTTTTACCAGGCCATCGATTGCTAAGGAGAAAAATAAGGGATGCTATTGCCTTGGCATCCTTATTAGCACATAGAAGGATATTGTTGGAATGGTAGTCACCATTTGCCCCCAAAGCTTCTTTATGGCTTAAAGACCTCATGATGTTCCCATATGGAAGTCCCTGTTTGATCGGATTTTGAAATTAAAAAGCCATTGAATTTCTAGCACTAAATATTTATGCATTGAAATTATGTATCTGATTTTTTTTGCCAATTTTACTCTTTAAATTTTCAACAACTAATTTTCACCTTTATTTTTCTAAGTTCATAAACTCAGAATCGAAAATTCAACATAAAAAATTTCAATATAACAAATTCAGATGCAAAATACAATGTTTAAAATTCAACTAATATATTTTCAACTTGCTTTTCCTTGGGTTCCCGGATGTTAACAGTGAATTTTAAACATTACATTTGGCAGCTGAATTAGGCCTGTTGAATTTGAGGAAGTTGAAAATATATTAGTTGATAATATATCAACATACATTGTATTTTGCATCTGAATTTGGTATATTGAATTATGGATTCTGAATTTATGAACTTAGAAAAATAAAGGTGAGAATTAGTTGTTGAAAATTTGAAGATGAATTTAGAGGAAAAGAATTCAGATAAATAATTCCAATGCATAAATATTCAGTGCTAGAAATTCAATATTCAAAATCCAATGAAACAGATTTACTTTTATATTCCCATCTCTGGCGAAAATTCTAAATTTGCATTCCTTGTTGGTGTACCATAGGTGCTGTGCTTTAACGACAAAAGAGGGATTTCTCATCACATTTTTTTATCTTTTTCTTTTTTTCCCCTTTTTTATTATATTTATTTACATTTCATTTCTTCTGTATATACCTGCATAAATATGTACATATGTGCGTACATGTGGCCTACATATTCATCTAATTTCATGAGTACAAAAACTTATTCTGCTGTTCTACTTGTAAACTCTGTTGTATGTGGGACTTGGGGTTGGTGTGAAAATGTAAAAAAAAATAAGGCCTTTATGTTTATAGTAACATTTCCTGTGAAAAACATATTTAAAAAACAAAAAAGAAGTCAAAAAGACGTTGGAAAAGACATTCAAATGTTTCGAATTAGAAAAAAGCAATGGCTTCCGACAGTTATGGTTTGACTGATGACTGTTGGAGAGTATCTTGTATAATTTACTATTAGTACAAAATGGTAAAGCATGTTCATTTGATGTATACTGCAAAAACAGCATACTGTGGTATAAGTAGTGTGAATTTGGTGCAACAAAGTAGGTGAGATTTGTATGCAGCCAAGAGGCATAACAAGCTCAAATGAGGGCAACTACAGTACATTGACATTCATGATTTAAAAATTGGCAACTTGTGTTTCGCACCTGATCATAATTCAAAATATAGGCCTGTTTTACCTTCTGTATGTTACAGAATTGTTTTTATTCTACTAACAATGGCTTGCTTTTCTACTCACAGCCAAATCCTCCACAAGCTTCTCCTCAAAGCTGTGGTCCTCAGCTGATATCCAGGATTTATTGTAGCCTTGGAGGAACAGGTTGACAGCTCTGTGCCTGGGGAGGAAGAGGAAAGGGTAAAGAGACAACAATTACAATTTGCATACACAAATGCAAATAAGAAATAAAAAAGAGGCAGCATAGGACTATAAAATAGCTCTGATTAGACCCATTATTAACAATTCATCAAAACCTTTTATACCTATCCGAGGTGATGATTACGTCCACTAGAGTAACTAGTGTTACACCATAGCTATAATTTGCAAGACTAAGACAATCAAATACTATTCATATATCAAATACAAACAACACACGGCCATAGGGCTTTCATATGCTAATGCTAATGTAGTCATAGATATTTTTGTACCTAGGTAAGTTGTAGAGCGGAGCCATCCTTAGACAGGCCACCACGGCTCGTTTCCTCTGTTTGGATAAGACCTTGTGCCATGCAGGTTTTTTACTTCTCTGCGGGTGTTCCACCTGAACCCACAACCAAAGTCAAATATTTTACCTAGGTAATATTAACAAGGTAGTGCACAACACATGAACCTGCAATGACCTAAGGGGTAGCTCCTGGCGAGGTTCACCTTTGTGCATTTGTCTTGCATTAGCACTGCAGGCATTACTTTCTTGAATGTAATATAATCCAAATAAATTAGTGTTTGGAATAAGAACACAGAAGAGGGGACCTCTACATCTTCCTCAGGCCTCAGGAATAAAAACACACATTTCTCTCAGAGTCTTCATCAGAGTTGTTTATAAAATGGATAAAAGTACAGCCTATAAATACACCACAAAATGGCTAAGACTTAATCAACGGCCAAGTGAGGACAAGGCATAGATGGCTCTTAATTCTAGTTCTTGACAGTGACAGTGAACCAACATGCACGAGGACCCTGAAACTGAAGCAGCTACATTATATTCAGCCATCATTCATTTTATCAATTGCACCAGCGTTTTTCCTACAGTGACATGTCAACAAGTCTTCTGATAAAAAAAGGGCTACACTTTAGAGCCAACAGCAGTACCAATAAACATTTTCAACAGATGTGTTGAAATATCTGAATGCATTACTGGCAATGTTTTCATGTTGCTTTAAAGCTCACCTGGTCCAGGTAATAAAGGACTCGAGCTATGTCCAGAATCCTGTCTACAGTCCGTTTTGCGTCAGGAATGGCCCATTGCTGGCTCGGATGTTCGGCATAAAGGCTGTCCTGAGTCAAACAAAAAAAAGAATGCCACATTAATTTATTTTATCCTCTTTCTTTCTTTTGTATTTCAACCATTCAGTTAAATATATGTTTACAAAGACTGCTGGATACCAAGCACCTTTAACAGGGCAAAACACATGAAAAAATCAATGAAGGAGCTTGGTTTGAAATGGAAAGACTAATAAAAATTATTAAGGGATCAAGATGCTGTTCTGAATCTTGCTTTCCCTATTGCCTTGCTTGAATTCTAATATGACACACAACAACAAAACTGACAAATGCCCATACAACCAGCAAAGGATAGATCATGGGGTGTGAAAAAATAAATCAAATGTTTGTTTAAACGCTTGTTAATACTAATGACAAAGCCAAATTTGTGCATTTTTCATCACTGACTTATGAATAAATAGATATTGCATGCATATTCTGAACAGTATTGTGAGTATGTCACATTGGTTTCTCTGGTAAACAATGAGTAACTGACTGAGATTATTAAAATACAGCTGATGATTTTGCAGGCTACAAGAGCATTCTTCAATTTAATTTACCACACACTTGCTGCCTTCCACAAATTAAAAAGCACATGAACTCAGGCATGGCAATGAATCTGCAGAATGCAATGGCACTTCATTTCAGCCACAAATGTAGAGTGATATAGGAATAGCTATCTTTTAGGATTTTCTTTTTCTTGTATTCTTTTTGTATTGTAAGACACTACAATACTCTATTTTTGTGAAAACCCAAATAAATAAAAACCTCAAAATGTGTTGTAATACAGTTAATACTTTTTATGAAATTAAACATACTAAGTCAAATACTGAATAAATGTTTAGAACACAAAAATAAAAATCGTTACCTGACTCTGAAGATGTATAAGGCAATTAAAAACCTGCTCTCGAATCTCATCTTCAGTGTTCTTCTGTGAAAAGCAAACAATGGCCAACATGAAAAAAAAAAAAGATATATATATATATATTAGGCCTAATATATATATATATATTTTTTTTTTTTGGGCTGTCAAATGATTAAAATTTTTAATCAAATTAATCAGAATTTTCAGTGGATTAATCATGATTAATCACTATTTGCAATTACACCTGAATCCTAACCATTTTTTTCTGAAATGCATACCAAAAGATACTAGTGCTGTCAATTAAAATATTTAATCGCATTAATGTCATAGTTAACTCGCTATTAATCGCAATTAACCGCACATTTCTATCTATTCTAAATGTCCCTTGATTTCTTTTTGTCCCATTATATTTTCTCATTTTAATTCTCTTATCAGCATGGAAAAGTAGATCGGCTTGCTTTGTGACTGTTTTTTTATTGAAAACAACATTGTCATATACGTTATGTTCAATTTCACACTAACATTCACACTTGGATCTAATAATCTGTCACATAATGTAACGCTGTTACCTCGATGTTCCATTGCAGGTAGTACTGCAGATAGTCCTGCAGACAGTACTACAGGTAGTACTGCCTCATTTGTTTCTCTCACTGACTGTAGAGTCACTACTCGCTCGCTCTGAAGATAATCGCCGTCACGAGCCTACAAGCTACGCGGCTAGCAAGCTAAAACCGGCCGAGGCTTGTGTCTGTTTTGTTTGCGGTCTGCGAAATTACAAGACCCGCCCTTCAATCACTACTATTGGCCAGGCGTCGAAGGTAACGTAACTCCATTAGTTCAGGTCCTATCCCCTGACCAATCCACTATCCTCACCACTCGCGGTGAAATTCCTAAACCAAACCAATCAGCTGCTTCGTAGGGCGGGACATGGTGTGGCCATAGACAGTTAAAGAAGTGGACTAACAGAACCCGTTGCTCTCTCTATGCGTTACTCGTGCGTTAAAAAAATTATCGGCATTAAAATGGGTTTGCGTTAACGCCGTTAATAACGCGTTAAACTGACAGCCCTAATATATATATATATATATATATACACACACAGTATGTACACCACAGAGATATTGTAAGACATTCACCTTCACTTGATCATACTATAATGCAGATTTTCATATAAATACTGTGATTTACATAAAAGGACTTTCATCATCATGAGGACGACATTAATGCTGGTACAACTGACCTGAGTAAAGCCGCTCTTAGCCAACATGATAAGGCTGTGGTCACTTGGAAAACAAACCCGGAGTCCCACAGGGAGCAGTCTCTTCATGGAAGCCACAATGAGAGAAGTGTGTGTGGAATAACGATCCCCCTTCCTCTTCATCCTCCTCTGTTCATGGTCGAACTGAGAATTAAAACGCCATGAAGATAACTTAGAGACTTACCTGGCAGGTGCCTACTTTTGTGATTACCATACAACTAGTAGTAGTGTCTATGATTTAAAGAGATGCAGTTCTTTATAAATATGACTGACCTTGGACATTTTGTCATTGTTGACCAAGAAAGCCAAATTGTTGATTTCATTTTGGACCACAAAGTTCTGTTCCTCCCATTTAAAATTCTGTTGTAGCAAACAAGGGTGAATAAAAGTTACATGGCTTATAGGGTACAATATTCACTTGGATAGCATTGACACAAGGAATAAATTAAAAAAACACTACAGTACGTGTCATCCTCACATGAGATTTGGCCCAGAATACAAAGACCTCTGCCACCATGCTGAACAGCTGCTCAGTTTCAGGGTTCAACTCTTTTAGCCAGCTGGCTCTGGGACAAGAGAAAACAAAACATATCACAGTATTATTGCAGAATTTATTCCTGTAAAGCATCATATATCATATAACTAAAATAATAAAATGAAATAACCACTCTCTTTGTATCTATAAAAAAAGAGTTGTATTTGTATTTTCCATTGTTAACAATTTACCAATAGTCGTTTCACAAACAATGAAAAATGTGGTCTTGAAAAGGTTTCTGAAGAACTTTAGATTACTGGTGGGTTAATGTCAATATAAAATAGCCATTTTCCATTGACTCTACAAACATTTCAAACTACTCCTGGAGCTTTTGGCCTCAGAAAAACAAGCTTGCTTCTCCACATCTAAGCTCCTTGGTAGCGTGACTTACCGATTAGAATCCACAAATGGAATGAGGAGGGGATAGAAGGCGTAGAGGTCGCGCACAAGTACAGTGAACTTCTCCTGTATCTGCAACTCTGCTTCTGAAGTATCACACCCTTCTGCTTTCATCTGCTCCTCCTCTAGCAGCACACATTCAGCCCTCTTCCTCACCTTCTCCATCAGTGGCAGGAAGTGGCTCTTTAACAGCTCAGTGCGGGCTTTGCATATAATTGGCTGAGAATGAACTGAAAGATATGACAATGGTTAATATTGGAAAAAAATTAAATCCATAACTGATGTGGAATAAGGAATCCACACAACAATCACAGTATTGTACATGACCACAATACCTGCCAGCTGTTTCATCCAGTCACCCTTGCTAGCTCCCACGTGGTTGTGGATGATACGGAGCATGTGGCCAAGAAGATCACTTGCATGTTGAGGAATGACGGCAGTGCAGATTTGGCTGTCTGGCTGGCCCTCAGGGCCCCAATACCACCAACGGGACATGTAGCTGCACAGCATAGGCAAAGTGACCTCCGTGACATGGATGTAGTGGGACTGGCGAGCTCCCGCGCCAGCACCTGCCAACTCCTCCACTTCCCCCAGAGCCTGTTCCAGAGAGGGCAGGAGGGGACACATGTCCTCCACCTGATTTGGCAGACCCAGGTCTAACAGTAACAGAAATGGAAAATAAGGCTGAGAAAACATGGGGGTTAAGATGCGGGGGTGAGATCTATTCAAGGAGGTGAAGATTATATAGACACTAAATACTTATAAAATACTCTATCAGTGTGTTTGTTTATTTATTTATATTATATATTACCTTCTCTCTCAGAAGCACTCATGGTGTTGTAAATGGAGTAAGGGTTGTTTTGGTTTAGGGATGGCTCCAGGAAACATACAGGAAAAGTCCCAGTCAGGGCTGCCAGACAGGCACCTGCTGCTGGCCTCTGCCTATATGGGAATGCTGTGTTAGGATGTAGGCATGGGCTGACTTATGTTCAAATCTTATCAAATTCTATGGGGTAGGATTGCTTATGTAAGTTTACTTGCCAGCTAGAAATCTCAGGTTGAAAAAACATCTTACTTTACCTTGGCTTTTATACATTTAATAGTAAGGCCCACAATAATACGTAATAGATGATGGTGGACAACTCATGTATTTCAGCATTTCAAGTAACAAGTATTGATTTACAGTATACACAAAAACTGTTAATGTAACATTTAATTAGTACCTTCTTTTTTTACTGAAAGTATATAAGTATAGACATTAAATGGAGAAAAAAACATGATTAAAAGAAGAAGAAAGATTGTTATTAGCACAAATTATGAAATCAGCAATATAGGTGGTACCCCTCCATGTAGATGCTGCTACTGGTGCCAAGAGAGTAGAGGCTGTTGAGGATCCTGTAACAGGACACCTGGATATTCCCCACTGGAAAGACAAGATCCTTGTTAGGTTTGTTTCAGAAACAGCCAAGGACACAGAGTAGAAAAGATGATAGCATGCATTCACAGAGAGATAGACTAGCTGAATGGCTGCTGATTCAGGTAATGAATGATTCCTGGAAGGTCAGGATATTAGTCAGGGAGACAATATGCTCCTGCTGCTCTGTGGCCATGACTGAAGCACTTAATGAGAGCTGATTTCAAAGATGTGGAAGGTAGGAAGTTGAGGGGAGGGTGTCCCTGAGTGATTTCAGGGGGAGTGGGTGTGGAAACCAGCTGTTCATCCAGCTCAATAGCATACGGTGGAAAACAAATGGGAATACTGAAAACACATGTGGTGGAGGTTGTATGTGTATTATTGTGAATGTACAGGCAAACACATTCAGGAAGATATGTTAACAGGCTATATTTGCAATTGTGCATTTTAGGATGTAAAATGCAGCGTACAATAATTTGAGACATTATTCCTTAACAGTGGTCTACATCAAGGTCCTCCTTACCCAGGAGGTCCACTCCATAGTTTTGGTTGCCAAGATGCTGGAAGAGAGACGTGAGGGTGGGGATGAGAATGGAGGTTGTGAAGCTGATAACCTTGGCCACTCCTCTAGCCTGTTGACTCCTACTCTGAGGCAAACAGACCATGGTCACAGAAAGGTTTTCCACAGTCATCTCCAGATCAGCTGCAGCTGCCTCAAAGAATGAATGCAGAGATGCTTGGATAGATGCTGGGGCTGACTTCATCAATACCCTAAGGCCAAAGGATGAGAAAATGGCAGTGAATTGTTTTTGTGACTAGCAAAAATGTACGTGTAATAGAAATGTATTAGTTTTCAACAAAAATAGACAATTTATAAGGAACAATGCTAGATGAAAATTGCAGAAAATTAAAGGTATCAAGCAGTGTCTCTTTTGGCAAGCTATAATAAAACCAGTTAAGTGTTCTAAATTAGACAAGTCCAAATGAGAACAATCTCTGCAGAGCCTACTTCTAGCGTCATGCTTCAGAGGCATTGTCCTCAGGGAGTAAAAGTGCTATCAACCACAATTAGATAGCATCAGTGTATCAGTGGCTCAATTACACCAGTCATCTCATCCTCTGACATGGCGCGGTGACACTGATGTTACCGCAGGAACGGCAACAAGATTGATTCAGGTAGAGTGTGACAGTAGTGCCATCTAGCTACCTGGCATCCAGAGCCTGAGCCAAAACATGGAGGCAGCTTGCAACTGATGAGGCATCGTTTCCTAGAAAAACACATGCACACACAATTAATCCAAAATGTCAGCACAGACAAAAAGATATGCACCTACACAACATGCATAAAACACCCAAAGACTTAAATGAATCTCAGACAATTACATCTTAAAGAGCAAACCAAGAAATCAACTAACAAGAGGGACAAATTGATGTCTGAATAAGCTTTCTTTTCACACCATCCTTACCAAAGAGTGAGATCCTGTGTCTTACTAGAGCTGCAAGCTTACAAAAGAGGCTGGATGTGAGGAGAAAAGAAGTGCAGTAATGACGAGGGGTGGAAAAAGTAATTACGGGAAACAATCAGAAAAAGAAAAAAAAAAACTTCCATGAAATAAAACCTAAATTATGCAAAGACATTACTGTCCCAATACAATATGATGTGCAAGAGCATAAGAACATTTTAAAATGCAGCTAGTGTAATCAGCTTACTGTTTGTTTTGTTGCAGGTGACACATACCTTGCAATCATCTCCTTTTCTTTTTTTGACGCATGGCTTCTCCTACCACTTGAGCACAGAGAAGTGGACAGGAAATACAGACCGTGGCTCTTCACATATTGTTCCAAAAGAGGAAGGATAACCTGTGGAGTAATAGCCAATGGGCGCAACATCGTAAAGCAGTTTGACAACATCACATACATTCTGCACCTACATGTTAGGATGGGCTACATCACACTCGCTGATAGCAATAACATTTTTGCACTTTATGAGCTCTTCTTATGAAGCACTAGCAAATCACACAGACAGACAGATGGACAGTCAGATAGAGCTGTGGTTGTTGAGTGTGTGGTTAAGTGGGAGTGTAGGGTGTAGAGATCTGAGGCCTGACTGTTCATGGTATTGGCTGACTGGGTCTGACGCAGTGGTTCCCATCAATGAAAAATAAACCCTTTTCATTTGCTGCCTCCATAGAGGCAGAACTGTGTGGGAAGCTTTAATCAACGTCCTGATGGCAATCGACACACCCACATGGATTTCCAAAATGGTTAAATAAATTACACAGCCACAAAGGGTTTTACTTAGAGGGGTTGCCCATGGCAACCACCTAACAAAACTAATTAGATAGCGTAAATGAAATAAGATAAAGGCTGAGGAGAGGAAAGAAAATGGCATTGGAAAAATGTAATTGGAAGTGGGCTAAATGTTAGAGATTCCATGTCAGACAGAAGATTTCGATTGTGTTTAGATATGTATTTGATCTCAAGCAAACCTTAGAAAAAAAAATAATTGGCGTCTGGTGTGGAGCTCTCTCTCCTTTAGAGATCTGTCCTCTGGCCTGCATCACCTCTGGAAAGGAAAACATAATGAAATACTACATCAAAGATAATTAAAGACTTACCATGATACTCTAGACAAAATAGAACAATATAAATAATAAAGGTGTTTCTACATAATTCTGACATAAGACGTAAGTTCACATATCCAAGCCTGCTGGGAGCTATTTTTTGATGGTTCAAATCAAAACTACCCTGAGGCAGACTTGCTGCATGTACTGTAGACTCAAGAGACTGTTGCTCATTATTGATAAAATGGGAAGATTCAAGTCAAAACCTTACAGTGTCAGCTACATAAGGTACTAATACCGTTGGGATGTATAATGTGAAAGTTCTTTCATGTGTTTTATTATATTATTTTTTGTTTTTTGGCCTTAACAATTAAAAACGCTATCGTGTTACCCAGCTCCAACATGTGTTCTTGGGCATCCTCAGTGTGAGACAGCAGCCGCTGAAGGAGAGTGTAGCCAAAGCAGTTGGCTATGGCTGGAAAGTCCATCTCCACTGTCTTCCGATCCCTGTAGAGAAGTGAAATCAAACCAGGATAATGACACACGACTGCGTGAAAAGACAGCAAGCTCTAACCTTAATTACTGTATTATCTGGACTATGTATTGTATTTCCGGAATTACCTGAACACCGATGTGAAATGAAAATGGAATACCTAATTTGCTAGCCACCTGATAAATACTGTATCACATTGCCCTTTTGCGATTACAGGCTCATTCTGTACTCACCTCCACACAGTGTAGCCATTGAGCTGAAGGAACTTGAGGACATCCTGGGCTCTCTCTCTGAATTTGGTCTTTTCTTTGGCAGTCAGGGTATCATAGGGTACACACATTGAATGGCCACCCCCTCCTGAGAACAGATATGAGTTGAATACATTGTAATTTTGGTAACTGTTCAGTGCTCCCTGAGAGGACAGGACTTGAAGAAATATAAAATGTTTGTTGACACCATGGTATGTTACCTTTACTCTCAAGTTCTAATTTCTTCCTCTTAGCCCAGGCACTGTGGTAGTTTTTAGCCAACTGTTCAGCCATAGCCTATATAGTAAAAGAAAAAGAAAAGAAATAATACAGTAAAACACCTGTTATGATATCAGTCTAGTGTCTTGAGAGAAGAGGGCATGGTTAGCTAAGAGAGGCAGCATGAGAGACCAGACTGTTGTTTCAAAAGAAAATGATATCAGTACAGTTAGACTGCAACTGCATTAACCTAAGCGACTTACATGACATCTGACAACTCATAAGTATAGCCCCATTTACTTGCAAGATATTGTTTGGATTATTTAAATGCATTTGCTATATTACACTGACATTGGTAAGAGACCAGCATTACCACCTCTGCAGATTGTGAACCGGGATTAAAGTCAAACTAAAGTTGTACCAACTTTGATGGTGTTTAAAGCAGAAAGAAACAATGAAATACTTACATACTGGTCCCATGATAAGGTGATGCTGCTCATGTCCATAGGTTTGGGGCTAAAGGTTGATGCTCCTTCAAAAGACAGCTATGACAGACAACAAATAGAAAATTACTCATTTAAATCCAAATGGCTAACTACAATAACAACAAAACTTGTAAAATCCAGTAGGGAGAAGTTTATTTGTGAATGAGATAACTTTTACTAGAACAGACACGTTTGGTGCCCAGAGACTAAGTAAATGTGGCCTATGGAGTACATATACCTGTCCAGACTGAGATACTCGGCGCGTAAAGGTATGCGTGCCAAATGCGTCTCCTTCTTTGGTTCTCTCTATGGTCCATCCAAAGGCCAGCATACTCTTTATGGTTTCTTTAATGGCCAAGCGATATGCCTCCTTCTCCTGAAAAACTCCGAAATATAGATAAACCCTTATATGAAACTGAACTTAGCAGGTCATTGAAAGACAGCAGCAGAGCAAAACATACTCAAACTATTTTGAAATTTAAACTTAAAAAAGATATCTGTTGTCCACTCCATGGATCAAAGACCAAGAACCGAGGCATTTTAATCTTTTATATCACATACACCACATTTGGTATTCAAGTGCATCTGGAATTTCTCAGTTCACTGTTTTTTTCATTTTTGTATTGACTTCTCACTCTACCTTCTCAGCCAGAGCCCTGTATGGCTTGAGGAGAGGATGAACCTTGGTGTTCTCACATAGCTGCTCCCCATGAACCCAGCCATTGGCAAACTGACAGAGATAACATATTCAGTGAAAATCACACATTAAAATACACAGAGATTAATATATTAGCTCAACCAACCAAAACACAGACAATGTTTTGACACTGTCAAGCAGACAGCGTATCTTGTAAAAGTGTTCTTAAGTGGTTCAGTCCTGAACAGGATATCATAAATCAACTCTACTCTGTCAACTTTTACAGGGCATTCAGATTTGAGGAATAATTATTGTTATATTACCTTGTCCAGTGACCACTTCTCATGAGTATGCTCTGCATACTTGTTCACTACAAACTCCAGTCTCTCTGGCACTGACACGCTAGTGCAGGGAAAGAAATAACACATAAAGCTTTATCGCGCATAACACATTTGGATACAACCGAGCATCATTATTATTTTAGGGCTTTTATTGTCTTTATGATAGAGCAGCGATGACAGAAAAGTGAGGAGAGAAAGAGAGGTGATGACTTGCAGCAAAGGGCTGTGGATCAGACTCAAAGCCAGGCCAACTTTCTCTTGAAAGATTAATCAAGAGCATGAACACACATTTTTATTTCCACACCTCTTTGAATATGACAATTGTTTTTACCAGAGTTAATTCTGCCTACCAAATTATAGCTTACACCTTTCCTGGAGCAGTACAGGTCGTCCAGAATCAACATGTGCTATTCTTTATCCATATTCAATAAAAATCCCTGCATTCCCTGGTCAGTCTCTTACTTGGAGGTATCTACAGGCATGGGGTCAAAGTGTCCTGTGTCCATCGAGGCTTTTCTCTCAGTATGGGACACACCGCTTGAGTCCATGTGGTCAGGAGGCAGGGCCTTGGCCACTGCAGCCAGGCACTGGACACACAGCCTAAATAACTGAGGCTCATAGGGCTGTAGAGTTGGAAATGGGAGGGGGTATTGGAAACATAGTGTGGGAAGAAGGAAAGAAGAAGAGACAGCATGGGACATGATCATTTGAATTATCATTCAAACCAAATCTGGCATATTGCAGAGCTGACATCCAATTGCAGAACTGGAACTGCAACTCTGCAATTGGATGATATTGGTTAAGCCTGGTTTTTGCAACAGTAACTATGTGTGACCCTGAGAAAACAAAACACTTTTTAGGTGAGGATGTCAGCTTATTTAATTCCAATTTAATAACATGTTGGATTTAATTATTTTGGATACAAAGACCTATCCCTTTTGTAGCAATACTTTAGCTAAAAAACCCTGTTAGAAACCCAGTTAAGTGGTAAAAAAAAAATCCTGTTTCTCCAACTGAAATCTAGCTGTGAATCCCTTATCCAATAATGAGAATTTACTCGTTTACATGACGTTCAAGAAATGAGGTTACTGCAGGAAGCCAACAATAACAGGCTTGATTAAGTGGTTGTAAACACAGTGTATAATACAAACAGTAACAAACTGATATAAAATATACTGAATCCCATAACACTAGTTCAACTGCTATGAAATTTAGTTCACATAACCAGTTATCCTTCTGAATTACTAATTCAAATAAGTCTCCACCTTGAGTTATTTTTCAGTTGTAGCCAATCTACAATAAGCATAGTAAGCATAGTACAATAAATCTGGAAACGTATATAAACTATACGCCTAAGCTACACTACATATACAGTACACACTATAACTTTTCTCTGAAGAGAATCTTCTCTGCAATGTTGACTTGGTTTGGTTGAGGTTTAACGTGGGTCACAAGTGGGACTGGAATGATCAAATGAACTTAGTTCTTTGATGTTTCACGTTTTCAATCTGTCAGGTAAGTATCTGCCAGAAATATGCTGGTACATGCATCAAGTCTACTGAGAAAATATTGAGTTATTGCTTATGTTTCCAACATTTCCAACAACTCTGTTTAGAGGTGAGAGGTTTCATACCAGGATATGAAAAATGTACTCTTAATCTCAAGTGTTATATCTTCTTTCACTCATGTTCTTCTAGAAGTTCACTAAATAAGAAAATCAAAAACAGATGTTGCCATCTTTCCTGAAATACACTTGATAAAAAATAAAGGTGATAAATCAATGGTAGGATAACACTGTCAAAAAATTAAACATTTACTCATTTTCTGAGAACTTTTTTGGTGCTCCAAAAAATATTAAAAATATTATTCTAATTCTAAATAATTATAATGGGATCTTGAGATTGACACAGGTATTCAATATGGTTTACCTTCTTTGGCAAGGCCTTAAAGACACCCCAGAACAACTTTCTAGACAGGTGGAGCTCCTCTTCAGATGCCAAACCCTGGTCACCTTGCCCTTCAGCTAGCGAGTAGTACTTCCACTTCTGCTCAAAGTGACTGATCAAGAGCTGGTAGATGAAAAGTATTGACCCAAGTCAATAAAATGTATACTTTTAACTTGGTGCACTGATACATTTTCACATATACTGTAGTAAACTGCAATGTGTTTATCAACCTTTATTGGCATCTTGCTATAGTCTGTGAGATGGGGAACATCGAAAGCAAGACGTCGAAGAAGAGGCTGCATCTTGGATGGTTGGAGTTTACTGAGGAGACCAATGAGCGCAGAATTATTCAATTATTCAAATCTAAACCAGTCAAAAACAGGCTTAATAGTGATTCATTAAATAGGAGCGGGATTAAGAGTCTGCATCACTTCATGAAAACGTGTTGCCGTGTCTTTTTTCTCTTGACATATGATTTGGTCAGTCAACAAAAAGACTGTCATGTTAATGGATACAGGAAGCACATTTTTAATATTAATTCAGGAATTTAAAATGGAAGACCACAGAAGATGCAGCTTCCAAAAATAACATTGTACCATAAAATATGTAATCAGTGACTTGCTGAAAAAAATCTATATCCTATCTGCAGACAACAACAGCAACAGCTTTTTGCCAAGCGGAGACAGAACCCTAACTCTGTAGGTTGCTTTATCATACCAAGTAAAAACACTACCTGCACACAGCCAACAAACAATCTTCAATAGTGTCTCTCTGAGCTTTGGTCAAGCTAAGAGCCCTGGAGAGGCTGTAGATTGCCTGAATGAGAGAATCCACCAGCAAAGCATGGTCTTGTAAAGCACAGAAGAGAGCTGAACATTTGGTTAGCAGGGGAAGAACAGATGTACACAAGTATCTGTTGAGGGCCAGGGCCATATCAGTGGATCCTAAGTCAGCCTGCAATGAAAAAGAGAGGTAGAGAGAAGTGCAAGTTCATAGGTGACAGGATGCAGCTTGGATTGATACAAAGGTACAGGACACTCCTACAATGTTACATTGGATCTATTAAGCAGGTGAACAGGGCAACAAAATGCAATGTTATCTGCTCACAGTGTCAAGAGAGACAGCTGCCTGGAGGTCAGGCAGAAAGCCAACTTCTAGTAGGTGGAGAAGAAAATTTTGGTTCTCAAAGCCATAAACCCGGTCCAGAAACAGAACCACAGCTGCCTTGTGGTCTGGGCAGAACACTGTAGACAGGTCAGGCTCAACCACCTGACCATCTGGACAAAAAATGAAAAGTAAAGATCAGATGTCATGACCAAAGATTATATTGACATAATGTGTATTGTTTATTTATCTATACTATGGGTGCCGATCCCTCATCCAGACTCAACCATTGTCGTGACAGGAGAATCAAAAGGACACTGTAACTACAAAATAAAAGATCTTAAAGACAATCAGAATTGAATAGGCAACCATACTATAGCATACATACTATAGAAGACAAGGCCGATTTCTGTGCAATGGCTTAATACCACTTGAATTTACTGTAGTGATGCAAGATTGGCCAATAGGCTCATCTAACCTTTAGATGAAGGAATTTGAAAGGAGATGCTGATGACTCCCTCCAGATCCCGAATGGGGATGAGCGACCTCAGAATGGCTCTAATGCGGATTGCTTCTCCTTTGCCTCCTTGAATCAACTGGACAACAATTTAGAACAAAACATTGTTGTTAGTTAGTCATTTACAGCTTACGAAGATTCCCATATGTAATGATACAGTAACAAATAACAGACATATTTATGTACATATTGTATTTTCTTATATTCAGTGTGATGATGTACAATGATTCTATAATATAATTAAAGACATCAGGGCATCTAGCTCATCCAGTAGATTGTGCGACCACGTAGGCTAAGTACTTGGCAGCGGCCCGGGTTCAAATCGGACCTGTGGCCCTTTGCTGCGCGTCATCCCCTCTCTCTCCACTTTTCTGTCTATCTGTACTATGCAATAAAAAGCCCAAAAAGTATAAATATTAGGGACATCTTCCTAATGTTGAATTGTAGCCCATTTTGAAGTACAAATGTAATTTGTGTTAAAGTTGAGAAAAGAAGAAGAGAGTATTGTTGATATGTTTTCTGAAACATTGGTGTATATTAACTATTTTTATTTTCTTGCAAGTGGTGTAGTTCTGTTAATTTGTCTTTTGTAATATTTATTTTTTCGTTATCTTTTAAAGGTTTTGCATTTTATGACTTCTGTAAAGCATTTTGAACAGCCTTGGTGTTTAAAAGATTCTTTGTTTTGCCTTTGCACTTCTATGATTAAAATAAACACATCCTTTCAAAAGGCAATTATTATCAGGCGCTTATGCTGACAGTCAGCTATACATGCTCACTCCCCAAGCTGTCCTAGTGTGAAGTTTTGCTGCCGAGAATCTCACACAAATTCTGCCAGGCTTAAGCCAATTTCTTTGTCAATATCCAGTAAATAGCACCAAGGAGTTTAAAGTTTTGGATGACAACATATGATAATATGTATACTAAATTAACATAGTTTTCCAATATTCGATACATTCAGTGTATATCAATACAAAAGAGTCTTGTGGAGTTTAATCAGATGAATACAATTATCACTGGTATTGAAGCATTAAATATTTTGCCGAGCAAATAACCAATTAAATACTTTCGGTTTTATCTATAAACATACAGTACATGGAGGCCATTCTGTGGAAGGGTAAAAGCAATAAACTGACTATTTTTTTTGTTTGGCTCATTCTGTCTCATTATTTAAAAAGCAGTTTGCAGACTATTTTCATTAGGCTTTACTGTTTGAGACCTAGCAGATATTGATGCAGAAGGGCTTCTGAAAGCTGGGAACACACTCACATGCATCTCTGGAGCACAGCGCCCCAGCAAGTCGATAAGAGCTGAGTAGAAGGTCATGATGGCGTGCCCCATGTGAATTAGGTCATCATCATTATCCTGGACAACATCTCTGTTACAGGAAACAATCATAAACAGTCACAAGCTTGTGATTAAACTAAAATAAATAATTAATCATAACAGAATCAAATGATTGATTATCCCTAAATAAAGCAGTCCATTAGCAAGATAAGATCTTTCCTCCTAATTTCTAGTGACCTTAATATTTATTAATTTACAATGAGATGCAAATAAAGCAGTGGTCAGCTCCTGTTTTATACAGTCTATGGTCAGCTCCCACCCCACATAAATCCTTAATAGTGCATCCTAAGAATACTGAGTGTCAAACAGTTGCATTGTTTTATTTGGCTTATTAAACCTATTTACCAAGAGGAGGTTGGCTGAACACAGATGCTGTGTTCCAGCCAAGAAATGCTCCAAAAAACCGGAGAGAAAATTACTCCTGAGTAGAGCATGTGAGGGGAGCGTGAGCGCGAGGATTTTGGATGGCGCACAAGAGAGTTTTAAAGTGTTGAAGCGTCACCTTATCACCATCCAATTTCACTCTGGTACTGCTCACACCATAAGTTCAAAGCACGACCAAGCCCGTATCTGTGTTAGTGCAGCAAAGTACATGCAGATGTAAGGCGCCCGTCCTCCCTCCATGCACACCAGGCAGACCTTTTGCTGGTGGAGCTCTGGGCATAAAGGGAGGGTGGACGCCATTCATCTGATAAATACAACACAGCTTCGTTTTTTTCAGAGCAAGTGGGAAACGATTTAAGTAGAGCGGCCGGGAGCACTATTGAGCGGCGGAGCGGAGGGAACAAACAGCTCTGTGAGCGAGTAGCGGAAATTCTCACCGCTCCAATTCGCTCATATGTACTGCTCCTAAGCCGATATTATGACAGTGCTGAACACACTTAAAACAAATACAATGTTTTACTACATTTAGGTGACTTCCAATGCTGTTTACAGAAATTATTAAATCCTTATACAAATACATAATCTCTTGACACTGGTTAAGTTTAATCATTTTAATTTCATTTGGCAGTGAACTTTTAATGCACAACCAATAAGCTCAGAAATTGTTGTGAAAAGGTCATATAGCAGAAATAGAGGAAAACTGAAAATCATAAAAATTAGTATTAAAAGTATTTCTCTACACTACACAATAGAAAATAAAATGTAATGCACTAAAACTAAAATCTGTAGTATTGCCTACTGCAGAGTTTAAAACTAGTATACTATCCATTAGACAGCTTTTCATGCATAGGCACTTTGTATGTACAATATGAAACAATGTTTAAAGTAATAAATAATTTTGTACGCAGCCTTATCAAATTGTGTTCAGTTCCTAACATATTAAAATGTGTGTCTGCACATGCACACACATTTAAAAAATCCCTGCAGTACTCAACATCTAATACTGACAGTGTTCTGTTGGACTGGTAGGTGGTGCAAGGTCCATCCATAGAAGGGTCCTCTGAGATCTTGATGGCTTCCTCCATTTCTGCTAGGAGGCCATTTCCCCCATCACCTCGCAGGGCAGGGCCAAAACACTCAGGCCGACGTATCAGCAACCTCAACACCACGTAAGCATTTTCCTCGACACTCTCACCTGTGGTTAAGGAACGCACAGAAGATAATGACTAACCTTCAGGTGGACTGGATGAAATTGTGGATTGCGTCTGAAAGGGCATTTGTTGGTTATCAATCCTATTTTTCTCAGAGATTGTCATTGATTTTATAGGAAAGGAAATCAATAAACTAAAAACACACGAGACGACCAGTAGAATAATAATTACACAAGTCAATATGTACAGCTTACTGACTGTATAGAAAAGAGCTACAGCTTTAATCACTGTGACACTTGGTATGGAAATCCAATCCCATTTGGCTGAACTGTCCACACACTCAAAGAAAATTTGAACGGATGCCTTCTGGGCACTGCTTCAGAGAAGAAAAACAAATCAATAGTAGAATAACCAGAGAGTTAATTACCTCTATTGCAAATAGTTTACTTAATTGGAAGCATGACAGGATGCAGCCTATGGTGCCTTTTTAACTTTGTATTTGGCTCCTGCTGTTCCAGTACTGTAGCAAACATCTGAGTGATAAATGCCCTGAGTAGGTCATAAGTCAAAAGTATAATTGAAAACAAAGAAATAAACAATAGTTAGTGATTTAGTTAATTTAGGCTTATGGCTGCTAGACAAATAGTCAAATAAAATAATTGGTTTATATTTATAATTTATCTATATAATTAGGCAAATTCTGAATGATATAAACTGACTGGAATCATCAGAATAACACGAGTCTAGAGAAATGCTACAAAAATGTGTCTTTCAAATGGGAGAACCATTGGTTGAACTAAAAGGTTACCATTGCAGAAGACAGCAAAACGTAGAAAATCCAGGTAACGCTCGCCCTCCACAGGGTTCCATCCGATGTCGGGATAGCCTTTAGCCACCAGCATCGGACAGCTCTGGAGACCACAGCCAGCAAGGTACTGAACCACCTGGATAGTAGATTAGATTAGATTACCTTTACAGATACTGGGTCATTGCAGTTACTGTACAACTAATGGGGTATATCAAAGAAAACTAAGATTTCATGGACAATGAGGCACCTAAAAACCTAAACACAAATAACAGAGATGGGTCAAATGAGAGTGACACTACAAAACAATACAGTATGGAATGACAGAGCATGTTCATTACAGACCAGAACACTTATATATGTATTTATGACATAATGGAGATTAACAGCAGTACTGTAGAGGGAGGCACAGACTATGGAACTCACCTTCTCTAGGTCAGGTTCCCTCAGCACTAAGGCCAGTTCATTATTATCCATAACAGAGGCTGCTGCTACATCCAGAGGAGTGGCCCCACGCATGGATGGTGAAGCTAAGGGAAAAAGGTGTATTAACAATCTGAGATTGAGAATATTTGTTTTTTGTTTATTGTGGGGACAAGATAATAACGCCGTCAAAAGGTTATTTTCTTAAGTGCAAATAATGTCCTGTAAAAGGTTCAGAGACAATAACACATATATCTTTGTACTTCAATACAATAGTCCTGCAACATATTTTTACTTAGTAGACTACCTTAGTGAAACTTTTAATGTTACATGATTAAAACTGAATGCCAACAAAAGCACGACAAACTATGCCTCAAAAAATACCAGAGAGCTGAATCAACACCTCAAAAAAACAGAGCGTTATACATTTGACAAATCGAGTTCTGTAGTGTAATAAAGGGTTATTGCATTATTGCGTTACAGCACATTCTATTTGAGTTTTTATTACAACTGACGGAGAAAAGCGAGAGAATAAGATTTACCTAGTCCAACACTGCTGTTTTCCAGCAGGTAGCTGAGATGGTCAAAAAGGGCTCCCTGATTATGACGGCTGATGCGGCAAAAATAACATAAGAATCTACAGCAGCTGGCCACCATCTTGGGAAAGGTAATCTATAAAAAAAAATCAATGCATGGATGTAAAGAAAAGCAAAATGTGAGGAGGTAGATGCTACAATTGACTGTGCTGCAGGAAGTATTGCTCTATTAATGATGCAGATATAAGACAGTAGAGAACATGACTTATGGAATATCGATACTGTTCAAGTAATCAACTAATGAAAACATCTGCTTATTTGTTTCACACATTTTCTCCAAATTATTACTATACATTTTACTTTATCTCTCACACCTTTGATTCCCCTTCTCCAAGAACATTGACCATCACCTCCATCACAGTCTCGTGCATTCCCAATGCCCTCATTAGGTTGGGGTGTTGGTAGAAAATTTTATTATTCATGATGTCCCTGTGCATATAAAGAAAAATGTCAAAAATATGTGGATATCTCCCACACCACAAAGGATATTGGGATGCATATATGTTAGAACTTAACCAATACAAATAATTACACAAGATCACAATAATCAAGGTGTCAAATGAAGTAAACCTATGGTCACCATACAAATGCCCCCCTACCCTAGTCTTCTGATCATCAGCCTCTCCTCCTCTCTCCCCATGCGGACACTGAGGAGGGAGCGGATTTGGCTCAGGGAGGACAAGAGAGCCATGGTGTCTTCTACCGATGCCTGGCTGATCGTGTAGGCTCTGCAAAGGGGTCCTGCCATTTGGCCCCCAAGGCCCTGATACTGGCGGTGCAGCAATGAGAAGACAGCCCTAACCAGTTCAGGGTCCTCCATCTCAGTCTCTTGAGCCCAATGCACCATTGTTTCAGAGATCAGCGTTTTGAGGGACTCTGAAGAAGTACCAGCAGGTGAAAAGCAGTGATAAAAGTAAAAGAGTGGAGACTAAATACGTCAAGTTATTACATTTTAAGAATTGTTTTTAGGTTACATTTTTAGGTAGTTGTCTGACAAAGATTTTGTGGGACCTGCTACAGTAGACATGTTACTGGCCGATTTCAACATAACATCTCATGATGGAAGGTCAATACTTGATATTCTCATTCGCATATCCACTCTTAACCATCTCCTTTCTTATTACAACTCAGCTATGTTTCTATATGGTATTAATCCTGAACCAAAAAATGATGCATGATCCCATGTACACGTAAATGCATAGGCCAAAATGTACAAAGTGAGACAAAGAAAGGGCTTTCACAACATGGAGGCACTTACTGACACTCCGCGCTCTACTCTCCTCCACTTCTATGGGTGTCTTCTTCAGTCCAATGACTCTCGCCGCTAGACTGAGAAGTCGATCCTTTAGAGACATCTCAGCATCCTCTTCATCCTCTGTGTCACTGTCCAATTCAATGCCTGCGCAGTAACAATAAATGATGCGCAATAAGATGAGATTCCTCAGTGGCAATCATGGTAAGTGCTTTCTTGAAGCTTTTTCATAGCTCTCTGGCTCAATGAAGATTATTAATGAATCAGTGAAAGATGACCAACCACAGTGTGTGTTGAGGAGGTGATGGAAGTTTTGCAGGAGCTGTTGGATTTCCACTGGACATGGACAGTTCTTCTGCTGCTCTTCCTCTCTGAAGCTCAGCAGCATGTTGATCTAAAGACAGGTCACAGATCACAGTTAGGACAATATTCTAAAAATGGCACAGTTCTATTGTAAACCATAATAACCCAGCATTTCTTTATTTTTTATATTTCTTTTAAGTGTGCATCTCCTGGAACATAGCAGAAACCACAACACAACATTGTATAGTTAGATTTTTCTTGGCTAACACTCAGAATTTAATTTCAGCAAATTCAACCTGCTCCTGTGGAGGTGAGCGAAACTCCTTGGTCTTGCGGGCAGTGAGGGCGGCAGACATGTTGAGTGCTTGCATGACCTGGTTGTAGCGAAAGCGTTGGTTCTCCTGCAGCTGACCCACAAAGTTGTCAGAGAAGGCAACCACAGCTTCTACCCTGTGGCGCACCTGGCAATCACACATGTAGGACAGCAGGTGGCAGAGCTGCAGAAAGAAATGTATTAAATCTCCCTTTATGATTAAATTTAAACAGCTTATATGAATATAACAACACAACATCTGAAGCTAATCCATTACATCAAAAGGAAGAAGAAGAAATACAAAACGTCAGAGAAATCTGCTGGTTCGTTCACCTCAAGTTTGACAGCTTCTGGAAGCTTCATTTGAAGAAGTCCTTGTTTAGGTTTTTCATCTTTTTTGTTGCCCCCTTTCCATTGTTTTTCATCATCACTAGCCTCTTCTATCTCTTGCTCCTCAAGGGTATCGGTATCTCCGGAGAAGACTGCCGGCTCTATCAGTCTCAGAACTTTTCCCACGTCCTCATCCCCAAATATCCCCATAACCAGTAGGGTGTAGAACAGTCTAATTAGAGGAACCATCAGCAGCTCAATACTGCCTCCTACAGGATCTCTCACACCCTGACCCACAGCCCATACTCCAGCAGTCAGCATCTCTATAGTCAGGTTCTTCAATATATCCAGAGGGATTTCTGGGCTGTCTGTGCAGGGTATTTCACCTGCACCATGTCCTTTCATCCCATCACTCCTGATAAAACAAGGAGATGAGAAATTAATCCTTGGTTTAAGGGATGTGCTGAGACTAATGCTGTAAATGCCTTCTGGAGGTTGACCATTCCCCCCAATAAAACCAGTAGCAGGGCTGGGATTAAGGGTGATTTCTCTGGTCTGGTCAGTCATAGGCACAATGTATTCGTGGTTCATCATGTGACATGCTGTGGTGTGGCTGCTGAGGTGAACCTAAAGAACAAGAATACACATGTATTTACTCTCCAAAGACTAATGTTTCCCCATCATGTTGTTGAAGAATGTTACCTAAAGAAAAACATGAACTCAAACAAGCAATCACCTGAATAAGCAGCTGATAAAATGCAGAGCGGAGTGGGCCCGGGAGGTGGGGATTCTGAATGGCATGAAGGACCTGTGATTGGTCCACGTGACTGCAGAGGACGTGGCAAACTCTGGTGTTTCCAAAGGCACATAAAGAGCAGTAGAGGAGGAGAGTGTGATGGTAAAAGGTCAAGAGGTCATCGAGTTCCGACAGCTCCAAAATGTCAACAGACCTAGACGTATGTTATCAAAAAGACAATGTCAGTGTTGTTGCTTGCTCAAGATTAAATTAAAGCTCTAGATGGCACAAAGTGGCACAATATGCTGCAGTCTGTTGCATTTTTTGATGATGTTCTACACTAAACAAGCATGTGCTGCCTTATGCTTTCAGATCACAGTGATATGAGTGAAGAGACATGCAGGATGGATGATAGCAACATTATAAACAACACATGCATCACTTCCCGTGCACTTAAATTTGCGCAATTCCAAAAACACATTTACTCCAGCTTTTTAACCTGTTTTCATCAGGGATCTGAAGGGTCAAGACTTGCAGGGGCTCATAGCATTGGACTCTCCAGCCATGGCGCTCATCTGGCTGATCCACCATCACCTTTAACGCGCGGTCTGGTGCTCTGGTCCACGATACCGGTTTGAGATGCTGGACTTGAAACCTTGGAGGACACTGAGGAGTTGCATTCCTTCTTTGGCTGCGAAGCAATCCTGCTGACAGTGGCATCACATTCTGGATCGAGAAGACAAATACAGAGAAATGTTTAACAGACGTTTAACAGACCACTAAACATTTTAAAGAATAAAACAGGATGAAACATTGCTTGAAAGCCAAGCTACGATCTAAGCAGACAAGGTTAAACAAAAAACGTCTTTCTAATGTCTCTGACAGGATTAAAAATTAAAAAGTTCCTTTACCTTGATGTGTCCTAGTTCAAACTGAAACATGTTGCTTGTGGTGGGCTTGACAAAAACAGCAGGAAACAGCTTTGTACTGGCTTCCACCTGATTAGCAGTGAAACAATACTACCTCAGTTTAATAATGCATTGCTTCAAGTTAAACAATGCTCACTATTATTTATAATTACTTTAATATGTTATTTATTTACTTCAAACTTGTATTTGAGGATGAACCCCTTGAAATGCACCATCTTGTTTTCAAGGGGCTCCTCAGACACATTAATATGAACAAATCAAACCTGTGTGACCTACTTGGTAGAAGTTGGCCATCTCCACTCCACTGGAGGTAAAGGTTAGAAGCCCAGTGGCTGTATCGATTAAACAGCCAATTTCCAACCCTGCACTTCTTCGGCTCTGAGACAAGCCTGTTGCCTCTCCAGCACACACCATATAACAGTCACATCGCTTCACACTGTGCAAAAGGATAGGGATGTGTTTAATTGACAATTTGCTGATAATTTGTCATAAAAACGCAAAATAAGACAATGGAATCCTTTGAAAATAAATTTTAAAAATAAAGTTAATATAGCATTAAAGTTCAGTAATAATAATCCATTCTTCAGTAATATAGTAAATATAATTCCATTAGTCTGTGATTATGGTGTGAAAAGGACAACAATCGGCATCATCTCGTCTGCAATTAGTATTTAAATTCTTGGTAAAGTCACCCAATCTGACAATATAACTGTCTTGGTGTACACTAACCTTTCTTGGACTTTGCCACTGTCATCTCCGAGGGTGACAGTCGCAGTGAGGACACTGTCAGTGTCAAAAGTCATGTTGTGTTGATGAAAGTCAGAGGTCACCCAGCCTACCCACACATTGAAAGGCTCCTGGCCTGATAGAACCTTCACTGAGTAGTAATACTGAAACAGAGATGGCAGTTGCTGTCATTGATATTTGCTTTTTGTGTTCTACATTTTTTATTGCGACTGGTAATTACAACGACCAGCAAGGAGCTGAACAGCTGCACAATGCATGCGTATAATTTGTTTAATTTTAGTGCACTCTGAGGCAGCAGATTGTCCAAATACATTTAGTCTTTTCTACTATTATTAATGGGCATTATTCAATAATTTAGAAATAGCAGTACAAAATATTTGGTTTACTGATTATTTTTTTTTGGGGATGTTCTGTAGTTGTAATAAGAAAATGATAGACTTACTCTGGAGCTCTGGATAAGGTGATCATAGTTATCTTTGTCAACTACGACATCTTCTAGAAGCCGTGCAGAAGAGTTATTGCTGACTAGGTCTGGTTTAGTCCTCTTCAGCATGAACCTTGTAGAACAGAAACACAAATCATTTGTACACAGCACAATGAACTTTGCAGATTAACTGCATTTGTGGTGACAAAAGACGCCTGTTTGCTCGGTTTCTTTTAACAATCTTCATTTCCCATTTTCTGTCATTTCATTTGGGAAAACTTTAGTCATAACTATGCTTTTGTCATGAACTGGCAGACCGATATGGACAAGCATAACATTTAAAAATACACACTAATGACCCAAACATTCAAGTTTTCCATATTCCAAATTGCATGCATTCTATTACATATAATCCCAGTTTTGATTTCTCTACTTCCTACCGTTGTTTTAACCTTGATGTTTTGTCGTAACTATGATCCTTATGGTTGAGCTCATCTCTTGAGCCAGCAAAGCCGTGGGCTGACTTCATCAGCACTTCAAAGTCAGAGTCCACCTCCTCCTGCTCTTTTCTTCCTAAAAGGACAACAGGAATTAATTACAGCAGGGCCCTGGGGATCTTAAGCAGAACAACACATCAAGGTCATAATGGTAGAAAATCAGTAATCTGGATTGTGAATAATCTGGATGACTGCAAAGAACTGCTAAAAAATATCTTGCACTAATTATTTCACACACGTTATCTCTTGCAATAGCTACGTAAGTTTTACATGCTGCATCAGGAGTAATGTCATCTGTTGTTTGAGTTTATGGTGAACCAAATAAGTCTTTATTGTTGTCATCTCAAGTTCTCTGTGACTAAATTGAACACACTGTATATGATATGATGTAATGATGTAATATGATTTGAACCTGGAGAGAGAGAGTTGGAGGCCACTGGAAGCATGCCCCCCACAGGGCTAGTGAGGATGGCAGCACACTGGATGGACATGCTGAGCCGGTAAAAGCACATCTCACTGCCTCCACCATGGTGTGCAAACAATCGCTGAGAAACCCTTAGGCTGGATAAGGAATCATTTGAGCCACTGACTCTAGTGACCTTAAATAAGATTTGAACAAGATTTTCAGGATCAGTGCTGTCAATTACCTAGTGCTATGACCCTGGGTCACACAGAGCCACTGCAACTAACCTGAACATTGTGATCATCAGGCATTATGGAGGAAAACTGAGGCTGTTTCCTGCTCATCCACAGGGCTGGGTCTCTGGCCATGTTGACAGCAAATGGTTCATAGCCTTCCTGCAGGCCACACACAGTAAAGTACTGCAGAGAGCCCACATGGCGACCCAGGTTCAGTATCCCCACCTGGTTCAAACCAACACTGACCACAGGCAACAGGCCTGGGAAATATGGGGAGAGACGAGACAAAAAATATATTTCAGTCTGATAATTGTCTTGGATATAGTTTGGACTTACTCAAGAAAGGGATAGTACTGCCATATTAAAGGTCCCATGACATGCTGCTTTTTGGATGCTTTTATATAGACCTTAGTGGTCCCCTAATACTGTATCTGAAGTCTCTTTCCTGATATTCAGCCTTGGTGCAGAATTACAGCCACTAGAGCCAGTCTCACAATGAGCTTTCCTCAGAACCTGCCATTTCTGTGTCTGTAGCTATTGAGGAGGAGAGAGGGGGGGCAAGGTGGAGGGTGTGAGTGTGGCCTTGACCAACTGCCACTTTGCTTGTTTGCAAGCCATGATGTCTCTCTCTTTCTCATGGGTTGGCCAAATTCTCTGGGCGGGCAAAGCAAAGAAAGGGGAGGTAACCTCGCTCCTTATGACCTCATAAGGAGCAGATTCCTGATTGGCCCATCTGAGCTTTAATTTTCTCAAAAGGCAGAGCAGGATACCCAGGGCTTGGTTTACACCTATCACCATTTCTAGCCACTGGGGGACCATAGGCAGGCTGGGGGAACTCATATTAATGTTAAAAAACCTCTTAAAGTGAAATTTTCTTTCATGCCATGGGACCTTTAACAAAAACAATGTCTTGGTTTATTATCTTTAAGTTTAATAAACAGTAACTAAGTCTGTTAAATACACTATAAAGTCAAAAACTCTTTCAGACCGTCTTTGATATCAAAGTCCATGGCGGCCAGCTCTGATCCTCTGTCATTAAACAGCACCTCTCCATTGAGTGTGACCATCATGGTGCATTCAGCCATGTCCACCAAGCAACCCACCACATCACCTCTCTGCCACGGACGTCCCAGGGGCTCAACGCCCTGATGGTACCACTGAGCCTGAAAGCAAAAGAAAGACAAGGAGTTCTAAAGAAAAAGGGACGTGTAGAGAAGTGTAAGAGCCTCACACAGGAACTGGAAAAGACGTGAAAGAGCCAACAAGGTACAGAATGAGATGAGATGCTAACAGGTTAGCCAGACTCAACTCTGCATAACAATTTGTTGATACCGTCGTCCTTTTCTTATTATAGCTTGTTATGTTGCCATCAGCTGGCTCATAAGCACTATTACAACTTCTGCAATTATTACTCATATGTAGGTAGACGGCGCAATCTATTTTGTCTGGCAAAACTTTGTTTGCAAATGTTTGCTTGAATGTTGTGCATGTTTTATTATGACAAAGAAATTACATTACATGTTTAGCTGACGCTTTTATCAAAAGCGACTTACAATTGCTATATGTCAGAGGTTGCACGCCTCTGGAGCAACTAGGGGTTAAGTGTCTCGCTCAGGGACACAATGGTTGATGCATCGCAGTGGGAATCAAACCTGGATATCCCACATCAAAGGCATGTGTCACATCCACTGCGCCATCACCACCCTAATCCAAGGAGGCTTTAACAAAGTCAATCAGTCATTTTAATTGCATTTGACCAATGTAATGTTATCAGCTACTTCAACTTGGCCTTATTGCGATTTTAAAAACAACATTGGTCATGTGGCCATAAGAAGAACTGTCAAATTTGAATATCTCACCTCAAATCCATCGAAGACATATGCCTGGTTATCTGAGCCGAGCTCCTTATCTGGAGTACAGCCTGGTCGAGCCCAGCCCACTCTCATATTCCCGGCTGTCACTATTTCAAATTCAAAGTACCACTTCCCCTGGGTCACAGAGTATGATTTATCTGGTCTGAACACTCTGCACTTCTCAGCAGAGAAGAGACATGGATTTGATAATGTGGCTGTAAACCCAAGAAACAGAAAATAACATGGTTGTCTCCTAAAATAATAACGAATTTGCATTCAATTTCCATAAAACAGAGTTAGGTCAAGTTAAACAGATGGATCATCTTAAATAGATCTTTGCCGTACAAATATGATAAATGTCATCGTATTGTGAATAAAATACATATTTATATAAATAAAATGGTGCAACTATACTAAAATACTCTATTAGTTATAACAAACAAAGCCTAATCTTAATTAAACTTGCATGCATTATCTTATGCTGGTTACAATAATCAAAAGTGAAATATACGGAGCTATAACAGATAAGATTGATGACAGGGCCTTGAGACATACTCCGTTCCTGGTTGAGAGGCTCCAGGCTGTAACAGTAGGCCAGCAGGGTACAGACAGCCTCTCTAACACTCTCCCTCCCCAGTTTCCTACTCCTTTCATCAAGAAGACTGTAGGGCACAAGGTACGGGCTCCGCTTCGCTTTCACATCCTAAAAATACAGATGAAAAGAGTGAAAATAGGCAACTACATTCGTCAGAGAACAGTATCAGTGTTTGTGTTGCCAGAGCATTACAATGTGCATTTCTTTGTTGTGACCGAGAGACGATGTACAGGAAATACTTTTTCATATACTATATTCTTAATACTATCTGAAAACAAGAAGACTAATGTGTTATATACAATATCATTGAAAACAAGTTAATAAATGCAATTTCTCCTTGGCAGTGTCTGAGCAATGCAGTAATACAGCAGAGAAACCTGTTGGGCTCCATAGCTCCATCCCTGCTTGATGCGCTCTCTGGCCCATACATTGTGATCATTCTCTGCCAGCAGGTTAACCACTTCATCGTGGGCTGGGCTCAGAAAAACCTGGCTCATGTCTACTGGAGCAGGTCTATAGCCACTGGGCTGCTCGTACCTAAGAAAGGGAATAAAAAATGGACATGAGTGTGTCACGATCGGAAATGACTTTCAAAAATGATTGTAAAATAAGTGGTTATGTAGTTGAGCCTTTACAGTATTCATGAATAAGAATCATCAGAAATAGAGCTTCCCTACAAACTCTTATGAAAATTTAGACATGAGGCAACTCACATGTGGGGCTACAAACAACAGTGCCCCATCCTGACAAACTGAATGCCTCCAAATGTTTCATATGCACAAGGGCTCCAAACAAAATGCAATTAAACATAATATTAAACATGTACATACTTGGTGGCTAGTTTCATGTATTTGACTTTCTCCTCAGCATGGTCATCAGTCAAACCAATGTGGAAACCAAAGGCAAGGAGAGTCCTCCAGTAGAAAAACAAACAAAAACATTGAAAACAAGCCTAAAAAACATACACAATTTAAAAAGTCTCAAATCTGTATTGTATGTTGCAGATAGTAGAGCTCACCTGAGGGTGTCCTGAGCCATCTGAAGGTTCTGGTTCCTCTCCTGCTCCGATAGCTTGGAGAACTCCACAAGACAGGGATCATGCCTCTTAACTTCATCCCTCACCTGTTTGACAAAAACTGATATTTTTTAAACCCGCAAGTAAACCTAAAGCGAGTTGGAGTCAAGTCAAGTTTCAAGTACTTTGTGATGGTACTATTCTCTTACATACTATGTGACAAGGTTATTTCATTTATGCAATGTAACTAAATTATTGATGTTTTCTCTCTCTCTTACAGGTCCATATGTCCATCCAAGATCAATCTTGTCCATTGCCCAGAGTTCATGTATATTCTCAGCCATTTTTTCTTGGATATCCTGAAGTTGTGGGGGTAATACTACCTATGAGGGTAACATGAGTAAAGTAAAAGGCAATTTACTGTGTCACATAGGATTCATTTTAAAATTGTATTATTATCATTTAAAGTGGTTCATAACCTTCTTTTTTTTATTAAGAAAATCAGTTTGACTATGCTGATTATTTACCTTGCTGATGTCTATTGGTGTGGGAGTAAAAGTCACTGGAGTGGCAGGTACTGAGGGGCCAATGAGCTCTTGTTTTCCCTCTCCATGATCCAAGATGTATTTCTGACATGGTTCTAACTTCAGCTTGACTCTTGGGAGCAGAGCATCAGAGCATGGAGCAAAACCTGGTGGGGGCAAGAAGCGAAACTCTCCATGCCGTCCCCCAAACAGAAAACGAACCCTTATTTTCAGAAATAGGATAAGGAAGACATTAATGGTATGTATTGAGATCCTTACAGAGACAAAAGCATAAAATGAGAGAAAAATACAATAAAATTTTGACTTCCACATCTTTAACATATATTATTACTCTACTGAAGAAAACTGACAGCCTACTGAAAACATATTGCTATATATATATATATATATATATATATATATATATATATATATATATATATATTTATTAAGTATTACTTAATACAGTATGTTTTCATTCAAAATTAACTTTGGAGCCATGTAGGACAGTTAAACAAAAAGACATATCCACTACTGACTTGACTCCAGCAGAAAAGCTGACCACAGGATAAAGAAGTCCATCAGCAGTGAAGTTCTCCAACATGCCCTGCACAGGCAGACCGTTGACCCGGAAGGAGATGCAGGGAGCACTGAGATCAAGACAGCAGCTGACCACATCGTCATCTTTCAGCAGGTGAGGGAAAGGAGAGCTCACTCGGCGCCCCACACAGCCTAAGATTCAGGAGACACAGCCTTTAAAGTCATCCATGTTCACATTCATTTTTTTTTTTTTTTAAGTTTGTTAATAAATATTGGTATGTGTAGTATACGTGTCAATGTATGTAGGTTTTGTGTGTGTGTGTATATCGACAATTGTGTTGATTGTTTATGAATTATTGTATGTTTAAATGTTTTTAATGTGGACTCTTGGAAGATCAGTCAATGAACTAAAAGAGATCCAAATAAAAATCAAATCACTGCGAGCATTAGTGTTGCTGCTGCTGATTTATTATCATTAGTCCCAATATCTCTGTATGCAGACTTTAAGGAACAAGCCGTAATATGTTACTGGCTCTCTCTGGATCAAGTGTTGCTGAACAATGGCACTCTGTTACTTCAAGAGCTGCTGAGCTTTCACATTTTCTAAACAGGCCAATTAAAAAGCATATATTTTATTGAATTTACTGCTCCTTTTAATTCGACAAGGTAATAGGACATATGTAATTTATGGCACTACATTGAATGCACTAACATGAATTTGATCCATTTTGTAACATCTCTAGACATCTCACTGATGTTTGCCTCAAAAAGTACCCTAGAATATGCGGAGCAATGTGTGTCCTTTTCTTTCTTTTTTTAATTTGGTTGCTATTATGCAATCTTGTATCTCTCTAACCTTACTTTGTAAAGGAATTCAAGATTATAGAACACAAATCAAACTGTATTTGGGGTTATATATCTTTTGCTTTTAAATATTTCCATGTTAACATGTCTATTGTATGTACTATGTATACAGTATGTTTATATTGTTTAGCACTTTTAGATCACAATTAAACTCTAAAGACCAGTAAAGACCCTGTAACTGCTCACTATTATGCACCCTGACATATTTCAGTGAGCAAGTTCCCCAGCAGTACTTACAGTACACTGTAGACTAAACGTTTTATCACTTGATCTCATCCTCACCTGACCACAGGTGAAGCCCATCAAAGCCGTACGAGCAGAGGTCGTCTCCCACCCCGTTGCCCCCCCAGCCGTCACCTCCGGTGGGCCTGGGCTGGTAGCCGTCAGTGCGAGCCCAGCCAACACGCAGGTGTGTGGCCTCGGATGTGAGGAAGGCATCGACGTGGTCCACAACCAGCTCATAGTACCACCTCCGATGCTGGGCTGAATCTTCCCCAAAATCCAAAAAGATGTTTGGTCTCATGCTGTGGTGGAGTAGTGTGTAGAGAGTACCGAAGACAAACACAATGGCAAAAAAGACAGAGGATAGTGGTGCATTTCTTTGGTATGATCTGTTATATTTGATTGTTTTTCTTTAGTATATTAATTTTAAAACCATGAATAGGTCTTTGAAATTTCAAGAAATGTTACAAGATTTTATAGCAATATGATTGTTCTTTTTCATATTGTAGTCAACCAAGCAGAGCATGAGATCCTGAGAAAAGTGAGATCTAAATGTGGTGTATGAAAATCTTAGAGAAATGTATCCGCACCTGTGAAGAATTGTAAGGTAGGATTGTAGGTATTCATGCCTGGAGTGAGTTAAACATTGACTTTTGTTTGTACCAAATGGAATAATTTAACTAAATATCCAATAAATATATGTCCATCTATCTGTAGAGAGTTTCTGCTATGCTTGTTTACATTTTTAACTTACTGCCCTGTGTAGGACCACACTGCATTTCCCTTACGCAGGGCATTTGACAGTCTGTTGTCCACTCAGAGCATAACTCAACTCCCATGGGCACATTGCACTGTAAATTAGGTGTAGTGTACGATTCAGAAAATGTCACGATTCAATTCAATATTGATTTTTAGTCTCACGATTCAATTCAAAATATATTCGATTCAAAAACGATTCTTGATTAAAAAAAAACTATTCGCAGTATGTAAATGTAGTTACTTTTCCCGTGTGTGTGTGTGTGTGTGTGTGTGTGTGTGTGTGTGTGTGTGTGTGTGTGTGTGTGTGTGTGTGTGTGAGAGTGTGTGTGTGTGTGATGCATCCCTTAGTGCACTCATGTGGATTTTCTTTAGTTTCTTTTATTCTCCATATTACTCATGTGGATTTGTTTATTTGTTATTTTAACATCCTGTTATGATATATGTATATGTTGTGTGTGGTGTCTGTAAGCTACTGGGACCTTGAATTTACCCTTGGGTATCAATTAAGTATCTATCCATCTATCTATATCTAGTGATTGCAGTAGATTTTTGGAATTCTATAAATCGATACTGAATCAGTAGAGCTTGAATCGCCATTCAAATTGATTTTTTGCACACCCCTACTGTAAGTATATAAATTAATGAATACAGCACCAGGCTCTTGTAGAGAGCCTCCTTTTGACCACCCAATATCAATGCTGAAACTCAATTACTAGAGATAATTTATAAGCAGAGTATGACAAACAATAAGATGGAGAGGTATGTGGATGAGGAAATCCCCAGTATCTTGCTGGAATTAAGTCTGGTTGGTGTCTTGAGATTAAATGCCAGTTCATATAGTGACGCTAACTTTGCCTTTGAGTTCTCATGACAGTGAAGACATGAGGAAAGACAGAGCACATTGAGAGAATGGGAAGAGGACACAGAGAGAAATGTATGACCTGGTTAAGATGCAAGAAGAGAGAGGATAAAAATTAATCAGAAGAATGGATTACAAAAAAAGAATAGGAAAAAGGACACCTGGGAGAACTGACAAAATGTGTCAGGCAAGGAGAAGTTGATATAAAGGAAATGATGAGAATGAAAGCGTATACTAATGAAGCATTTATTTAAACAAGAAGTTAAAGTGATAGAACGAAAAATTGCTTGAGGAGAAAGAGAGCTGGGACTAAGCAGGTGTGAAGAATATGAAACAAAATAAGCTTAAAGGCCTGAGGAACAAAATGGGCAGCTGATAGAGAAAAGCATGATGAAAGTAGGCAGCTGCTAAGAAAGAAAGAGCAGATGGAGTAAAAAAAAAAAAACAACAAGCTAAAAGGGAAATGGGAATCAGACTGGCACAGTGGGCCAACATTTTCAGAGATGAAATATGATGAAACTGGACAGAAAATGGCCAAAGATTAATTCGGGACGCCATACCACCTCAGGCAGCAACAAACTTTTTCAAAATATCATTGAAAGAGGCTGAGACGAAGACATATTTGCATATACTGTATATCAATATTATTGGTCTGATCTATTCAGAAAAAAACTGGTTTGCGCAAATGAAGAGACGACACTGAAGGAGACAAATAATTCTTCAATTTACTCAAGTCCACCAGAGAAAAGATGAACACTGTACTTTGGAGAAATCTGAAGTATTTTTTGTATCAAGGATGTGGATATAATTACAGATAGACCGAGACCAACATCAGTTGACTAATAGCGCTCAGCTAAACAAATGCATGAGCATGTATGAAAAGAGCTTCGAGAAAGAAAACCCTCACTTAGTTATTCTCCAAGAATAAATAAAAGCAAGGATAGAATATGCAACACACATGATTTATAACAGATATAACAAATAATTACATGTCTAATTTTAATATATTTTGTGTAACTTTTGTATGCCTTATATTTGGGTATAGCAAATGATGAAAGATATAATAAGAGACAAATTTAAATGAAGAGGAATGACTCAGACGAAACAAAGTAGTCGTATTTACAGAAAATATTCTAAAACTGTACCTGGTGACCTGATTAGCAAGACGTGTTTGGAGCAGCAAGTCTCTGTCTGGTAGCAGGTTGTCACAGATGAGGTTCTGATTAGAACGCACAGCTACGCCATGACACACACACAGAGAGCACAGCACCTCCAGCACCTGGAACACAAACTATCAGCACTTCTCTCGCAACAGCTTAATAAACACACATGGAATGGTCTCACATTAGGGAACAAATGTGATCTACTATATTGTGGTGATAATAGCAGATTTTTCTTGTGGTACTGTGATTTTGTATTGGTGAAACACATAATTTCCAAACCAAGTTGCAAATGCATACAAACAGAATGTCATCTCAGAATTTGTTTAATATAATAACACATGTGTTTTCTCCCTAAACTAAACTAAATCTAAATTCAAATTGGCTATTGCATTTTAGCCAACAAAATGCAAGGACAATAACTGGCAACTTTGTTTTCATTATTCATAAAGCATGCACATTACTCCTCATGATTTGTATTTCTAACACACAGAAAAACTTTGCAAACATTACCTTGTGGTTGCATCCATGCTTGTCTAGAAAAGAGATGATTGAATGAATGTGTCCTTCTTTGATGACGTTGATTGCTTCAGGACTTTCCACTAAGACACAGTGCAGCACCTCCAAGACTCCTGTACATGTAAGCAAATGCTCATTACATTTGGTAAGATATCCTGTATTTACTGTCTATATTTCTGTATTTTGCCATGTTGAGATAAGATATATTTACTATCAGAATAATGTAGAGCAGATAATGTATACCTGGAATATTTCACTACATAATCACAGATGTGATTGTGTGATGTGATGAAAAACAGGTGTACCAAAAATATCATCAGATCAACATTTTTTAATTTTTAGTAAATAAAACATAGAATTGGTAATGAAATTCAACCAACCACGAGAGGCCTCCAGACGGTCTAGCCTGCTAATCAGCCAGTCTAGAGAACCTGAGAAATGTGCACAGTTCACACGGTTTCCCCTGATCAGAGCAGCTGAAGGAGAAAAAAGAAAGAAATATTGAGTTAGGGTAAAAAAAATAAAAAATAATGTTCAAGGGGCGAGCTCTAGCTAGCACCAGTAGAGTGTGCGCCCGATGTAGGCTGAGTCCTTGGCGGCGGCCCTTTGCTGCTTTCTTGTCTTCAATCTATCCTGCCTGTTACATGTGTGTTTTTCCTCTGCACACACCTGAGCGCAGACGTAAGGTGCGATTGTGCCATATTAACATGCTCAAATCCTATCCTGAGAAGCTGTCCAGAAGAAGCTAATTACCTGTTGGAAAATGGTTCAGCTGTACCTAGCTGTAGTCCTTGGAGTTTGCCGGCTCTTAAGTTTGTTGGCACCCCACGTTTTTGAACCGACTATTGCAAGGTTAACGCAGTTACAGTGCCAGACTCATTTCCTTTGCCTCACATGGAGGACTGTATCAATAGTATTGGGCCGGCCATATTTATTACAAAGCTCGATCTGTTGTAAGTTGAATCTGGTGCTAGGAACTGTCAAGAACTGTAATGTTTACCTTGATGATGTTGTCGTCTACTCAAGCGATTGGGCCAGTTATATTGGTAGCTTAATGGAAGTGTTTCAGCAACTTGTAGAAGCATCCTTGACTCTTAACCTAGCCAGGTGCGAGTTCGGTAAAGCCACGGTTACATACTTGGGGAAACCGGTCGGCCACGGGCAGGTCCGGCCCGTAGATGCTAAAATCTCACCCGTGCTGTCCTATCCGATTCCCACATCAAGGCGTGAACTATGGCGTTTCTTGGGCACGGCTGGTTATTACTGGTGTTTTTGCAAAAACTTCTCTGTGGTAGTTAATCCTTTAACCAGTCTGTGTGGCCGGGCAGCCACTCAGCTACAAGTGGTAGCGTAGCGATCTACTGCGCATGTGTGGAACATAGACCTACTATGCACCCGTGGGGTCCGCAGCTGTCTGTGTTTGCTTTCGTCGGAGTATCATTGAGCCCTTAGGCACAAAGACACAACACAATCCATGGCATAATTCATGAATCATATCATATTCAAGATAGGTATTCCAAGAAAAATGCATTTAAATGGGTTATTAGCAGCATAGACAATATTATAAAAGAAACATTTGTATCTATTTGGTATCTGTATCAGTAGAAAACCAATGTTGTGGTGTTAATATTAAAAATGATAAATTGGTATTAAGCCCTCTATACTGAGAAGTGTGTTAATTCTCACCCAATAGCTCATAGAAACGGTTGAGGATGGTCTCCCACTCTTCTTCTGTGTCACTCTGAGCAGCCTCAGCAAAATGAGAGCCACTATATTGGTGTAGACGGTCAATACAATCTAGGACCAAATCTAACACACCCTGAGAAGAAAAGGGGGTATACTTATGGAACAGTGACAAATTTATCACGTGTGGGGCCGATTTATTAATTCAAAAGATATAGATTTACCTCTTCTTGAAACATGTTCTGCCGATTCTTTAGCGCTGTCATGTTGTTCTGTTTAGCTTCATGGCCTAGCCCTTCCGGCGGAAGCTGGAAATAGTTTATTAGATCCTGCAGACTACATGTCACTATATCCATTGGCAGGCTGACAGATGTGAGGTTTCCTTGTTGACTAAAACCATCCAGTTTCCTAAATATGGATAGAATACTTTATTAATCCCAGAGAGAAATTTTACTTAAAGAAGAGGCAGGTTAAGTATAATGCATAAATATATCATAGAGGTAATTAGTTTCTGGCCTACACTCAAACTGTCGGACTTCCAAATCTTTTTGCCATTCTTGAAAGAAGCCTGGGTTTGAAGTTGACCAATACTACTGGCCATAGGAATTTTCTATGATACTGATATGTTCTCCTTAGGGTGTCATATAAAGTTTGTAAAGCCCTTTAAAACTGACTTATTTTTGTTTTTAAAGTCAGAAAACAGAAAGTATCTGAGCCACGAGTTATTCCATAGTTCCAAGTTTTCTCTTAGTACTAAAATATGCAGTGCCAGATTTTTAAAAGCATGGTAGTATTCCCATGGTATTTTAAAAATGCCAGGTATTGCTATGATGTCAGGTATTGCTATGATACTGTATACCACAAGATATTCCAAGACAGCCAAGGTCTGTGGTGTGTGTGTGTGTGTGTGTGTGTGTGTGTGTGTGTGTGTGTGTGTGTGTGTGTGTGTGTGTGTGTGTGTGTGTGTGTGTGTGTGTAATACCATGGCACATCTTTCAGATAGCCATAGAATTTGGATGCCTTGTGATACCTAAATGAAGTACCAATCGTATACGACAAGGACTAACAGATAATGCATTTTTGTAGGCCTTTGAAGCCTACTCAATATTTGAGTTTAGAAATTCTGATAACAATATCGGACGTTTTTTTAAACATAAACACATAACATAAACAAATAATCTTGATATGCATCAGATGGATACGTTTTTTTGTGTGACCAAGATACAGTGGGACAGTTCCAACTTATCAGTGCTCTCTGGTAGACAAACTATGTAATGGTAACACAGTTATTTAAAATTACTACATTTCTGTACTGCAATTGTTTGTTACATATTGGCCAGTAGATACACTGATACCAATACATCTGCAATAAGCTAATTATAGCTGATAAATTGGCCTGGCCGATTTATCATTCAAACTCAAACAAGGACAGCTAGACAGCTGGAAACAACAACCTTCACTCATTCATGATCATGTCATCAAGTCATTCATGGATACTACGTTGATTAAATGAAGACATTGTTACACTGACTGAGGGTCTAGATCCAGTACCTGATAAAGCGAGTGAAGAGAAGAGTAGCACTCCGGATAAGTCTGGCAGTGTGAGATTCCTCCCTTTGAGAACGAGACAGCGTCAGCCCATCGTCCATATGACCCTCGCTGTGCAAAATGGCCTAGAAACATAATTTCCTCTCAATTATTTCACTACAATGGTTATAGTGTAATTCAGTGCATTTTCACATTCAACATATTTATAAGATAGTCAATATATAAAATTAGCCTTACCCTTTTAGTTTATCAATATTGATTCTCGTATAATAATAGTTCTTAATCTAAAAGGATTACCTTTCTCTGAGCCCCTCCCATGCGTGTAGATTGGGCATCAGTAGCTTGGTAGGTGAGCCAGAGCCCAGAGTCTACATGCTGAACATAACAACTGGAGTCTCCATACTTGATCTCTGGGATGCCCATGCCATCGACATTAGTCTTTGTGTCAGTATCAAGCTTCTCCTGTAGGCAAACGTACCACAAGCAGATGTGTTTCTGATAATAAACTGATCTACTACACTAATAGAAACCTTTGAATTATTATGAATTGATCCTAGCAGCTTTAAAAAAATAAGTTCAATGTATTTCACATGTGACTCCTGACCTTCGAAGATTGAAAGCAGAAGGAGGTTGTGTTGATGTCAGCCTTGTCCCGATCAACCAGATGCAGGCCTTTCTCCTCTGTAAGGCCCAGGTACCTTCCAGTAGTCACATGGCAGAGGCGGAAAGGCTGCCCCCAGCATGTATGCCTACCACTCCAACTGAGGAATATTAAGAGCATTATATTTTTAGGAAACTGAACCGTCCACAACATTACATTTTTACTCGTATTGTTGAAATGGCAGGGGAGCAAAGCGGGACAGACAAGGAAAAACAGCAGAAACGAAAATTCTGGGCCCTGTTTTTTTCCTGCAAATGAGACTATAAAAATATTTTCATTAGTTATTGCTTTCCAATAATAAGTTAAACAACGGTAGAGCTTAAAATACCAATATTTTATATGAGGCTCACGAAAAGTGAGCAGATCAACCCATATATACTTACACAACACGCAGAATCTCCAACCTCCACAGAGAGCGGGCATGGCTGGAGACTGATCCAATCTCATAATGCATGATCCTAAATTAAGAAAGAAAAAAAAAAAGACATGACCACAGAAGTAAAGGAAGTTTTGTCTAGCCAACATGACAGGAGACAGGTCTTTTCAACTGACCTTTGCAGTTCCTCTCCATGCTCTGTGGATGGAATAGTCAGACATGAGTCACTATGGCTGTGGAGAAGCCGCAATGTGTCGTCCCCCTTCAGGTATCCTAGAATTAGCACAATAGACATCAGAAATAATCTACACTGAAAGAGTGATTTTACTGCTTATTTGAATCATCTAAACAAGGGTAACGCCTTGAGGCAAAATAGCAGAGGGTGTGTTTAATAGTAATTGTAGTCACTGCTCTTACACTAAGTGCTAACTAACATCATTAAAAGTCTACATTTGAACATTTGCAAGCTGATTGTGACTCATCGCCAACATCAGGGGACATCAGATTTGACTGGAATACCTTTGACCAATCATGTTTCTTGGACACAGCAATCAGTTTGATT